>CM017894.1:950174-985174 GCA_008369825.1 Triplophysa tibetana
AAAAACCTTTAGCTTCTTACAGTATAAAAAAACATGTAAAAAACCCTCGTCCTCTTCTTTACACACTCTGCAAGTTGCACTTTGCTCCATCCCAATTTTGTTTAGTAAAACATCAGAAAATATCGCCTTGTGTCTGATTAAAAATTCAAGGTTTCCCAGTTTCGTCTCTATCATTTCCCCCTTCATGTTATTCCATATGTCGGTCTCAGTAAGATCTTTGTGCTTCTGCAGCCAGTACTCGTTAGAGACCGGTTTCTTAAAGACACCTTCTCTAAAAACATAATATAACATTTTTACAGTAAAATCCTTAAAATCTCGTATTTTCTCATCCACCATGACACACACGTGTTTCTCTTGTTCCCCCTGTTCCCTTTTTTCGATTTGTCTAATCCAGTCTTCAGGTATGGCGCTCCTAATTATGGCATATTTTTTAATGATGTCTTTTATAGTATAGTCCTCTTTTGCCTCTTCCATGGTATCCACAATATACTGTACAGGTAAAAATCCTTTTTTGAACTCATATAAAACATCTCTTACTTTCGTGATTTTCACATCCCACCATTTCTTCAAAAACAAATCTTTCCCTTTATTTTCAATGTTCTTGTTTAAAAACAGAGGTTGATTTAAAATGTTTTCTCTATTTTGCGGATTGTACTGTACAAAAGTTAAAAATGTTCCCCATGCGCTCAACAGCTCCTTGTAAAAGTCAGGCAGACTATCTGTCATCCAGTTCCTGGTTTTCATCCATAAGATGTTGTCTCCCAATTCAGAATTTCCACATTTTTTTAAAAAATATTCCATAGTCTTTTTCAATACAGTTCCATTTCCATCATCCAAATCTTTTTTTACAATTTTCACTCTCAAACTGTTTTTCCTTTGTCTAACATCAATCAACCCCAAACCACCTTTTTCTACTGCTCCAATTAACGTGTTGTATGCGATCCTCGAAGGTTTCCCTCCCCATAAAAAATTTAAAAAACATCTTTTCAATCTTTTTTCAGTCCACAAAGGCAAGGGTGACACATATAAAACATACCACAATTTTGACACCATTAAAACATTCAAGATTAAAACCCTTTAAGACATAACGTTCTTAATTTCCATAAGTTCAGCCTTCTTTCGATGTCTCCTATAATGCCTTCCCACATCGTTTCGTTTACTTTCTTTTCGTCTTCGCCCATTAGAACACCTAAAATCTTGATTTCTTTGACTTCATTAAACTGAAAATAACTTTTCAAGTCCTGCACCTCCCCCAGTCTCATGTACACCGTTTTGTCTTCATTTACTTTCCCTCCTGATATTTCACAGAAACTCTTAACAATTTCCATCATTTTTTTAACACTTTCGACATCTTTCACTATAATTTTGGTATCATCAGCATATTGAAAACATTTTTCACCCTCGACATTTCCTTCATATTTAATACCCCTTATGCCTATTTCTTGCCTCATAGCCAGTCCCAAAGGCTCCGCAACTAGAGAATACAATAAAGCAGACATTGGACACCCTTGCCTTATGGATCTTGTCAGTTTAAAACACTGTGTTAAAAAAACGTTACATTTGATTCTTGTTACAGCACCTTTGTAAAGAATTTTTACCCATTTGATAAACCGTTCTCCAAAGCCAAAATTTTTTAAAACTCCAAATAAAAAATCATGTTCCACTCAGTCGAAAGCTTTCTCAAAATCCAAGCTTATCAAGTAGCCTCCCATTTTTTTTTCCTTCATGTAACTTATTGTGTCTTTTATACTTATCGTCGTGTCTGCTATATCTCTTCCTTTCACACCATACACTTGAGTAGTCTTAATTATGCTCGGCAGTATTTCTTTTAGTCTGTTTGCTAAAATCTTGGATAAAATCTTCAGGTCTGTATTTAACATTGTTATCGGTCTATAATTTTTTAATTGGGTCTTTTTGTCAGAGAGTCAACACAGACACCACCAGTTTCACCCACTGCAATCAACAGATCTCACTCACCTGAGTACTGATCACTCACCTGACACCAATCATCAACCCCACACTATAAAGTTACACTTCCCTGGTTCACTCACTGTCTGGTCTCAAACCTTCCATGAGAAATTACCCTACAGCATTACTCTCCTGAGGCTTCTTCTGGGACTTTGGATTCTACTCTACATTTGTGTGTGCGCCTTCAACTCCTGGCTCTCTTGTTTCCAGTCTGCTCCAGTGGATTAACATTCTACTCTGAAACCAGATAAGATTCATAGACTCTAAGCTCAAGCTCCTCGTCTCCACTGTGTGTGCTTTAACCTGATTCTATCTTGTATCTCAATAAAATCCCTTGTCATAGCACTGACCTCTGTGTCCCGTGTTTGCCTGCTGACACTTTTCACCTTTTTTGTACAATAATTTCATCAACCCCAAACCCATTCTTAAATTCATTTGTCCTTTCTCAAAAATCTCATCATACACTTCCTTTGAAATAGTTGTTAAAACATCCTTATAAATAAAATAAAATTCACTCCCCAGACCATCTATTCCTGGACTTTTCTTTCTGTTTAATTCGTTTATTGCTCTTTCTATTTCCTCTTCACTTATTTCTTTATCACAATCTTCTTTGTCTTCCTTTCCTACTTTCGTTTTTATGTGTTTCAACATCTCTTCTTTTCCATCCTGCACTCCTTCAGTTGTAAATAAAAGTTCATAATATCTTTTAATTTCTTTTAAGATTTCTTCATTACTTTCCAATTCTTCTCCGTTCTCTTTTTTGATTAGTTTTATCGTTTCAGACATTCCTTTCCTTCTTTCCATATCAAAGAAAAACTTTGTACATTTTTCTCCTTCGATTACATACTGAGCTTTACTTCTCAATCTTGCCCCTTCATATTTCTTTTCTTCTGTAACCCTCCTACACAATTCTTCTTTTAGTTTAAGGATTTATCAGGTGCATGGGAAATGAATTGGAGAGAGATTACTAGAATTTAAAATCAGGATGTATTCACAGCGACTAAACTTCGGGCATGTGACTCTGGCTAGAGTGTATAGAGGCCTGGTTAGCTTAAATATAGCTATACTGTGTTCGTTTGTTT
This sequence comes from Triplophysa tibetana, assembly GCA_008369825.1. NCBI lineage: Eukaryota > Metazoa > Chordata > Actinopteri > Cypriniformes > Nemacheilidae > Triplophysa > Triplophysa tibetana. The sequence continues at coordinate 953,225 of CM017894.1, forward strand.
TTTTTCACTGTGAGCATAAAACTCCCATGCACATATACTTAGCCACTATAACCCTTATTTGCAAACATGAAACTAAAATCGCAACAATCACCTTTTAAACGCACACACTTAAATATCCGACCACAAAGGTTGAATATGAACAGAAAAATATTCTTATATTTATTTCCAGAACCAGGTGAATTAACCTTTTAAAATGTCCTCATGTTCCAAAGTAAATAACAATGAACAATACCCCGGGGTTTTTTTCTGTTCTTTTCTGTCTCAGTTTTGTGGTACCACAACGTTGGCGCGCTTGTTGGAGCTCAGTTGAAAACCTTCCAATAATATTGTCTATACTCACAATTCCTCGGTAACAGAAAGATTACAGGGACCGTCTATTCAAACCGTTCCGTCCAATGGTGAGATACGCAATGTGGAAACCCGTCGTGAAGCTCTGTCTGTCCATATGCAAACGAGACACCTCCGGCCTGCAGCACGAATCCTGAGCACATCTATTGCAGCAACATGGGTGGCAGCGTCTGACGCACACTAGCCAAAAGTTCACAAAATCGAATGAGCTTAACTATATCTTGTTTAAAAAATGTCAATTTCACTTTAGTTCACAATGTCCATACTCACTCAGAAACTCGGTGGCAAAGTGGGTTTCTGGCTATATTGTAGCAGTTCGCACATGGCTAGGTATTAGCAGTTCGCACATGGCTAGTTTCACTTCAGTAGAATCTCTTTGACACACTTAACCAGCTCCAACACAAAGCTCAATCTCCCGTTTTATTACGGTCACAAAAAGACAAAAATACAAGAAAAATCCCCCCCAGGCTCTTAACTTTGATTACCAGTAATATATAAATCATACAGAACTTAGAACTAACTTTTGCTCGTAACTGTCTCTCCGGTTCTTTTTTTGTTGTCACTCTCGTTTTTAGTCTCGCCCCCTAAACAACCCGATTGATTTCCCAACTGCTCTCTAGATGGCACTGATTGGATATAAAACAAACTGACACCCAGCCACCCAATACAAAATAAAGGTTCAAAGGTTACTCACAACCGAGGATATTTCAACAACTCCACATTATAACTGCAATAACACGTATTAATACAAAAATGTATTACACACCAGGGACAATTAAACTGGCCCATATCTCAGGATATATTGTATTTCTGATAACAAAACACAAAATATTATATACATTTAACAGTGTGCTACACTTCTATATCCTTAAGTTTACCCTCTAACTCTTTTATCTTTTCCATGCCCTTCTTTTCATGTTTTAGTTCTCTTTCTAAATTCCCTTTTACTTCTTTTTCAGTATACCTTTTGCAGTTTTCAACTAATCTACAAAATCTTATCGTATGAGTTTTCACTAAATACTTCACATTTTCCCACCACAATCTTTTATCTTCTACATACATCGCATTAACTTTTTCTTTCACTATAAGCTCTTTTATCTCTAAAACATAACTTTCTCTTTTTAAAACCTCCGCATTTAAAACCCACACACCTGGACCTCTTTTAACCGTGCTCCAATCTATTGTCATATGCATCGATCTGTGATCGCTTAAACTCGTTTCCTCGTATTTCACATTGTCAATAAAACCTTCAGCGTTCCTTGAACTTAAAATCAAATCTATTCTGCTTTGGCACATAAAATTCCCAACTCTTTGTCTTCTCGAAAATTGACTCTTTTTCCCATTCTTTTCTCTCCATATGTCTAACAGATCGTTATTTTGCATCAATGATATCAGTTCTTTCCTTCCCGCATCCAGTTTAAAAACCATTCCATCCGCTATGTCCAATTTACTTAAAACAGTGTTAAAATCACCCATCAAAAAAACATTCTTATACTTTGTACAGACATCTCTTAAAACTTAAAAAAAAAAAACATCTTTTCCTTCTTTTCATTGGGCGCATGAACATTTACCACCACAAATTTTCTGTCTTCATAATCCATTTCAACCGCTAAGTATTTACCAATATCGTCTTTGTAAATCTCTTTACAAATAATGTTTTTGTTTTCTCTTATTAGAAAAACCACCCCTCTGCCGCTTCTCTTATCTTCATTATTATATAACAAAACACCATTCCATCTTTTCCTTATTTCACCTATGTGCATATCTCTCTAATTCGTTTCTTGCAACAAAATCACATCCTCGTTTTTAAACATTTCTTTCACTTTGTCAAATTTGTTAAGGTCTGCTAGACCTCTGGCGTTAAAAGTGACAAAGTTTAAAACAATAAAAACAAGAAATAAAATCACATTCATTAAGACCATCTTAATCGCTCGAGTCCTCCAAGTCCTTCAACATCTCAAATCTATTTTTTATAAAGTCTTTGCTGAGCCCCCCTTTTTTTCTTGACGATTCTTTTAAAACTGGCAATACCTTTAGAAGTCTTTTCTTCCTGCTGAACTTCGTTACTCCATCCGTCTTTCCTTTATCTTCATTTTTGTGCTGACCCTCTTCATCTGTATTATAATCCATATTAAAAAGTACCGGAAAATCCATTTGTGCCTGTTCTCTTTCTGCTTGATCCTCTTTCTCTGGTTGTATCATATGCTTGTTAATTTCTCCATTCTGTTCGTTGCTCCTTTCTATCTCTTTACTTTTCTGTTCCTCTTCGTTTTCCGCCATTTCATCCTCTTGACTTTGCATCATCGCCACTGATACTTGCTGTCTTTGTTCAGTCCGTGACTTGTGTTCCTCTAACTGTTCCTCCTCTTCGTTTTTCTCTGCAACATTTGGATCTTGCTTCTCGCACACCTCCATTCCATTTTGCTCGTTGTCTCTCTCATGCCCTTGCCCGGCCACATGACTTTCCTGTCTTCGAACCAACGTTCACATTTATTTAAAACATTTTTGCAATCCGGGCACAACTTTGCTTTGCATTCTCTCGCGAAGTGTCCCTGCTCCTCACATTTGTAACACTTGAATTGGGGACATTCCTTCAATACGTGTCCCCGGGCACATGCACAACCGACAGGTTTTAACCTGATGGCTGTGCACCACCCGGAAGTATTGAGGACCCTCTGCAGTGTCAAGTCTTGTGCTGTAAGGGAGGGAAATCACCTCTTTGGGGAACCTCGTTTTCACAAATCTCGTCCCATCCTCTATACGAGTGCCCGGATACATCCTTCTTCTCATTACCGAAATTGGGGTAACTCCCCACTCCTCCAGTTTAGCTAAAATTTGATTGTCGTCAATGTAGGCAGGCAAGTGCATGAAAGAGACAACATACTCTCTGTTGTTCAACCTCTTAACCTCATATTTCACATTCTTTATCACCAGTCCATCTTCGATCATGTCCACATCCTCAATACTTTCCATAGTCACCTCGTATTCCTTTATTTGTTTCGGTCTAACCGCTAATATCTTTCCTTCTCCTATTCTTTCTGTTAAAGCTTTAATTACATCCTCCGCTCTCACGTTCACTTCTCCAATAATCAATGTTATCGTTGCTTCTTTTAAATATTCCTTTCTTGTAATCTCTTCCCTTCGTTCTTTATCCTTCTCCTTTCCGTCTCGTTGTCGTTTGTCCGTTCCGTTGTCGTTTGCCGTTCGCCTTTCTCCTGCCATTGCTGATGTCGATGCCACGTGTCCGTCCATTATACTCAAAACTAAAAAAAGCTCTCCTTGGAAAGGTCTAATTCCTCCCAAACAGCGCTTGCTGCTGGGAGGAATCGATCAAATAAATGAAAATACAAAAAAACTAAATAAACACCGTTCAAAAAAACAAAAAACAAACGTAAAATGTTTGGTGAGCCTGTCTCACCCACTACTGCCAAATCACTTCCTGTTAGCTCGATAGCGCCTCTAGGGTGGTGTGGCCGTAAGCGATAGCTGAATGCACCCGAGCTCTCCTCATAAAGAAAGCGGCCAAAAGGCCACAATACATTAAAGAACTAAAGCTTACAGCACCTGGTATTCCCAGGTGGTCTCCCATCCAAGTACTGACCAGGCCCGACCCTGCTTGGCTTCCGAGATCAGACGAGAGCGGGCATGCTCAGAGTGGTGTGACCCTGCTTGGCTTCCGTGATCAGACGAGAGCGGGCGTGCTCAGGGTGGTGTGGCCGTAAGCGATAGCCGAATGCACCCGATCTCTCCTCATAAACAAAGCGGCCAAAAGGCCACAATACATTAAAGAACTAAAGCTTACAGCACCTGGTATTCCCAGGTGGTCTCCCATCCAAGTACTGACCAGGCCCGGCCCGACCCTGCTTGGCTTCCCAGATCAGACGAGAGCAGGCGTGCTTTTTTTTTTATTTATTTTTATTTTTTTATTATCAAAATGTATCAAAAATAGTTACAATTTACATTCAAGGATTCATCAATGTATTACATTAGATACATAGTTTAATGTTGTTTACAAATTCAGATATAGCGTTCCTGCATCCTCCACACTGATAATGTTACAATCATTTATAAATGCTTTTTCAAAGACATCCTTATTCAAATATTTCCACATTAAAAATGTGTTTCTCCACAAAATAGTTTTAAACATTGCGCATAATTCTACATTTTTACTTTCATAATATGCTAAGTTCTGTAGTACCTGAGACGGATCAGACACGCATAACTACTTAAATTTCTTAAATATTACAACAACACCCCTCACCCCACCAGCACGCTAGTCGCTTGGGGGTCAACCCCCAATCTGCAACTTACACCAAGGGCAGGACAAGATCTCTGGTGACCATAGCAACTCACACCAATTCATCAAGATAGAGTATTTTACGACCCATTGGAATGTAAGGAGCTGAACTCTCTTTACTCACTTTGGGGATAGACCTACATTATAAATGCATTTATATGGAAATGTACACATTCATTTATAACATTTCCATGTATTAATGTTCATGTTGTTATGTCTGTTTTAACATTAATCCAACGTATCCATGAATGTGTGTTTAACTACTGGAATTATTAGATTTGTAGTATCTCATTTAACCAAGAAGATATTTAGATCATGTTTGGTGTCTATGAGCTACATTTGTGATGTCCTTCGCGTTGATGTTTGTTGTGTTTTGGTAACTCTTTTCTTATTAGTTTTATCAAACTCTTAGTAGTCTTCTAGTGAACATCCAATCAGCTTTCACATGCAAAACACCATCTGAAAGACAAAAACAGTTAACTTTCCCTCCAAAGTTGCCATCTCCTGATTGGAACAGTCACGTCTGTAGGATGTGACATCCTCACAGTTTAAAAGAGACCACGAGAAGATTCTTTCTCTCTCTTCCTCGCGCTTCCTTTTCTCTTAGTCGTGCTTTTCTTTGCGTTCTGCATCTCCAAAGGATGGACTAGAAGAAGACTTCACCTTTAACCCATAAGTTTGTGCCAGGCTGCGGCCTCGTCTTTCCAGATACAGATCCTCTGCATAAAACTGGTTCTCTCTGATCACTTTCAGCCAAGATCAACGGGAGCCTTAACAAACAAACTGCATCAGGACTCTTTCTTTCTTTGATGGGCAAGACGTGCAAGTATCAAACTTAGTCTTATTAATGGATGCATAGGGCATCATTAATCCTTTTAACAAAGGTCCGTTACAAGAAGAAACTGATGTTTAGTTCAGGCTATTGATCTTCTGAATATCATATACTGCCATAATCCATGCTCTATTCTTCTCTCTGCTTCAACTTCAACCATCTTCTAATGCTTAACTGTATGTGTGTGTATGTTAGATTAGTATGTGTCTAGTCTAGATAATAAAGTCCTGTTTTATTTCACACGTGATGTTGTTTGTAGTTCATGCTGATAATCCGGAGTCCCTAAACATGCCGATTCTTGCTACCTGCTCGTAATGCTAAGTGATTTCCCCAAATCATGAATTTGATCCAGATAATTATAATTGATCATTATTAATTAAATTCATCCCAATTTGGATTGATATTTGTTTCCCTTACAAAGGGTGGTGGAGAAAATATTACTTATAATTGGGATCAAAGCTCATGATAATTCTTACATATTTGATGAAGAATAGTGTTTAAATAATTCTGTTCCTCATTGAATTCACTACATAATTGGTGTTAGAACGCGGGCATGATTAAACAAAAGTTATGAGCTTAAACTACTGTCAGCCTAAGTGTGTTTTAAATCAAGACGTTATGATGCAACATGCTATACACATGTATGTTGCTATTTGCGGCTTGTTTAATGTAGATAGTGATAGATTGATTTGGTAGTTCTGCTATGAATTAGAAAAGTCTTAACATAGATTAAATGGTATCAGTGTAAGGTAAATCTGATTTGGCGAAGAAATCCCAATTTCAGTATTTAATCAATGCATAAGTCTATTCTGACGAAGGAATCTCAGATAAGCTGCATGTGAAACTGTTCCAGAATCAATATGCTTTGGCGAAGAAATCCCAATTGCAATATTGTTTAACCTGTTTTCTGACGAAGGAATCTCAGTACAGTGTTATGTAAAGGTAGATTTGAGTGATGCTCCTCTTTCTGCGTTGTAAGGACCTTTAAATTATAGTCAGAACTATGCCAGTCATCTAAACTTTGACTCTGCATATACAAGTTTAGCTAAATGGTGATCAGTACTGTGTTACAATTGCCGAATGAAAATAGTGTGTTTCTCAATTCTTCAGTATTTGTGTGTAAGGCACAAACAGCTGTATGTATGTAAATGAGTGTAAACCTACAGTGAATGTGTAAGTACTCCTTAAAGAAGGACAGGAAACCTGTTTAAAGTACTTGTTTACAGAGAAGCGAAAGCATACATAATAAGAATTAGTGAATGCATCTATATTTGCATTTAGGCTTGCTAAAGAAAAGCGTTGAATTGATTTAAGTGTAAGGGCCATGTTGTAACCAACTGTGTACCGCTTTTATTATTTGAGATTGTTTGAACGGTGCAGACACTCTTTGAGAACTAAAGTGCCCTGGGGTGCACTGGTTCCCATGACAACGACTTGTCAACCAGTTTGACTCCACCTACCATAGGTGTCATTGACTGGTGCCATATTGTAAACAATCTATATTTGTTCAAAAAAAAAAAAAAAAAATCTGTATTTGTTCGCTAAGCTAAGCTAACATGACCTAGCGGCCTTAGTTGAGCTTACTAATACCTAACTTCAATAGTTAGTGGTTAGCATAGCATATGTAATTGAAGTCATTAAGTAGTGCGTGCGTGTATTGCAGTGTAAAGTGATTTAAACTATTCCCTCTTAACAAAATCTCTATTTTCTGATTTCCACTCTCTTTCCTTAATTCTTCTCAGACTCACTTTAACTAACTTCAGGTGCATTCCTTCCTGAACATTGTTGCTCAGTTACTCATTTAATTGAACTTAATTAAATTTTAACTGCCTACTCAGAGAATAATTCTTATAGGTATTGGGGATTTTGAATAGAACATTGACCCTAAAGTGCACACACATGTAATGGCATAGGCATGGGAGCTGAACACGCAGCAGCCTTAGCCAACAATGGAGTGATGCCCAACACTGACCTATATGGTTAAATGTCAGTACTATTAATTATTCCCAGTACTAGATCACTTCCCTTCTATTTTATTTTTTACTGGTTAATTTTACTATTAGCAGTCATCTATTTTTTTATTTTATTTATCTATGTCCAATCTCTTTTTCTTGATTTTGCTTATTTTAAATATGTGCTCCAGAAATATGACTCCTATTGCTACACAGTCTAGATGATTAATAAGGCATAAGTATAATTCTGAGCACCACTAATTGACATAATCAGAATCGGCAAGGCTCTCTTCTCTCTCTCTCTACTTCCTGTTCTTCAATATTCAGAGATCAAACCTGTTAAGAACCATCAGTATGTTTTGAGTTTTAATTAAATGATTTAGACTAGTCTTACATCATTGTTAAATCTCTGGTTGCATACAAATCTTGGCTTCCTGCCATAGGCAGTTAAGATAATAATAGTGTACACACTTCACTAGCTACCTAAAGCAGTTAACCACACGTGGTAAAACCTAGCTGCACAATATACACCTAGCTTTATTTCTAAATCTTTTATATGGTCTTGCATTAGTCTCTTGCCCTAACTCTCAGAACAAGTTTGCCCCAATGTCTCAGATGGAAGATCTAATGGCCTGGCAAGGCATGGTGATGGACGCCCTACCACCTAGAACTGCTGATGACCTTCCTCACCAGAGACAGGTGCAACTGGACAAAGAGGGAAGAAGACAAATGACACATGGTCCAAGCCAGAGTTATGACCACAAGGAGCTGACCAGCATCATCCTCTCCTTAGCCCAGAACCTCACAGACCTGAGAAATGAGGTGAACGACCTAAAGCTGCATGCAACAGAGTCCCAAGAGGAACTTAAGCATGCTCAAAGTCGCATAGCCCAACTGGAAGGTGAGACCCAGACCACACGAAATAAGTCTGGTAAGATGGAAGAACAGGAGGAGGTTAACAGACTTCAGATAGCTCTCTCAGCTGCTGAGCAAAGAAAACTACTGGAAAAAGCAGCCAAAGAAGAGCTGGAAAAAGAACTGTTTGATGCAAAGTCATTATTAGTAACAGCCCATTTTGAACTATCAGATAGAGATGCCAAAATTGAATCTCTGACACAGCAGCTGGACAACACAAGAGACAAGCTTGACAGGGTCCAAAGAGAACTCGAACACTCATACAAGCTGCAATGGGAACCACAGTGGAAGACACATCCCCCACTGTCACAGCAGGTAAGCAGAGCAAACTCCCTCAGCCCAGTTCAAAGATACAAAGGGGGGGGGGGCTGACCTCTCTGCTTAACACCTCACCAGCCAGCATCCTAAAAACATCTGAAGCCATAGAAGGGAAGGGACTTCTCCAGATAATCCCTGTAACGGTACATGGAGCGACCCTTAAAGACCTCAACAAACTGGCTAGAGTCATCAAGTGCTTCATTCCAAATTCTGCAGGAGACCTCGATGTCCATGCCTACCTGCGGGATATAGACTTTCACCTGCATATTATGCCGAATGTGACCACACGGGAGAGACTCCACCTGCTTTGGATAACTTCTGGTACAGAGGTAAAGAGCTTTCTAGAACGGCAGCCTGACGCTGTCAAATCCGACTACCACCGGCTGAAACAAGCTCTTATACAAGAATTCTCAGACCCAGAAACAGAATATGGACTGGTCGCTGCCCTGGACCTCAAACAGGGAAGACAGGAAACTCCCCGAGTTTACCTTAACAGACTCAGACAAGCTTATTTTGGAGCTCGCAATGAATCCGAGATGGAGGAGGATATCAGCTTCAAGAGCCTGTTCCTCAGAAATCTACATCCAATTGTTAGCCACCATTTAGGCATCATGGCCTGCCCTCATACGATGACCATTCATCATTTGCGGGACCTGGCACAGAAGGCCTTTAATAAACATAAGGCCACATCTGAAAGAAAGGCCTCTATGGCACCATTGAGTCTGAACTGTAACATTCAAAAGTTTGCACCAGAAGGCAGACATTGTCACTACAACACAATGTCCTTCAACGATATGCCAGGAAAGCTTCCAGCCAGAAGACAAAACCGTCACCATCGTAATAGGCCCAGATACCAGACCAACCACTGGAAGAAACCATGGAGACGGCAAAATTCTTCTTTGGAAACACCACTGGCTGTCCAACAGCCACTGACAGCATCATCCGATGCAACACACAGGTGCCGATCTGAGTCCTCACAAAGAGAACCGGACTTAGCTACGCCTGAGTCACAGGAGCTGCTGAAACTAGTAAGAGAGCTCTTCACACAGCTCTCACCCATGATGTCTTGACACCTGCTGTCCCACCTCTCCAGGAAGCACCGATGGCCAAGGAGTCCACCCGAGCTACCTGCAGTGCGTGCGGGACACGTCTGATCATCATGTACATCTTAATTGTCGCTCGTTGTTGTCTATTAGGTCAGACAAAAACGTGCGAAAGGGGGGATATGTAGTACCTGAGACGGATCAGACACGCATAACTACTTAAATTTCTTAAATATTACAACAACACCCCTCACCCCACCAGCACGCTAGTCGCTTGGGGGTCAACCCCCAATCTGCAACTTACACCAAGGGCAGGACAAGATCTCTGGTGACCATAGCAACTCACACCAATTCATCAAGATAGAGTATTTTACGACCCATTGGAATGTAAGGAGCTGAACTCTCTTTACTCACTTTGGGGATAGACCTACATTATAAATTAGATTAGATTAGATTAGATTCAACTTTATTGTCATTACACATATACAAGTACAGTGTAACGAAATGTAGTTTAGGTCTAACCAGAAGTGCAATTAGCAAGTGCAGATATACAGTGTGAATAAATACAGAATACAATATTAGGAAAATACTATACAAATGTTGTATGAAAATATGACAGTCGGTATGTACTATGAACAATATATACAGAAGGCTATATACTGTGAACATTAATGTACCAGGTGGTTATGAACAGATAACAATATAGACAATACAATAGTGCAAGTGACTTAAGTGTGCAATAGTTACAGACATTAGCTATTAAAGTTACAGTGCAGTAGATGAGTTAATGCGGTTATTAAAGGTACAGTGCAGTACATGAGTTAATGCAGTTGTTGAAGTTATAGTGCAATACATGAGTAGATGCAGATAATACAGTTACAGTGTATTAGATGAGTTAGTGCAGTTATTGAAGTTACAGTGCAGTATATGCGTTAATGCGGTTATTAAGGTTACAGTGCAGTAGATGAGTTAATGCAGTTATTGAAGTTACAGTGCAATAGATGAGTAGATGCAGTTAGTTATGCAATAAATGCAATAGATGAGTTACAGTGCAGTAGATGAGTTAATGCAGTTATGGAAGTAGTTTATTAGTGCAAATGAGCATTCAGTGTAATATTCCTGGTGTGCAAGTGAGCAGTATAGAGTGGAAATGATGCTATGTGTGTGTAAACAGTCCGGTAGAGCAGATAACATGAAGTACTGGTGTGTACAGTTCAGTCATGGATGCAGCCCTGTTATGCAATGTAAACAATGTAGTAGCAGCATTAAAGTTAAAGTTATGAGGGTTAGTGGAATCAGTGGGGAGCAGAGTTCAATAATGAAACAGCTCTGGGAAAAAAGCTGTTTCCTAGTCTGCTGGTTCTTGTCCGGAGGCACCTGAAGCGCCTACCGGAAGGCAGGAGAGTAAACAGTCTATGAGCGGGGTGAGAGGAGTCCTTGAGAATGCTGCGAACTCGACGCAGACAGCGTTTCCTCTGGATGTCCTCAATGGAAGGGAGTGTAGTCCCTGTGATGCGCTGGGCTGTTTTCACCACCCGCTGCAGTGCCTTGCGCTCAGCAACAGAACAGTTCCCGTACCAGACTGTGACACAGTTGGTCAGGATGCTCTCTATCGTGCAGCGATAGAAGTTCACCAGGATAGTTGAAGACAGTTGGTTCTTCTTCAGTGTCCTCAGAAAGAAGAGACGCTGGTGAGCCTTCTTGACCAGGCATGAGGTGTTGGTGGTCCAGGACAGGTCCTCCGAAATATGGGTCCCCAGGAACTTAAAACTGGAAACACGTTCAACAGCCATCCCGTTAATGTGGATGGGGTCGTGTGTGCCTCCTTTCGCCTTCCTGAAGTCCACGATGATCTCCTTTGTCTTGGAGGTGTTAAGGAGCAGGTTGTTGTCTGAGCACCGTTGTGGCCAGGTGCCGTACCTCCTCCCTGTAAGCAGTCTCATCGTTGTTGCTGATGAGACCAATCACTGTTGTATCGTCTGCAAACTTGATGAAGGAGTTAGATCCATTCACAGGCCTGCAGTCGAGTGTGAAAAGGGAGTAGAGAAAGGGGCTCAGTACGCAGCCCTGTGGTACACCAGTGTTGAGGGTGATGGTGGTGGAGCAGATGTGGCCTAACCTAACAAGCTGAGGCCTGTTCGTCAAGAAATCCATAATCCAGTTGCAGGTTGAGTTGTTAATGCCTAGGTTTCCAAGTTTGCTGATTAGCTTGGAAGGGATGACGGTATTGAATGCAGAGCTGAAGTCTACAAACAGCATGCGTGCATAAGTGTCCTTATTATCCAGATGTGTGAGCACGGAGTGCAGCGCCATTGACACTGCATCATCTACGCTCCTATTGCTGCGGTAGGCAAATTGGTATGGGTCCAGTGTGGATGGTAGAGAGTCTTTTAGGTGTGACAAGACCAGCCGCTCGAAGCACTTCATAACAATGGGTGTGAGTGCTACAGGGCGGTAGTCGTTCAGGCATGTCGGGCTGGAATGTTTTGGAATGGGAACAATGGAGGTGGATTTGAAACATGCTGGAACAACTGCTTGGGCGAGGGACAGGTTGAAGATATCCGTGAAGACCCCAGCGAGCTGCTCCGCACATGCCCGGAGTACGCGACCAGGGATGCCATCAGGGCCAGCAGCCTTACGTGCGTTTATCCGGCTTAGTGCAGTGTAAACATCTGTGGAGTTAAGTGTGATGATTGGGTGGTCAGTAAAAGGTGTGAGCCTGGTGGCGGGTTCCTTATTGTCTCTCTCAAAGCGTGCATAAAAGTCATTAAGCTCGTTCAGAAAGGCAGCATCTGTGGCTATGGGGATGGAGTGGTTGGGTTTGTAGTCACTTATGGCCTGGATGCCCTGCCACATGCGTCGAGGGTCAGAGTTGGTAAAATGCTCCTCTAGCTTCAACTTGTAGCAGTGCTTGGCCTTTCTGATGCCCCTCTTCAGATTTGCCCTGGAAGTACTATAGGCCTGTGCATCACCTGATCTGAAGGCGGTGTTGCGTGCTTTCAACAGGAGGCGCACTTCCTTGTTCATCCATGGCTTCTGATTAGGGTATATGGTGATCTGCTTCTGAGTTGTGACACTATCAATGGTGGTATTGATGTAGTCCAATACAGAGGAGGTGTAGCTGTCTATGTCCGTGTGAGAGCCACTGGTGGCCTGAGAAGCAAACATACTCCAGTCTGTGTGTAGAAACCTTTCCTGGAGTGTGAAGTCTGCCCCCGCAGGCCACACCTTGATGGTCTTCACTGATGGCTTCACACGATTAATGAGAGGTGAGTACTTGGGGGTGAGGAACAAAGAAAGGTGATCAGATTGACCCAGGTGGGGGAGGGGTGTCGCGGCGTAAGCTTCAGCCATGTTTGTATAGACATGATCCAAAGTTTTGTTTCCTCTTGTGTGGCAGGAAACATGCTGATGAAATTTAGGGAGCACTGTCTTTAAGTTAGAGTGATTAAAATCTCCCGCAACAATAAATGCAGCCTCCGGGTGAGCAGTCTGTTGTTTACTGATGGCTGCATGAAGTTCTTTCATAGCAAGCTTGGCATCAGCATCCGGTGGAATATAAGCTGCCGTTATAATGGTGGAAGTGAATTCCCGTGGCAGATAAAACGGTCTACATTTAACCATGAGAAACTCAAGGTTAGCCGAGCAGTGTCTCCCGACAATAACAGAGTTCGTGCACCAAGCTTTATTGACATAAATGCACAGTCCACCTCCTCTAGTCTTACCGGATTCCTCTGCCGTTCTATCCGCCCGGTGTGTGTTGTAGCCCGCTAACTCAATAGCGTTGTCCGGTATGCCGCTGTGTAGCCATGTTTCCGTGAAGATTATGACATTGCAGTTTAAAAGTCTTTTGTTGTTGATGATGCGGAGTCGAATCTCATCCATTTTGTTCACTAATGATCGTACATTAGCAAGGAAAATGCTGGGTAAAGAGAGCCGGTGTGGTGTTAGCTTTAGCTTAGCTCTTAGCCCTCCGCGCGTTCCCCGCCTTTGTTTACGATCTCGACGCCGCCGACGAGCACTTCCGCCCGGCCGTGTGGGGTGCGTAGCATCTGATGTTTTGATGATCTCAGGGACGAGTTGAATGTTGCTGATATAACTTCCGGGAATGCGCAAACCGATATCCAAAAGCTCCTGCCGGGTGTACGATGTGAAGGCACAACTGTTCTGTACGAACAGGCCCGAGATGAGCAAGAAAAACACTATATAATTGCTAAAACTGGAGAGACGCTGAGCCTCGCGATGTTCACGCGCCGCCATCTTGGTCTTTAAAATGCATTTATATGGAAATGTACACATTCATTTATAACATTTCCATGTATTAATGTTCATGTTGTTATGTCTGTTTTAACATTAATCCAACGTATCCATGAATGTGTGTTTAACTACTGGAATTATTAGATTTGTAGTATCTCATTTAACCAAGAAGATATTTAGATCATGTTTGGTGTCTATGAGCCACATTTGTGATGTCCTTCGCGTTGATGTTTGTTGTTTTTTGGTAACTCTTTTCTTATTAGTTTTATCAAACTCTTAGTAGTCTTCTAGTGAACATCCAATCAGCTTTCACATGCAAAACACCATCTGAAAGACAAAAACAGTTAACTTTCCCTCCAAAGTTGCCATCTCCTGATTGGAACAGTCACGTCTGTAGGATGTGACATCCTCACAGTTTAAAAGAGACCACGAGAAGATTCTTTCTCTCTCTTCCTCGCGCTTCCTTTTCTCTTAGTCGTGCTTTTCTTTGCGTTCTGCATCTCCAAAGGATGGACTAGAAGAAGACTTCACCTTTAACCCATAAGTTTGTGCCAGGCTGCGGCCTCGTCTTTCCAGATACAGATCCTCTGCATAAAACTGGTTCTCTCTGATCACTTTCAGCCAAGATCAACTGGAGCCTTAACAAACAAACTGCATCAGGACTCTTTCTTTCTTTGATGGGCAAGACGTGCAAGTATCAAACTTAGTCTTATTAATGGATGCATAGGGCATCATTAATCCTTTTAACAAAGGTCCGTTACAAGAAGAAACTGATGTTTAGTTCAGGCTATTGATCTTCTGAATATCATATACTGCCATAATCCATGCTCTATTCTTCTCTCTGCTTCAACTTCAACCATCTTCTAATGCTTAACTGTATGTGTGTGTATGTTAGATTAGTATGTGTCTAGTCTAGATAATAAAGTCCTGTTTTATTTCACACGTGATGTTGTTTGTAGTTCATGCTGATAATCCGGAGTCCCTAAACATGCCGATTCTTGCTACCTGCTCGTAATGCTAAGTGATTTCCCCAAATCATGAATTTGATCCAGATAATTATAATTGATCATTATTAATTAAATTCATCCCAATTTGGATTGATATTTGTTTCCCTTACAAAGGGTGGTGGAGAAAATATTACTTATAATTGGGATCAAAGCTCATGATAATTCTTACATATTTGATGAAGAATAGTGTTTAAATAATTCTGTTCCTCATTGAATTCACTACAGTTCCTTCTCGCCCATATTGAGTATCTTGCATGGCTCAAGACATAATTGCAGAGGTTAACCTTCACATCTTTACAGTTTTTACAATCACCAAATAAAAATAGTGTTTTCCATTCATTTCCTTCAACATTCTTCCCCCAGTTGTCTTTGATTAGTTTTTTTAGTTTTTCATGAAAGACTTCAAGTTCCTCACACTCAAAGAAAATATGTATCAGCGTTTCTGGAACCTTTTTGCATACATCACAATTTCTATTCACCTCTTTGTTGATCTGGTGGAGCACCACCTTCGTATATATTCTATTATGTCTTAGTTTGAAATCCAGGTTTTCACAGTCCAGTCCATTGTATTTTACACCTAAATTTTCCCATATTGTCTTTATATTAAAACCTGGAAACATTTTAGGCCACACAATTTCTGATGCAGGTGGTTTGATTACTTTTTCCAGAAAGAATTTGTATAGCATATTGGTGGTCACATCTTTAAGGGGTATTCTTTTAACTTTTTCCACAAAGAACAGTTTTGGCAAACCCCAATTCCCAGGCTTAGCAGTCTCATTCTCAATTGTTTTTACCCAATCTCTGGGCAGGCTTGTTTTAATATTTTCACACATAGAGTCTACTTTTGTTTTTTCAATTTCATCATCCCATTCTATCACAAAGTCATATATTGCTCTATTTGGTAGAAACCCTTTAACATATTCGTATGCTATATCTTTTATTTGTCTCACTCCTGCTTTCATATACAATCTGTCATAAAACATTCTCCCTTTCATTTGGATTTTGGGATTTAAAAATAAAGGTTGCTTTAGTATTTGGTTTATGTTTTCACATTCATATTGTATGTTTACTACAACTTCTGCCCATGCGCAAAGCACTTCTTGATAGAACTGTGGCATTTTTCCATACATTGGATGTTTCAGGGCCATAAAAACACCCTCTTCTCCGCATCCACTGCTTTTATCCAACACATCTTTCATAAAACCTTTCCATCCATGGTCTACTTTGTCATACAAAAACTTTTTCATTGTTTTTACCCTTATTGCTTTCTTTTTAACCTCTAAGTCAATCAATTTTAATCCTCCTTCCTTATAGTCAGCTATTAGGGTTTTCTTTGCTATTTTAAAACCTTTTCCTCTCCATACAAAGTCATTCAATATATCAGTCATCTCATTTAATACCCATTGTGGTAGATCAATTGCACCCATTATATAGGTACATTTGGATAACAGTAGAGAGTTTGCAACTATTACTCTACCTCTTAGCATTAGTTCTCTTAATTTCCAAAACTGAAGTACTTGTTTTATTTTATTTAAGATCCCAGTCCATGTAGCATCTCTTGCTTCATTCGCATCCGCTCCAATATTAACTCCCAAAATGTTCATATACTCATTTGTGATCTTAAAAGGTATATCACACATGCTCAAGTCTACTCCACCTATACTCATTATTTCGGACTTCTCGATATTGACCTTTGCACCTGACGCTTTCCCGTATAATTCAATATGTTCCATTATTCTTTCAATGCTTTTTGTATCTTTCACTGTAAATGTTGTGTCGTCTGCGTATTGGAGTATAACGCTGACTCCGCCATTTGGTATTTTTATTCCTCGTATCTCTTTATCTGCTTTGACCATTATTGCCAATGGTTCGACCGAGATTGAATATAACAACGCAGACAACGGACATCCCTGTCTCACCGATCGTTCTAGTGGAAATGGGTGTGTCAAAACACCATTAATTTTACGCAACTTTCTGCATTACTATAGAGCAAATTTATCCATTTTATAATTCTCTCCCCAAAACCAAATTTTCTCATTGTTTGTTCCATGTAATAATGTTCTACTCTGTCAAAAGCTTTGTTTAAATCTACACCTAAAATCACTCCGCCTTCACTATCATTTCTTATGCTTCCTACAATGTCCCTTATTGTGCAGATCGTGTCTGTTATATCCCTTCCTGGAATGCTGTATGCTTGGGTTGGTGCTATTATAGTCCCTATTACTCTCTTGATTCTATTGGCTAATATTTTTCCTTTGTTTTTAAAAAGAATGGTAATCATCCCCAGACCCATTGATTTTGGTACTTTCTTTTTTTCCTCCATACTTCTAAATAGATTTAACAATATCGGTGCCATTGTTTTAAGAAAAGTCTTATAAAACTCATGCGTTAAACCATCTGATCCGGGGCTTTTATTTGGCTTTGTTTGTTTTATTGCTCCTTCTATTTCCTCTATGGTTATGTCACCCTCACATAAGTTCCTTTCTTCTTCAGTGAGGCAAGTGTTTACTGTGTTTAAAACCTTGTGTACATGTTCTTTTCTAACATCTTCTTTCTTAAATAGTTTTTTATAATAAGCTTCTACTTTTTCTATTATTTCTACATAGTCTGTAACTTTTCCTCCTTCTTCATTTTCCAGCTCTGTTATAAACTTATTTTTCTGTTTTTTCTTCTCTAAGTTCAAAAAAAATTTTGTGCTTCTTTCCCCCTCTAATACATATAACGCCCTGCTCCTCACAATTGCGCCTTTGCATTTTTCTTTCCCATACGCTTCTATTTCATTTTTTGTCCGGCAAAAAAGGTCTTTCTTATGTTCTGGATTATTTTCTATCTTTTCTGCTTCTTCCTTTAGTATCTTGTGCAGGGTGTCTAAATTGCAGTTTGCCATATGATTTCGCTGTTTTGCATATCTCTTACATTCTCTTTGTATAGAGGATTTTCCATTTCATTTTTGATGTACTTTTCTATGCTTTTTTTGTAAGTTTCTTCCTTTAATAATGAAGAATTTAAACACCACGTACCTCCGCCCTTTGCTTTCATATTCCCACCCATTTTTATTGTCATTACAGCATGGTCGCTTATTCCTGAAAAGTTATACTTCACGCCCCTTATATACTGTATCGTTTCTCTTTTAACTAAACATAAATCTATTCTGCTCTGTTTGAGAATTCCCATCACCATTTGTCTTCTTGAAAATTCTCTTTTGTAAGGATTTTCCTCTCTCCAGGCATCTACTGAAGGGTTTTAAAGTTCTGTTTTGTATTACAATGTTCATTTAATTACAATCTACGCTTTTACTACATTTTATTTTCTTTCTAAGGATCACGTATAATCAATAAGTAAAACTGTGTGCATTAAGTGGATATCAGTATGAATAATGTGTGTATGTTTAAAAGGGTGAAAACTAAGCTTGAATATTAGGGTGCAAGATGATGTTCTCAACAGGATGTGGGGGTTGGAAGTATGTGTGTGTGTTGCATTCCATGCAGAAGAGTATCCTGCATATACAACGCACATACCCATATAGCGAGGGTTTTAAGAAACAAACCATATGTGAAGACTGTGTGGGGGATGTGTATGCTATGTCTTATGTTATGTCTTATGTTATGTCTTATGTTATGTCTTATGATATGTCTTATGATATGTCTTCTGTTATGTCTCATGATATGTTGCAGAAAACGAGGAGAATAGAGTGTGTGTGTGCGGCTATGGTTGCCCAACATTCCATAGCCATTGGGGCCTCAGGTCAGGGGTTATCAGATGTGATGTAGTTGGAGAAGTGTGTTGTTTTTCAGATGAGACATCACTCCATTGGACACAAAGAAAGCAGCAAATGTGGAGGCGCTCAGGGGTTGGCCACGGTCCGGAGCAAGCTGGAAGATACACCCACAAATACAAATATAAATATGTTGTACACTGTTTAGGCGGGGCTGATCTCTGGTAATACTCTGTGCGTAGAGTGAGTGTGTGAGACAGCCCAGCGCTGAGCCTCAAATCAATAAACTTCAACTTTTGTTCATCCGAAGTCCAGTAAGTCCAATTTTTGAACACGCAGGACACTAGATGACCAACAGATGGTGACGCCGACGTGATTGGCTAAAGAAGGACATTTCGGACAATCTTTAAAGGCTAGAAAGTGGAAAAAACCGAAAGGGAAAATCTTGGGTTCAACACAACAGCCGGCTGAAAATAAAAAGGTGAGCAGAGACCTGTTTTATCGAACATCTGCTAATTGACTACTCTAAATTGTTTGTGTTGAATTGCAAATATTCCTGATCATTTTATTTTTAACAAATTTGTACAAGAGTGAAGTTTGTTGGATTGAGGTTATAAAATAACGGGTTAAGTCGTACGCAGGTTAAGTCGTTTGGTTAAAGTCCTTACGCAAGTAAATTAAGTCGTTTGGTTAAAGTCCTTATGCAAGTAAATTAAGTCGTTTGGTTAAAGTCCTTATGCAAGTAAATTAAGTCGTTTGGTTAAAGTCCTTATGCAAGTAAATTAAGTCGTTTGGTTAAAGTCCTTATGCAAGTAAATTAAGTCGTTTGGTTAAAGTCCTTATGCAAGTAGATTAAGTCGTTTGGTTAAAGTCCTTATGCAAGTAAATTAAGTCGTTTGGTTAAAGTCCTTATGCAAGTAGATTAAGTCGTTTGGTTAAAGTCCTTATGCAAGTAAATTAAGTCGTTTGGTTAAAGTCCTTATGCAAGTAAATTAAGTCGTTTGGTTAAAGTCCTTATGCAAGTAAATTAAGTCGTCTGGTTAAAAGACCTCACGCATGGAATCATTTGGTTAATTCCTTATGAGAAATTATTAAGTCGCAGGTGAAAAGTCCTTGTGCCAACATTATTAAGTCGCAGGTGAAAAGTCCTTGTGCCAACATTATTAAGTCGCAGGTGAAAAGTCCTTGTGCCAACATTATTAAGTCGCAGGTGAAAAGTCCTTGTGCCAACATTATTAAGTCGCAGCTGAAAAGTCCTTGTGCCAACATTATTAAGTCGCAGGTGAAAAGTCCTTGTGCCAACATTATTAAGTCGCAGCTGAAAAGTCCTTGTGCCAGCATTATTAAGCCATAAGATTAGAAAATCTTATGCAAAATTGTATCGTGATAAAAGTTGTGTGTTGTGTATGTATGAAAGTGTGTGGAGAGTTATATAAAGGCTGAAGCTATAGAGAAAATAATAGATCGTGATAAAAAGAGTACATAATACCGGCATAATTATAAACAGCATAAATCTAAATATGGAAGGGGAATTTGATAGAGAATGTGATGAATATGGATGTTTCCCTGTGACCGAACAATGGGGTCGTATAAAAGATATGATATTGGCCCAAACAGAACTAAAACACCATAAGAAGGAAATGAGAATATTAGGAGAGAATTGGAGTCGGATAAGTCTTGAAAATGGATGGGATAAACCACCACGGGTGCCCTTGGCACCCAAAATTGGGGAGATGGAGAAAAAAGCACACATGCGCGTTAAAGCACATGAGGCAGAAAAAGATAGAGTTCCGTTTTTGAAACAACGTCAGCGCGAAAGGGTGAATAAAGAACTCCGTGAAGAACTGAGGCAGTGGACCAAATTAGCTTTAACTGCCACAGCACTGAGTAAGAGAAAGGAAGTGAGTGCGCCAGAGCCAAGGGAGTCAATGAGTGAAAAGGGAAGTACGCAACAGCCAGTATTAAGCTCACGCCCCCCACAGACCCGCCTCTACCCATCACTAGAGGAGCTAAAACAGCCTCCTCCCTATGCCCTTCCCCAACAACAGGTACAAGTCACAGTAAAAGATGCCGTGGAAGTAGAAGTACCCATGTTAGACGTACTTATGGATGAGGTAGAAAAAATATGTTTGCAAGTAACCGAGTTAGAAACTATAAGAAATGAGGTAGATCACAATGAAATCAGGAGTCAGGGTGGAAGTGAAGCTAGCATTAGAATAAGAACCCCACAGAGAGAAGAGCCCAATGAACAGGAGGAAGAGAGGAGAAGACAACAAGATGAGTATGGGGACGCAGAGAACCAGGGAGAAGTTAAAGATATAATTATTAGGGGAACAATGGAAACAAGAACCACCACTAGTAACCAAGGCAGTCCAGTCGCCCACCACACAAGAGGTAAAGACATGTTGAAGAAGAAAAAGATATATATATAAAGTGGTTAGAAAAGAATAAACATAAAAATAAAGAAGTTAAAATGAAGGAAGAATTAAAATATGGACATGCATTGTGCTTACGGCCACTGCTCTGAGTCCGGTTAAAAGAGAGGGGGAAGAAAATTTGCAGATAAAGAAGTCAGGAAGTGAACAGGGAGACACCTCTGAACAAACAGCATATTACCAACCCCCAAAACTATATCTAGACTTGCAACTATTGACAAAACCACAACCGTATGACGAAAAAATGAAGCAAGTTATGGTAAAATTAAACCAAGGAAACGTAGTAAAGAACTGCATGACAAAACGTTCGATATAAATGAACAAAGACAGCAATTACACCAAATAACAAGATTAGTCAGTGGAACAGCACAGCAGTTAGCCCGCGAGGGAGAAGAACAAGGAGAACACATTCCACAAGGGGAGGGGGAAAGAAGAGTGTGGAGAGCTAATAAATCACGAAGCACCCCTGTTTTATTGCATTGTCAACAGAGTTTAGATAGTGCTGGAACAATTGCAAAGTGGAGAGAATGAATCTCACTCTGAAACTGAAATTGGCTAAAATCTGTGCACAGACAAAATTGACCTGGTTATCTGTACTAACTCTAGCATTAATGACTGTACGTTCCTCTATTAACAGGATTTCTGGCTTCACACCATTTGAATTTCTTACAGGTCGATCTTTTCCAGGACCGACAACACCGCTTCGGCAGGAGATCAGTGTCACATTGTGTTTATTTTGACAAATTAACTGCTATGAGCAAACATTTATCACAGCAGGTCACCCCTGACACTGAACCAGGACCGATCCCACCACGAAATGAGTGGGTAGGTCTTTGGAACAGATGGCTGTGGACCTGAGATCTCAGGTCCAAGAGAGGGAGGGTGTTGAAAGTGAAGTACAAGGGAGCGCAGAAAAAGGAACATTGGTCATATAAAAGAAAGGTGACATTTGAATCTTTAGCGCACGGTGTAAGTGAAGACTTTGCATATGGGGCAGACATTGCAGTAATATTTAAGAATAAATATGGTGAAAAGTGAAGCATCACATGCATTTCTAACTTTTATGGGTCAAAACCATAAAGACTCATAGAATTATTCTATTTTTATTTCATTGGTCCACTAAACAGTGCCAAAAAGGGGGGCATACTTTTTATACTTTTTCATTAACACTATAGATACCATGGCACAAGTGATAGTGAACCATCTGTTAAATATCACACAGAAATTCCCTAGTCCTTACAGGCCTCAAAGATATCAAATGGACAGGTGTGGGTAGTGCCATAAAAAATGAACTGCCATGCAGACAGCACCACAACATATGGACTGATATTTAACCCACAGATTTGACTGAATTGAGGGAAAAAATGTATCTTTGTCTGTTATCCTAAAGTCTTTCTTTTCAGGTTGATCACTATGACTCCTTATAGAGTCCAGATACCAGAGAGGTGTCTTAGAACTTGAAATGGAGGAGATGGGTGAGATTATACTTCAAGGGGTCATTCACACTTCACAGTTACATCACAGAAGTAGTTACACGGCCTCCCGGTGTAGCACCGGATCCAAATTGTGCAACACAGATTCTTGTAGATACCCATCTCCCAGACATGAACATATAGCATTGTGGACACACTTTCGCCACTACAACCTCATAAAATGATTATCTGGCATAACCTTAAAAGTTATCCAGACTCAAAACACTACACATCACCTAGGATGATTAGTCTAGATTTCAAATATGATACATAAGAAGGATCTATAGCCTGTCATGCATATAGAAAACTATATAGCATCTCACACATAGGACAAACTCATGATGCTAATTTAATTATAAGATAAAACCTGTTATTACAATTCTGTTGATTTATGTGAAACCTTGCAATGTACATAGGAGATCTGCATGGTTACAGTTGTATGGAATAGGAAATGGTTTAATTTCTGATGAAGAGATGTGAAATTGAAAATTTGTGCAATTTTCAATTGAAATCATTGGCATTGTTCCAAACCAGATAGCACACTGGTTTTTTAACATATGTCTAATGATATTTTTAAAGAGTGGTTAGATCTGAAGTGCTGGCGCTTCTGCAATCGGCCTCGAAATTCTCAATCAGATTTTTGCCAGTGAACGTGACGTAGCGTACTGTACACATCAACATTCACAGAATTTTTTGACAACAGCTATATTAGAGATTCAGAATATGTCCTAATACTTCTTTGTAATGATAGATCTGCAGGGTTAACTCGTATTTGAGTATTCTGAATTACTATTATGGTTATTAAAATAAGTTATATAACTATACCATATTATGCATAACGTTGTATCTGGATTTTATTAATACCTGAAAATACATTTATATGCATACTGTAGATCTGTATTTTGGTTGCAATATATTTAAAAGATATAATTATAAACTATTATTGTATGATGTATACCACTGGAGAATATGCCAGTTAAATAGACTTTTGCCACTCTTCCTTTAAAATACTCAGAGTATCTAAACTCCACCATAGTAGTGAAGAATCAGGTAATCAAATGGGATCACTTTGTGTGGCTTTGGATGAAATTGAGACCTTATTCACCACTCGCACCAGGTACCATGAATTTTTTTTATTGTTGTAACCCTTTATCATCTTATCCCAATGTTACTAAAATCATCAGTGTTCAGTTGTTGTATGGTTATGCAGATGCCGTTCAGGTGTCTCATACACAATGGTGTGTTATTAGTGAGATGAATTCCTTAACCTATGGAGCTGCGCTGCAAACCATACCTTCTACTTAGATGTAACTAAGGATAAATGGGTCAGATAAATATCATGGGGAGGATACTACTAAAAAAGATGTTTCTCTTCGGTGGGAAGACACCTTCTACGAACAGAGCACATGGGCTCTGACTGAATGGACTTGGTACAACAAATTATATTGCAGACTATCAGACTTAGGTGGAAACCAACCTGGGCAAAGAACAGCAAAGATCCACCTGCTCTGCACAAGTACCAGCTCTACAGAGACTTCTGAGGTAATAATTGATACACAAAGACCAAAAAATGCCTAACAATGTCCCCTTTGGACTGCTCTGAGATTGAGGGGAGGAACGGTAAGGCAGCTGTAAAAGTGCAAAAGAATTAAGGTTGTTTGTAAAGCTGGGACTAAACAATCAAACACCATTTGTTGCTAGATCATGAGGAATGATATCCTTTCTTCCCATCAGGGGTTGATGTCCACAAACTGAACTTTTCTTATCACACTTCTCTCATTCACAAGATTTCTTAAGGCTTTGATCATTGGAAAAGTGATTACACATTCTATATTGTGTTCATAATGTTTTGTCATGTTACGAAGATTTGAACATTATGTTTGGTATTGTTTTGGGGTTCTTGGTGCGATGGGTGAAGGAGTCTGGTTCCTTCAAACCATAACAAAGAATGTATTAGAGCTTTTTAACTTCAGGAGATTACCTGCACTAATCTAAGAGGATTGGCTTTATCGGGGAATCCTGTTCACAGATAAATTGACCTCCCATTTGATGATCTCGTCAGCCACGAGTTAAACTAAATTTCACAATGACCATTGTATTGACAATGAACATTGAGTACAGTATATCATTCTTGGGTATAAAAGGTGCATTGGCAAAAGACTGAGGGAAGCATCTGTAACCAGAACTTCCCACACTGGAACTTGACAGCTATAGAGAAAAGAGACCCCAACCCACCCCCGTACGAAATGCCATTATTAGCAGCAGACCACTATCAGGATGACAGTGAGGAAGAGGAAAGCCGTGCATAGGGATGTTTTACGTTTTTTATATACCTTTGATTTTTATGTTCTTAAATTTGATGTCTTTGAATTTTTAATACGATTGTGTTGTACCCTATATAATGAAGAGGGACTAAATATGTGGGATATGTGTTTGTGACCTCTTTCAGAGGTCAAGAGAGGGATTGAAGGGTTTTAAAGTTCTGTTTTGTATTACAATGTTCATTTAATTACAATCTACGCTTTTACTACATTTTATTTTCTTTCTAAGGATCACGTATAATCAATAAGTAAAACTGTGTGCATTAAGTGGATATCAGTATGAATAATGTGTGTATGTTTAAAAGGGTGAAAACTAAGCTTGAATATTAGGGTGCAAGATGATGTTCTCAACAGGATGTGGGGGTTGGAAGTATGTGTGTGTGTTGCATTCCATGCAGAAGAGTATCCTGCATATACAACGCACATACCCATATAGCGAGGGTTTTAAGAAACAAACCATATGTGAAGACTGTGTGGGGGATGTGTATGCTATGTCTTATGTTATGTCTTATGTTATGTCTTATGTTATGTCTTATGATATGTCTTATGATATGTCTTCTGTTATGTCTCATGATATGTTGCAGAAAACGAGGAGAATAGAGTGTGTGTGTGCGGCTATGGTTGCCCAACATTCCATAGCCATTGGGGCCTCAGGTCAGGGGTTATCAGATGTGATGTAGTTGGAGAAGTGTGTTGTTTTTCAGATGAGACATCACTCCATTGGACACAAAGAAAGCAGCAAATGTGGAGGCGCTCAGGGGTTGGCCACGGTCCGGAGCAAGCTGGAAGATACACCCACAAATACAAATATAAATATGTTGTACACTGTTTAGGCGGGGCTGATCTCTGGTAATACTCTGTGCGTAGAGTGAGTGTGTGAGACAGCCCAGCGCTGAGCCTCAAATCAATAAACTTCAACTTTTGTTCATCCGAAGTCCAGTAAGTCCAATTTTTGAACACGCAGGACACTAGATGACCAACACTACCATACCTTTACTCTGCATTAGTAGTTTTAAACTCTTTCTGGAAGTATCCGATTTAAAACAAGCACTTTTAGACATATCAAGTCTTGTACACTTTACATTAAAGTCCCCCACAACTATACAGTTCTCTGTACATAAAGGTTTCAAATTCGTGAAAATCTCTTTTCTTTCTGTTTCAACGTTTGGTGCATAAAGATTGATTAATCTAATTGTGTCTTTTTGAAGTTTAAACTCTATTCCCAATAACCTCCCTTTACCATCATTATGTATTTGTTGAACATTATACATTCTCCCTCTTTTAATCAATATTGCTACCCCACAGGCTCTTTGGTTTCCATGATTTACATAGATATCTTCTTCCCAGACTTTTTTTATGTTAATCAATAAATCATCCGTCCAGTTTGTTTCTTGCAGACATATTATATCAGTTTGTATTTCTGTGATTACCTGCTTAAACTTACCCATGTCTCTTAGTCCGTTGCAGTTTAAACAGGCAATGCTTAATATTTCATTCATGACAATTATTATATAAGTAAAATAAAAACCTATATAACATGAGTGTGTCATATTAGAAAGTTTTAACATCCTACTTTTTGGCGTTGCTTTCTTCGCTCTCTTTTATTTTCCTTTTAAGTATCTTAGTAGTGTTTTCATTGTTGTCCGTTTCGTCCTCTCGGTTTATCCAGGGAGTCTCTTGTACCATCATTTGATCGTCTCCCTCTTCCGCTCTTTCGTTTCGGCTCTCTGTCATCATTTTAACTTTTTGAGATTCTACTCCATTTTGGTTGTTGTTGACCTCTTTTTTGTTTATCCCATCACACTTGGCTGTCGGTTCTCTTTCCGTCATTTTGTTTGCTTTGTCTTCTCTCCTGCTGCTTTCTTTTTCTCCAGAACATCTCCCTACCGATATGTCCAGTTCACTCCATTCTGCTTCTCTCTCTTCATCTGTTAGGGTCTCCTCCATGCCACCGTACAGATCCGTGGAGCTCCCCATATCGTCCTCCTCATTGTCTTCTTCTGTTATTCTGCGTACACACAGTTCGGTTTTCATCCTGCACACACCACAATTTCCACTGTTGCACTCGCGTGCATAATGTCCTTGTTTGCCGCATTTGAAACATTTAAAATTCGGGCAGTCCTTTACTATATGACCAGGCTGGATGCACAAGCGGCAAACCTTTACTTGTCTATCATGTATTACTCTGAAGTATTCAGTTCCTCCCGTAGTCTCGAACTTCGTTGAATAAGGGAGAGATTTGACAGTCTCTGTAAATGTAACTTTCAGGAACCTCGTTCCGTCCGCAATCTCAGTCCCGGGCCACATTCTTCTTTTAATTGTAGATGCAGCTGTCACTCCCCAATCTTTTAGCTTCCGTATTATTTCGTCATCCGTGATGTAAGTTGGCAGGTTTAGGAAGGAGACTACAGTCTCACTGTTGTTAATATCCTTTGCCATAATGCTCCCGTTTCTTATTTTTAGTCCATCTAGTATTTTATCTTTGCCTTTCTCCTCCCGCATTGTCAATTCGTATTCCTTTGGGCTTTTGTATCTACAGCCTATCACCTCTCCACACTCTTCTTTTACTTTCCTTAGTAATTCCATCATCGTCACTCTTTCATCTCCCACGATTTCTACCGACACTGTTAACTTTTTCTCATAGTTTCGTTGTCTTGATATGTTTTCGTCTCGGATTTCTCTCGTGACCCGCATGTGTATTTCTTTGTTTTTCTCCATTTTATCAGTCAGGTGTTTTTTTTTTGGATCAAACCACCTCAAGGAGTGCCCCAAACAGCACAAAGCTGTTTGGGGAAAGAGCTACACAAACTGTTACACTTCTTTTTTTCCCTTATCCCAAAATAAAACAAAAGAATAAAAACTATCTCCAAACAAAATCTCCCCACTTCCTTTTCAAAACACGACAACTCACTTCCTGTTTTGCTCACTAGCGCCTCAGGGTGGTGTGGCCGTAAGCGATAGCTGAATGCACCCGAGCTCTCCTCATAAAGACAGCGGCTAAAAGTCCACAATACATTAAAGAACTAAAGCTTACAGCACCTGGTATTCCGAGGTGGTCTCCCATCCAAGTACTGACCAGGCCCGACCCTGCTTGGCTTCCGAGATCAGACGAGAGCAGGCGTGCTCAGGGTGGTGTGGCCGTAAGCGATAGCTGAACGCACCGAGCTCTCCTCATAAATAAAGCGGCTAAAAGGCCACAATACATTAAAGAATTAAAGCTTACAGCACCTGGTATTCCCAGGTGGTCTCCCATCCAAGTACTGACCAGGCCCGACCCTGCTTGGCTTCCGAGATCAGACGAGAGCGGGCGTGCTCAGGGTGGTGTGGCCGTAAGCGATAGCTGAATGCACCCGAGCTCTCCTCATAAACAAAGCGGACAAAAGGCCACCATACATTAAAGAACTAAAGCTTACAGCACCTGGTATTCCCAGGTGGTCTCCCATCCAAGTACTGACCAGGCCCGACCCTGCTTGGCTTCAGAGATCAGAGGAGAGCGGGCGTGCTCAAATTGGTGTGGCCGTAAGCGATAGCTGAATGCACCCCAGCTCTCCTCACAAACAAAGCGGCCAAAGGCCACAATACATTAAAGAACTAAAGCTTCCAGAACCTGGTATTCCCAGGTGGTCTCCCATCCAAGTACTGACAAGGCCCGACCCTGCTTGGCTTCCGAGATAAGACGAGAGCGGGCGTGCTCAGGGTGGTGTGGCCGTAAGCAATAGCTGAATGCACCCGAGCTCTCCTCATAAACAAAGCGGACAAAAGGCCACCATACATTAAAGAACTAAAGCCTACAGCACCTGGTATTCCCAGGTGGCCTCCCATCCAAGTACTGACCAGGCCCGACCCTGCTTGGCTTCCGAGATCAGACGAGAGCAGGCGGCTCAGGGTGGTGTGTTAGTAAGCGATAGCTGAATGCACCCGAGCTCTCCTCATAAGCAAAGCGGACAAAAGGCCACAACACATTAAAGAACTAAAGCTTACAGAACCTTGTATTCCCAGGTAGTCTCCCATCCAAGTACTGACCAGGCCCAATTTTTTTTTTTTATCACCTTCTAGAATTCAAACTATTAAATGCAAACAAACAATACAAATAACACAAGACTACAGATGGATATAAAAAATAAAGGAACTAAAGAAACCATGATCATTGAATCATGTTTAGTTTTACAATGCACAATAGAATCTTGTAACCTTTAGAAAGCCAAGTCCATTCCAGGTACATTCCATCCCAGATCTTTTAAGACTTTAGAAACCCTTGGAGTAAAAACAGCATAAAAGCTTTGCAACATGTTTTCATTCTTATAATAGCAGTACAGACCTTCAATATATCTTTCTGTTTTCCTTTTAAGAACATTCCAAAAATCAAGCACCACTTTCCCTTTTTTGGCCACATTTCTTCTTTCCCATACTGCATTTTTTATCAACATTACTAACAGGTTCGCAAACTTTTTACTTTGACAATTTCCCTCCCATCCAAACATTACTATCCTTTTCCATTCTATTTCCTCTTCGTCCCAGTCCTCTATTAATTCTTTTATCATCTTTTTGCATTTCCTGTAAAAGCCCTCCAACTCTTTACAGTATAAAACAAGTGTAAAATCCCTTCGTCTTCTTCTTGACATACTTTACATGTTGCATTCTGTTCCATTCCAGTCTTAGTTAAAATACATTCGGTAAAGATTGCTTTGTGTCTTATTAAGTACTCTAAACATTCCAGTTTGGTTTCCACAATCTTTCCCCTCATATTTCTCCATATACTTTCTTTTCCCAGATCTTTAAGTTTTAAATGAATTTAAAACTTTCTCTTCCCAGATCTACCCAAAAATGATTTGCAACTGGTTCTTTAAAGACACCATCTTTAAAGTAGCAATAAAACCGTTTCACATTACACTCCTTGAAATTACATAGTTCCCCTTTCAGTCTGACATAAATGTCTTTCTCTTCTTTCCCTTCCTCCATATTTTCTATTCTTTTAATCCATTCCTTTGGTATTGCACTTTTGATAATTTTGTATTTATTCTCTATTTCTCGTTTGTTGCATTCCTCTTTTGCTTCCTCCATTGCGTCCGTTATAAATTGTGGTGGTAGAAACCATTCTTGAAATTCATATATAACATCTCTTACCCTTGTTATTCCCACCTCCATCCACTTTTTAAAAAAGATATCTTTCCCATCTCTTGTTATCATTTTGTTTAAGAACAGAGGTTGGTTTAAAATGTTTTCTCTTCCTTTCAGATTATAGTCTGTTACAGTTAAGAAGTTCCCCCAGCCACTTAAAATTTCCTTATAAAAGTCCGGTATTCCTTCCGCCATCCAGTTTTTTGTTTTCATCCATAAAATATCCTCCCCCAAATTAAAATTCCCACATTTGTTTAAATAGTATTTCATGACTTTCTTCCATTCTGTTTCATTTTCTTCTTGCAGCAGTTTTTTGACTATTTTGACCCTTAAGCAGTTTTTCCTTTGTTTAATATCCATTAATCCCGGCCCACCCTCTTCTAGTGGTCCTAATAGAGTGTTGTATGCTATCCTTGGGGGTTTACCTCCCACAAACCAAGAAAACATTTCTTCAACCTCCCTTCCAACCACAAAGGCATTTCTGTCACATATAAGGCGTACCACAGCTTTGAAGCCATTAGAACATTCAATACTAAAACCTTCCCTTTCAAATTTAGAGTCCTCATTCTCCAAAAGTTTAACCTCCGCTCTATTCCTGTTATCAATTCCTCCCACATTTTGTCTCTTACTTGCCTCTGTTCCTTTCCCATTAAGATCCCTAAAATCCTAATTTCTTCAACTTCCATAAAGTTAAAGTTAAAACATTCCGTTAAAACTGACGCTGCCCCGAACCTCATATACACTGTCTTGTCCTCATTAATTTACTTCCTGATCCTTTGCAATATTCTTGTACCTTCTTCATTATTTGTTTTACGCACTCTTTCCATTGAGCTATTATTGTTGTGTCATCCGCGTATTGAAAAATTGTCCCTTCTGCTTTCCTTTCCTGTATTTCTATTCCTTTTATTTTCTCTTCCTTCCTTATTGCTAGGCCCAAAGGTTCTGCTACAAGAGAGTATAATAGCGCTGAGAGTGGACATCCTTGTCTAATTGATCTAGTTATTTTGAAACATTCCGTTAAAAACCCATTACGTTTAATTTTTGTTAGGGCCCCCTTGTATAAAATCTTTATCCATTTCATAAAATTCTCACCAAAACCAAACCTTTTTAAAACCCCAAACAGATATTCATGCTCCACTCTATCAAAAGCCTTTTCGAAGTCTAGGCTGATCAAAAACCCGTCATCATTCTTTTCTTTTATGTATTGTATTGTGTCCCTTATGCTCATCGTTATGTCTGCTATGTCTCTTCCTTTTACTGCATATGCTTGATTTGTTTTTATTATTCGTGGCATCACCTCTTTTAACCTATTTGCTAAAATCTTTGCTAGAATCTTTAAATCAGTATTTAGCATTGTTATTGGCCTGTAGTTTTTTAAATCTGTTTGTTCACCTTTCCTTTTATATATTAGCTTCATCAGCCCCATTCCCATCCTTTCATTCAACTCTTCCTCTTTAAAAATTTCCCTAAAGACCTCCTTTACAATCTCTATTAAAGAGTCCTTAAAATATATATAAAATTAGCTTCCCAAGCCGTCTATCCCTGGGCTTTTCCTTTTATTTAGTTGGTCTATCGCTCTTTCTATCTCCTCGTTCTTGATTTCCCCATCACATTCTTTTTTATCCTCTTTACTTAAACTCGTTTCAATAAAATTAAACAGTTTATTTTTTACCTCTACTTCCACCCCTCTTGTTTTGAAAAGATCCTCATAAAAAAGCTTTACCTCTTCAAGTACTTTTTCATTCCCCTCCACAATCTCTCCGCTTTTCCCTATTATTTCTTGTATTATTCCCACTTTCGCCCTTTTTTTCTCCAAGTCAAAGAAGAACTTTGTGCATTTCTCCCCCTCCACCATATATTTGGACTTACTTCTTAATCTTGCTCCCTCATATTCTTCTATTTCTTTCAATTTCTCCTCGG
>CM017894.1:990174-1096771 GCA_008369825.1 Triplophysa tibetana
TGGTCTGACCTGACGGCCTGAAGGTGTGGCAATGATGTTGCATTGCTCAGTAAGAGTTAAAGTATTGTCCCAGATGTCATTAAAGAGAGAGCCCTCTCTGTAACTCTCCAATGTGTCAACAAGAGAGTCAACAAGTGTGACAGCTGTGCCCAAATCAAGTTGTGGGGACTGTAAAATATCTGACAGATATTTTATCTCACCAAGAACACTGGTTAATGTTACAAGGAGGATAACAAACTTGAGATTTATTTGGGCTAATAAACCTCTTGCCTCTACAGCTCTGTCACCATTTTGCTCTTCTGATATTTCTTTTAGTAGACGTATGATGGCTGACAGTCTGTCTCTCATTGTCTTGCAAGCATTATACCTACATGCCCACCGTGTCTCTATCAGTCTTTGTAACTCTCTTGGGGCCCCCTGAAACATCTCCCTCTGTGCCTCAAGCCATCTTTGGTGCACATATGACCCTGACACAAAAACATACAGTTTCTGCAAAAGAGAAAAGAAGCAATTAGCTTCAGGGATGCATTTCACACTGTCAACTAATACTAAATTTAAACAATGCGCATTGCAGTGCACATAAAAAGCTAATGGGGCCTCTGATTTTATGCGTGCTTGCACACCTGTGTTTTTTCCGCTCATGACTGAGGCTCCGTCATATGCTTGCCCTACAAGGTGGTTTTTGTAGTCAAGACCATGCTTCTGCAAAATTTGAATTATTTTCTGTGAAAGTGCTGCAGCATCAAGGCGCTGTGCTGCCTCAAAGGCAAGGAAGCTCTCACATACTGACCCATTGTAATAGTATCTTATTACAAAGGACATCTGTTCTTTTTTGCTTAGGTCTTTAGTCTCATCAACCAAAATGCTGAAAGCCTCACTTTGGGAAACTTCACTAGTTACTGAAGTGCG
Source organism: Triplophysa tibetana (assembly GCA_008369825.1). Lineage (NCBI taxonomy): Eukaryota > Metazoa > Chordata > Actinopteri > Cypriniformes > Nemacheilidae > Triplophysa > Triplophysa tibetana. The sequence continues at coordinate 991,084 of CM017894.1, forward strand.
GACCATTTCAGCTAGACAATCAATTATTTCATTTTGTGTGTGATGCCCAAGATATGTTGCATTTCTTTGACTTGTCATTTTTCTTTTGACTGTGGGATTGTGTTTGGCTAGCAGTTCCATAATAGCGAGAAAGTTTCCTTTATTCTCACCTTCTGATTCTTGAAGTGCTCTCTGTGCTATGTTCTGCGTAGCTGTGAGAAGCAGGGTTTCTCCAACAACTTTAATGTACTCTCTATTTTCCTTCACTAATTTATTATATTCCGCATTTAAGGAGGCTGAGAGAGAGGATGTGCTTGCACTGGATTTTTCATACTCTACCCATGCTAACATTGCATTAGTATGTGCTTCAGATTTGGCATGACCTAAAAGTCCCCCATCTTTGAAGGTTGCCTTTTTCCAATGTTTGAACCCATCTTCAGATGTAAATACCGAATCACCTGAGGAGGGGAGACTGATGTGCCGGCAGTCATAACAGTAGGCAGAGTCTTTACTCTGAGAGTATTCCAGCCATTTATGTGTGTTGTACCAGTCTTTAGAGAAGCATCGTCTTCTGTCCCATTGATAGGTACGAGGGAAGATTTTCAGATGCGGCTGCTTGGGCTGCTCTGCTCTTGACTGGGAGATATCTTTAATGATCAAGAGGCAAAATCAGTTATTCTGATATTAAAATAATAATGATAATAATAACAATAATAATAAAAAGCCCCTCTTGTAATTATCAATCAAAGCGCTAATAATGGCCTATAGGCATTTCCATTCAGACTAATAAAACTCAACTTCTAATAAACATGGTAACAGTTTAGAATACGGTATCTTACTTACTGTAACTAATAAGGAATTATTGAAGAACTAATGGGTAATTCTGCATTAACTACTTCTTCACTACTGTTAACTACTAAGGAAGATGTGTTAACTAATCAGTATGTAATACAATTGTATTATTGTGTTAAGTAACAGTTAGTTATTCAATAAATAATGAATTCTGCCATAGCTCCTGAAGAACTACTACTAATTATCTACTCATTAAGGTTCAAGAAAAATAACTATGTAACTACTAATGAACAGTCATACAAATCTAACCTCATATTAGTTTTTATATTTTATATACAGCACTGTGTGTGTTTGTTTTCCGCAGCATAAATGCCATTGAGTAAATTCATATATTATAAAATGATATTACATACTGATTAGTTAACACATCTTCCTTAGTAGACAGTGACTTAAGTGTTAATAAAGAATTAGTTCTTCAATAATTCCTTATTAGTTATGCAGTAAGTAAGATACAGTATTCTAAAGTGTTACCATAACCATGAATCAAAAAGCTTTAAGTGATTATGTCATGATTTGTAATTTAATGGGAACACATTAAACAAAACATACATTTCTCCAGATGATGTTACTATCTAGGCTAGCCATCAATTTCAATATTAGGGCCACGTGATCGTAACTTCACCTGTTGGTCCAGGAACACGTCTAACACCTGCTTTTGCTGTGTCCTGCCACACTTCTGTGACCAATGGAGCTGACTGTCCCTGGGCTGCTGCTGTCTGTTTTTCCTCGTCATTGTGTTCTGTCACTAATGCTGGCTGTGTATCTTTGTCATGCTGCTCTGTCTGTTTCTCTCCTCCATCCTCCTCCTCCTCACTATTACTAAGCCTCTGTTGCTCCCCTGCCATCTCTTTCACTCCTCCTTCTGTACTTTCCTTCTTAAAATAAGAAGAGATGTCTGTGGACTTTCTCTTCATTGCCTGAAATTTGACATGACATATACATGCATCAGCTAACGGCCTTAGCTAGGTAACTCTTGTCAAAACGTGTCAAAGACACGTCAAAAAGCTGCTGTAACAGTATACTGTAACTATTTGGCACTTAAAAAGCACGTCACGACACATAGTTCCCTGTCTTCTTTTACTAAACAATATTTTTGACTTATTTACTCACCGGTAGTCTTCTTCGTCTTCTTTCTTAACTTCTTCTGAAATTATTGTCTGACGGGCACGCGCTGAGCTGTTTCTGCGCAACAGCGGCATTGACGGAGGGGCGGGGGAGGGGAGGACTACTGTGTGCGATCGAACGTCTAGAGCGGCTTGCCTGCCTGGCCGCGCATTAGGGATGAAATGCATAACTGATGCTACTAAAATGTATACTGGCCAGTGGGGTGGCCAGGAGTCGGCAAGGGGTGGCTGTGGCCACCCCTGGCCACCCCCTGGTGGATCCACTGTCCCCGACGGGGAGGACTGCTTTGATTTCACTTCTGCCTCAAGTGACAATTTACAGCAACTTAAAACAGCTCAAGATTAAAACGGCCCTTCCTTGTTCGAGCAAGTTGCTTAAAAATACACCTTCCACTTTGTTGTCAGATATCGCTCGATAACACCTTTTGCTTTGTTTGTATTCTTAATTCTCTTTGTCCAAAGTAAGTTGTAGGCACGTTCGAGTGAGCTGAGGTTTCGCATGTCCAGTAGAATCTGCTTTTTTATACAAACGTATGCAGCTTGGCCGTGGGCAAAGCATCCAAAAATACGACAAACTCGCAATGGTTTCCCTCCCCGGAAATCTTTAGTAAAAGGCGAAAGATTTATGCGTAGATGAAGAAAAACTCGAGCTATAGCCACCAACACATGAACCGGAGCACTTACCACGTAACACCATCATGTTTAAAGAGGGTGATCTCTGGTGAACGCTCCCCAGAACATTGCAATTAGGAAGAGCGAAAGAAAGCCAGCACAAGAATGCAGTGCTTCAGACAAGCCTATGGTGGCATTGTTTCGTGGGGTGGGGTCTGCAATGCTACCATCTTTTTTCCTTAAGATCGAGTCTTTCATACTTTATACTGCACAGGGAATGACCGAGGCAGCGCAAAAAAACAACAAAGACACCCTTCAAAGTACACGAGAAGCCTTGATTCAAACAGTTGCAGTTTCACCGGCGATGACTACACATTCCAACCGTCAAAGAATATTTAACAGCCCTCTCTCTCTCAGAAGAATGCGTTGGCCGGGAATCGAACCCGGGTCAACTGCTTGGAAGGCAGCTATGCTCACCACTATACCACCAACGCATTTACATGGAAGCTGGCTTGCTGGATTTCCCAATCTACTAAACACAGTGCTGTAAGACAACGCCGCGATCAGCAGGCGTCTAAAGGAAAACTTTAACCCGAAACCTCCAGTCTCCTGGTAGACATGACTCCGATGAGTCTATCCACACCTTTACGTCAGCTTTGCCTCTGTGATTAGAATCGTCCTGTCTGAAGTATTAAATCTCAGCTTCCCCACTGCAAAACCCAATAAGCCATTCCGTCCAACAATGAGGTCACCCTGTGTTTCTTTAGCCTGAGGATACGTGTGGTGACACACTGAATGGAGGGCAGTCTGGAACTTACCAGCCAGCTGACAGCTTGCTGTGAAACGAGGCCTATAGCTACCTTGTTTCGCCACGTCGATCGTGCTTGCACATATACTAAAATTGGATCGATACAGAGAAGATTAGCATGGCCCCTGCGAAAAAGAAGGTGACGGATCTTCCCTTCAGCCCCCTTGAGCCCCCACGGGACTTCAGACTCCCACTCTGGCCATAGACCACCTAGGGCATGGCTCCTGACCCCAGTGAGGCCTACCCTGAAGTTGTGGGTGCTCATAATTCCTGAAAACGGGAAAAACCATTGCGAGGGGGTGGGGCAGAAAGATGTTTGAAAAATATGCATATTAAGTAGCCATGTTCATGCAGACTGGGGTCACATGGGGCATGACACGCGCATATTAAGTAGCCATGCGCTTGTTTTCTTTCCTGCATCTATTTGTTAAATCTAAACAATTTCTTTAAAGTAAGTTAAAGTTATATACAAAAACAAATTGTATCTATAAACTTCATAATAAAATGTAATTAATAAAGGAATATGTTATATATTTTTTTATTTATTAATTACATTTCCTAAAGTTAAATTGTATGCATGCATGCATGTATGTATTTATGTTGAAGTTCTTTTTTTAAATATACTACTCATTTGAATTGACTTTTTAAAGTTGGTTTTTATATATTTTAAATTCATTGCAATTCACTATTATGCAGGGATTGCATATTGCACATAAAATATCAATTAAAACAGGCATATAATGAGAAAAAAACAAGTTTTATTAATATTACATATATAAAGAAACAACACAGAACACTTCAACTTAATAAAACACAAACTATGTTACAATATGTACATGAAAATATAATGTACATATAAATTATCTTTCTCCCCTTCTCATATCCTCTATCCACTGCTCTACAGTTTTTCCAGAGGCCTTGGCACAGAAGTGGATACCTCGGAACTGACTGTGGCCAAACTCTTTAGTTTTTGGTCGGTTACACTTGTGGCAAATGTACTTTGCAGTCTTTTGACTCATTTTAGGTATGGCACCATGTTCTGCAGCGGCTTTGGCTGCCTTCCTCCGACGCCAAGCTGTGGTCTTTAGCACCTTTGGACCAAGAGGTGGAGCAGCAGCTGCAGTGTTTGAAGCCTGATACAGGCGTGCCGGGTCAGGCACTGCAATGCCCACCTCGACTGGAGGAGGCTGGCATTGGGCATGCTGTGGTGCAGCAGGCATAGAAATGGCTGCTGATGCTGTGCACACTGGAGGAGGGTTGCCTCGAACGACACGCTGTATTGCCAGTCCTGATGCGTCTGCAGGTATGGTAAAATCATAGGCTTGGTGCCCATGCCGGACTGGTTCAGGATGTTTATTAGATTAGATTAGATTCAACTTTATTGTCATTACACATATACAAGTACAGTGTAACGAAATGTAGTTTAGGTCTAACCAGAAGTGCAATTAGCAAGTGCAGATATACAGTGTGAATAAATACAGAATACAATTATAGGGAAATACTATACAAATGTTGTATGAAAATATGATAGTCGGTATGTACTATGAACAATATATACAGAAGGATATATACTGTGAACATTAATGTACAGGTGGTTATGAACAGATAACAATATAGACAAAACAATAGTGCAAGTGACTTGAGTGTGCATTAATAACAGACATTAGCTATTAAAGTTACAGTGCAGTAGATGAGTTAATGCGGTTATTAAAGGTACAGTGCAGTACATGAGTTAATGCAGTTGTTGAAGTTATAGTGCAATACATGAGTAGATGCAGATAATACAGTTACAGTGTATTAGATGAGTTAGTGCAGTTATTGAAGTTCCAGTGCAGTAGATGCGTTAATGCGGTTATAAGGTTACAGTGCAGTAGATGAGTTAATGCAATTATTGAGGTTACAGTGCAATAGATGAGTGGATGCAGTTAGTTATGCAATAGATGCAATGGATGAGTTACAGTGCAGTAGATGAGTTAATGCAGTTATGAAAGTAGTTTATTAGTGCAAATGAGCATTCAGTGTAATATTCCTGGTGTGCAAATGAGCAGTATAGAGTGCAAATGATGCTATGTGTGTGTAAACAGTCCGGTAGAGCAGATAACATGAAGTACTGGTGTGTACAGTTCAGTCATGGATGCAGCCCTGTTATGCAATGTAAACAATGTAGTAGCAGCATTAAAGTTAAAGTTATGAGGGTTAGTGGAATCAGTGGGGAGCAGAGTTCAATAATGAAACAGCTCTGGGAAAAAAGCTGTTTCCTAGTCTGCTGGTTCTTATCCGGAGGCACCCGAAGCGCCTACCGGAAGGCAGGAGAGTAAACAGTCTATGAGCGGGGTGAGAGGAGTCCTTGAGAATGCTGCGAACTCGACGCAGACAGCGTTTCCTCTGGATGTCCTCAATGGAAGGGAGTGTAGTCCCTGTGATGCGCTGGGCTGTTTTCACCACCCGCTGCAGTGCCTTGCGCTCAGCAACAGAACAGTTCCCGTACCAGACTGTGACACAGTTGGTCAGGATGCTCTCTATCGTGCAGCGATAGAAGTTCACCAGGATAGTTGAAGACAGTTGGTTCTTCTTCAGTGTCGTCAGAAAGAAGAGACGCTGGTGAGCCTTCTTGACCAGGCATGAGGTGTTGGTGGTCCAGGACAGGTCCTCCGAAATATGGGTCCCCAGGAACTTAAAACTGGAAACACGTTCAACAGCCATCCCGTTAATGTGAATGGGGTCGTGTGTGCCTCTTTTCGCCTTCCTGAAGTCCACGATGATCTCCTTTGTCTTGGAGGTGTTAAGGAGCAGGTTGTTGTCTGCGCACCATGTGGCCAGGTGCCGTACCTCCTCCCTGTAAGCAGTCTCATCGTTGTTGCTGATGAAACCAATCACTGTTGTATCGTCTGCGAACTTGATGAAGGAGTTAGGTCCATTCACAGGTCTGCAGTCGAGTGTGAAAAGGGAGTAGAGAAAGGGGCTCAGCACGCAGCCCTGTGGTACACCAGTGTTGAGGGTGATGGTGGTGGAGCAGATGTGGCCTAACCTAACAAGCTGAGGCCTGTTCGTCAGGAAATCCATAATCCAGTTGCAGGTTGAATTGTTAATGCCTAGGTTTCCAAGTTTGATGATTAGCTTGGAAGGGATGACGGTATTGAATGCAGAACTGAAGTCTACAAACAGCATGCGTGCATAAGTGTCCTTATTATCCAGATGTGTGAGCACGGAGTGCAGCGCCATGGACACTGCATCATCTACGCTCCTATTGCTGCGGTAGGCAAATTGGTATGGGTCCAGTGTGGATGGTAGAGAGTCTTTTAGGTGTGACAGGACCAGCCGCTCGAAGCACTTCATAACAATGGGTGTGAGTGCTACAGGGCGGTAGTCTTTCAGGCATGTCGGGCTGGAATGTTTTGGAATGGGCACAATGGAGGTGGATTTGAAACATGCTAGAACAACTGCTTGGGCGAGGGACAGGTTGAAGATATCCGTGAAGACCCCAGCGAGCTGCTCCGCACATGCCCGGAGTACGCGACCAGGGATGCCATCAGGGCCAGCAGCCTTGCGTGCGTTTATCCGGCTTAGTGTAGTGTAAACATCTGTGGAGTTTAGTGTGATGATTGGGTGGTCAGTGAAAGGTGTGAGCCTGGTGGCGGGTTCCTTATTGTCTCTCTCAAAGTGTGCATAAAAGTCATTAAGCTCGTTCAGAAAGGCAGCATCTGTGGCTATGGGGATGGAGTGGTTGGGTTTGTAGTCACCAATGGCCTGGATGCCCTGCCACATGTGTCGAGGGTCAGAATTGGTAAAATGCTCCTCTAGCTTCAACTTGTAGCAGTGCTTGGCCTTTCTGATGCCCCTCTTCAGATTTGCCCTGGAAGTACTATAGGCCTGTGCATCACCTGATCTGAATGCGGTGTTGCGTGCTTTCAACAGGAGGCGCACTTCCTTGTTCATCCATGGCTTCTGATTAGGGTATATGGTGATCTGCTTCTGAGTTGTGACACTATCAATGGTGGTATTGATGTAGTCCAATACAGAGGAGGTATAGCTGTCTATGTCCGTGTGAGAGCCACTGGTGGCCTGAGAAGCAAACATACTCCAGTCTGTGTGTTGAAACCTTTCCTGGAGTGTGAAGTCTGCCCCCGCAGGCCACACTTTGATGGTCTTCATTGATGGCTTCACACGATTAATGAGAGGTGAATACTTGGGGGTGAGGAACAAAGAAAGGTGATCAGATTGACCCAGGTGGGGGAGGGGTGTCGCGGCGTAATCTTCAGCCATGTTTGTGTAGACATGATCCAAAGTTTTGTTTCCTCTTGTGTGGCAGGAAACATGCTGGTGAAATTTAGGGAGCACTGTCTTTAAGTTAGAGTGATTAAAATCTCCCGCAACAATAAATGCAGCCTCCGGGTGAGCAGTCTGTTGTTTACTGATGGCTGCATGAAGTTCTTTCATAGCAAGCTTGGCATCAGCATCCGGTGGAATATAAGCTGACGTTATAATGGTGGAAGTGAATTCCCGTGGCAGATAAAACGGTCTACATTTAACCATGAGAAACTCAAGGTTAGCCGAGCAGTGTCTCCCGACAATAACAGAGTTCGTGCACCAAGCTTTGTTGAGATAAATGCACACTCCACCTCCTCTTGTCTTACAGGATTCCTCTGCCGTTCTATCCGCCCGGTAGCGTTGTCCGGTATGCCGCTGTGTAGCCATGTTTCCGTGAAGATTATGACATTGCAGTTCAAAAGTCTTTTGTTGTTTATGATGCGGAGTCGAATCTCATCCATTTTGTTCACTAATGATCGTATATTAGCAAGGAAAATGCTGGGTAAAGAGAGCCGGTGTGGTGTTAGCTTTAGCTTAGCTCTTAGCCCTCCGCGCGTTCCCCGCCTTTGTTTACGATCTCGACACCGCCGACGAGCACTTCCGCCCGGCCGTGTGGGGGGCGTAGCATCGGGTGTTTTGACGATCTCAGGGACGAGTTGAATGTTGCTGATATAACTTCCGGGAATGCGCAAACCGATATCCAAAAGCTCCTGCCGGGTGTACGATGTGAAGGCACAACTGTTCTGTACGAACAGGCCCGAGATGAGCAAGAAAAACACTATATAAATGCTAAAACTGGAGAGACGCTGAGCCTCGCGATGTTCACGCGCCGCCATCTTGATCTAATGGCGGCGCGTGAACATCTGTCTTCACGCCACGTGAAGCCATGCAGGCCATGTGGGAGGGGCTCGGACGCCACCAAGGGAGCAGTAAATGTGTTGATGTTCTGCTGTAGGACATCCTTTTCTTGCCTCTTTTTCCGTGCATTGTGCCTACATAAAGAAAACCCAATTAGTACATGTGCAGAGAAGGGTGGTATGCAAGGGAAAATGTACAGGCAGCCGGTTATTATTGTAGAAATATTGTGATATTCTCGTGGTAACAGCTGTCTGCTTGTACATTATTCCGCTTTTTTACACGGCTACTTGAGAAAAAAAAACTGAAAATAAAATGTGTATTTGAAATTTTATTAGCTCATTTTTACCAAATAGAGACCTTCCGCAAGGAAAAGCCGCTTAGTGTGGGGTTTAAAGTAAGAAACGACATTCAAAAGTCAAGTACAGGCAAATTGGTTAAATCATTTGTAAATAAAATGCCATATTTGCTATTTAAAGACATATTTATATACATTTTTTGTGTAATATTAAATTGGCACTCTCAAAAATAATTTAAAGCATCGGGTTACAGTGTTATTAGTTTTGAGCGGTTGTCATTTGAAAATAAAAACACTAGGAACATTGCGACTGGCTAATCAGAATCAAGCATTCAAATGAGCTGTGTAATAAATGACAATAAGTGTACATGAACAATTTAGTGCTGAACGAACCATTGTGAAAGAGTGTGCTGGTTTAACTCGAACAGCTTCAACTCTGTTTCAGCCATGAGTCTGGGGCTGTCCAGGACTACATCCCTTATAGCCCTGTAGTCCCGCAGAACAACATCCCACCGGCTAACCCGGGCACCGTCAACTGTCTGGCCAGCGGGGTATATACGGCATAATGCCACACAGATAGCCTCCACGAGACGGCTGGCATTGGGCCACTGAGCAGGTCCACTGCCTTCACCAAGGAAGCAGCTGTAAACATAAAAGACATTCATGTTTAGTAGATTACGCGATGAATACATTAAAAGCGAATCAATTATATACAAACTAATTGGCAAATATTGACATGTACCGCTTCAAACGGTCAACTCCCGGGGTCACATTCGGTACAGAATGACTGACTTTGAAGCGCCCCTTCACCAGTTTGTAGCGATGGCGAGCCGGGTAGGTGAGAGCACCCCTGTCAAACTCTGTCAGACAGTTTAGCCCACAGAGTCACAATCTCATCCACCCTCTGCTGCGTGACGAACCCCTCATGTCTGAGGTCGACCAGACTGTTGGCTAACCTGACGACATGGTAATAACCAGGTCTGCCATCTGGTCCCAGGGTCTCCACCTGTGCATAAGGAAAGTATTACTCTCTCTGATATGTCTTATCATGCTTTTTCTGTCATATCACTCCGATACAACTACTAGTAAAATATGGAAGTAACATGTGGCTTAAATTATAGTATCATTATCACAGTGTTAATGCCTAAGTTACCTCTTTCTTAGGGGTCGGCTCATCTTCATTGGGCTCAGGCAAGGAAAACTCTGCTGCATGGGTTTGCGCTCTCTGAAATTAGGATAATAAGGTCATTTTCACTTACATAAAAATAAAGAATCATTACCACAGTGTTAATATCTATAGTACGCATACCTGGCTCTGGGTGGGTGGCACATCCCTCATGTGCTCAGGCAAGAATGACTGTACTTGATCCACGGGCGCTGCCTGCCGCATAATAGGCTCTGGAAGATGTAAGCTGTGCTCCATAATTTCAAGGGGCTCACCGTCCAAATCCAAATCCTGACACCCCTCATCACTCTCAAGATCACTTTGCAGGTCTTCTGCATGAATCCCATCTGGAATATCAGGGTCTGCAGCAAAGTCTTCCTCAAATGGTGTATGTGTTTGTGAATATAAATATTCCACACCAATGAGTTCACCTGTAAACGTCCGAGGTGTTATGAGCACATTGATGAAATTGAGGTGTCACAGCCACAAAACAAAAGTTTCATGTGAGCACAAACATGTTACCCGTGTATTCGCCAGGGCTGGTGTAGTCCTCTGCCAAATTAACGCCCATGAATTGCTGGCTCAAGATGTTGGCATACTTCTGGAGTTGGCCACCGTAGCAGATTTCTTTCCTGCTACCACCCTCAACAGCAGCGACCGCACGAGCCTCATTCCATTGTACGAGCCCTTCCAGCAAGTACATTTGGAAGTGAATGTCACTTGCACTTGTACCTATAAAAGGCAGAAAGTAATTTGCACCATAAAAAACACATTAACAAACAAATTGCAATAATTAGGAAAAGTGAATACCTGGCACAAAGCGGTTTAAGTGGAGGTGGAAGGACTCCAACGATGTCGAGCCACGTGCGCAGCGATACAGGGGTAGAATGACCCCCCCTCTGGTCACCTGTCCTATCCTTCTATACAGCTGCACACCTGGTTGGTCCTGGATGCAGTCCACGTGTCGCTGCTGTCTTCTCCAGATCTCCTCCATCCTGTTTTGGTCCAAGAGCCTGACTCGCAAGGTGTCTGTCGCTTCCACGTGGTCTTTCAGGAGCTGTCCGATCAGCACCTTAGTCTCCTGGGCCCCACGAGTGCGGCGACGACAGTGCCTTGCCAGCTCTTTAGCGGTGGGCACGCTTCCGCAGGCCTCTTTCAGCCTCTCAACATCACCTGTATCCCACTTGAATATACAGGCCGAGAGACGTCCCATGAAGGGCCCGTACAGCGGGTGGCTGTCTGTGGCGACCCCGACTGCGATGCGGAGCATAAAATGCCACACATCTAGCCGAACTACCAGTTGGTCCCACTCACTGAACATCCCCGCTGCCTTGCCTTTCCCTCCGGCTGAGCAGCAGTCCCGGTCCACTTAAAGGACTTGCGGAGGAGCTTCTCCAGCTCGGCGGTAGCGCTCCACAATCCCGGAACACATTGGGAGGAGGCCTTTGCCCTCTGCTTCTGTGAGGACACATATGAGGACTTGGCCGGTTTCGTTCCCCACATCTGTCACCCACGCAGCGGTGCCAGCAGCATCACCTGCTAACTTCTTGGTGACCTAAATAAACAGTAAGAAGTATTACTACTATCATTCATACTATTTATTGTTATTTCACAATGAAAACTAAATATGACACTTAATCTGGTGTAACCTTTTTGGTGGAGTCCATCTTTAGGATAGACCCATATACAGAGGTGACCCGGGCCTTTAGCTCAGGCAGCCGTGTCAGTACGTCTTTAGCGTACACGGACAACAGCCAAGACGGACCAGGCACGGCCACCATTTGTGGTAGTGGAGCAATAAGACGGCTGGGCTCAGTGTCCTGTGTCACAAAACTCTTCATCACTGACAGGTACATTGTCACCTGGCACAGCCATTCCTCTTTATGCTCGATAAACAGGTGCCTGTAAAGAGCTGTGGCACTGTTGCCCAACGTGCGACCCCGCAGTAATCGCACAACCCTTCTATCACAGGACAACCTATACGTAGTAAAGAAGACCCCAGCACAAAGTCAGACTTTTAAGCGTACAAAGTGTTTATTGTTAGGAGATTAAAAAACACTCACCTGTATGTCAGGACTGCAGGAAATTGAACACGGTGGCTGGGATCTAACTGGTCCAGGATATCTCGTGACCAGGCTGCCAGCTTCTTTTTACAGGACTTGCACTCAAGGTACTCGGTCACCATAAAGTACCAGCCGTTTAGGTCCAGGACTCTTCGGACAGTCTTGTACATGCCACAGGCCTTAAGCTGGATGCCATCCCAAAGGCACTTCGGCTGGTAGCACAGCAGCTTGTATGCCTACATGCGGTAGGGAGCCCAGAGGAACAGCTTGCTGTGGAAAAAGGCATCAGGCTTGGAGGGAGGCTGGGAGTACAGAGGACGGGGTCCAGGGGGAGACCACCACAGACGCAGGTTCTTGGTCAGCGCCAACCTCCCAGACTTGTCTCTGGTAAACAGAGCTTTGCTGACCCACAGGTGTTGCTCTTTTGGGAGAGTCCGCTTCCAACCTTCAGGCAGCAGTAGCTGAGGAAGTAAGAGAGAAAAAATGTGTGTTATCTTTAATCTTGTGAGGGTTCTATGTAAGTTAACATTTGAACATTTATCTTACATCTTCGGTGGGCACTGACTGCTCTCTTGGTGCATTTCTCAATGAGGAGGGCTGGGCTTCAGACTTGCTGGTTGGCTGGCTTGCATCAGCTGCATGGCACAACAGAAAAAGGGAATGAGAGCCAATAGAAAAGGCAAAGTTATATTTGTTAGATTTGTTTTATTGTTAATCACTACTATAATGTATTAATACACATACTATTTACTAAAGCTAGACATTAGTACAAACGTGTTGATAAATATTAGTGTAGTATGTCAAGATTAATGAGTGGAAATGGCAATCATACAGACACCAATTAAAAGACGTGTACAAAAAATGTGTCAAAAATAAGATTGCGTGTGCAGTGCCGAGTGAAAAAGTTAGACACGGTTAAAAGAAAAATTGCGGCGACAGGAAAAAGTGCAAATTTAGTAGCCATGACTTTTTAAAGTCAGGAAAGAAAGAATGGTAAAAAGCCAGGTTAATGGGCTGGCATGCTCAGAAGGTGTAATACACCTCCTACCTTACTGTTTCCAAAGCCATCATCTGAAGGCTGATAATAAAGAACCACAAAACGGGTCCTACAATATACAACAGTATTTTGAAAATGAAACCAAAAATGTAAACCCATTCATGACCATGTCATTCTCACCTGGATCGTCTACCTGTGCAGCTGCAGCAAGCAAATCAGCATCTATGGCTCCTCCAAAGATGCTGAGCTTGAAGCGACTGCTGCAAATATTAGAATGAACAACATTAATAATTACAAGACATTAAAGAAACAAAAGATCCATTAACAAGCAAACACCAAAAAAAGTCACGTCACGTGCCTTGAGATGCCATTCCGGGAAGGTTTGGAGGTAATTTATGTGCGTCTCGCGTCTTAATATATTTTTGGAGACCCTCCATCTTTGTGCCAGGCCGGGTGTCCTGTTTCCTTCTCACCCACCCAATGAAGCTGAAATGAGAACATAAAATGTCCTATACACTATACATTTTCACGGCAGCATCTTTTAATAGATCAACAACAACTTACCCCTTTATCTCCTTGTCCCTGGAATCGTATAGCTGCTTGAATGTCTGGCTCGCGTATATGCCAAAGCCGACAAACAGCGCGTCCTCCTGGGCCGGAGTTCCAGCCCCCTCGCGGACCCGCCGCTCTTGAATGGCTGCCATGACATCAGGAAACAGGGCCACGTACTGCAACAGGGCATCTTTGTTGCCCATGACTGCAGATGTGGACATGTCTCCACTCTCCCGCTCCTGTTGGTGAGAGGCCAGCATCATGGCAATGTAACCAACATCGTTGGAACAGAGCCACTTAAAGGTTTTGCCCCTGTACTGGCCAAACTGCAGGGCACTCTCGCTAAGAACAAGGTTCCGGTCGCCTGTGTCGCCTCCAGCAGCAACCACGCGAGCCATGGCCTCCTCCTTCACACGGGCAACAGGCCACGACCACCCAGGTGTGGGATTTTTCCGGTAGGTAGCGGCCAGGGTTGCTGCTTCAGGTGAGGGCTTGAGCGTAAGCTCACCCGAAGCCTCCCTTCTCAAATTGGCATTGAAATCTGTCATGGTTCCACCTCTCCTTGTCAGGTATTTCTTGGTTTAGAGGTGGAATCATACAGAATCCTCTGTTTCATGTGGGGAGAGATGGTTTTGACACTTATGGCCTTCCATACTCTCCCCGAGTCACGTCATTGTTCCCTAACCTCCTGTTTCCTAGTTTGTGTTAATTAGCTTCTCCTTGATTGTTAACCCTTATCACCTGGCCCCTATTAATTATCCCTTGTCTGTTTCCCCTATATATACCTCTCATGTTTCATTGTCTTGTGCTGGTTCGTTGCATGTACTCCCGTGAGTCTCGTCTTTGTACTCGTGCTTCAACTCGTGCTTCTACCCGTGCTTGTATGATGTACCTCGTCTGCCTAATGTTTGCTACATGTATGCTGTAGATGTTTACCTTGTTCCTGTCTAAGTCTTGCCTGATTCCTGTTCATTGTTCCTTGTATGCTGTTTATCAACCCTGTGTCTAGTAAGTCTTAGTTTAGTGTTTGTTTCCCAGTGTTTGTTTTCTTAGCTTAGTTCAGTCAGTGTCCTTGTCTATTGTTTAAGTTTATATTTAGTGTTCCAGTCTTGTTTTCCCCATAGTGGGTTTTGTTTTGCCTTTTTGTAGTGTTCAGTGTTTAATAAATCCTGTGTTACCCCTACCTGCCGTCTCGTGCTTGCCTGCACTTGGGTTCTCCCCTGAGAAATCATAACAGAAATCCATGTTCTGTAAACAAACAGACAAACATATGAGACAGTACAGTTAAAACACACAAATACACTACTTGGATTTAGCTCATCGATATGTCAAGCAATGCAATCTATATCTAAGTAATAACTATATTATATTTTAGAGCTAAAAAACATCACATAAATTTGTCACAGAATAAGCAAAAATGAATAACTTAATTTTGCCATGGTGACCAAGACATAAAAGGTGTTTAATCTACATTTAAACAAAGTATTTTCTCTCTTTCCTACTCCAGATACAAAAAGGTCAGACACTTGAGCAGGTGTAAACCACATTTTTCACATTTGTCCCCCATCCCCCATCCAGGGAGCATGCAACCAGAGCATCCAGAGCAACAACTGTGAACTTACGGGCAATATTTTACTAAATTTAGCCACTTATTTAATGTACCTTAAATGCTTGCAGATTAAAAATTGTTGAACATATCAAAATAAGCTAATGTAATTGTAGAAAAACCCAGTAGCCTGCCATTGTAAGTGATGCATTCGTCATCGATCTAATACTGTATTACTACTTTAATCGTTTATAATACCTAGCCTACCTTTCACTATTTACAGTTACCAAAAGTATACCGATGAGATGCATGGACCAGATCGGCCTTAACTGCCGAGTAGAAATCGTCGAATGTCAAAATTTTACTCCAAAAATCCACAAATCTACAGGTGATGCTGACGCGTCGATGTACTGTAAACCGTAACTTGCCTCTCCCCCATCACAATACGCGCTGTCTGCGGACCCGCCCACACGTCCAATTAGAATTCACGAAAAAATTGGAACTTCACAAGGACAAATGGCGAGCTACGCATCATGACCAAAAACGGAGGAAGAAAATTGGAACCCTCTTCTTGACCAATCACGACCAACACGTCGCGCCAATCAGCGTGCAGAGAAATTGGAACTTTGGAACCAATTTGGAACCGAAGATCGGCTCGGCAGTAGCGAAAGGATGACACGCAAATCCGTGAAGCGCTCCATATTTACATTTAGCAGACGCTTTTATCCAACACGACTTACAATTGAGGTAAACAATGGAAGCAATTGGAACAACAAAAAGACAACATATTGCTTAAGTGCAAAACAAATTGTCTCATACTCAAACTGGTCTAACTTATATGAACAATTTCCTTAGGTTAAAACTTCAACCACTTGCAGGAGAAACGTTTATTATTGGTTCTGTTTGTTGTGAGATGATCTAGAACAATTGAATTGATCAGCAGTTTGTTGCAGTCATTTCCCTGCCTCTTTCTCGTTTCTGTAAAGGAATAGCCAAACAGGAGTGAATTTGGCGTTTGCACCCAGTTGTCGTCACACGTTGGTGCTGTGCAACAAACCTATGTTCCTCGTTAGTATAGTAGACATTATCTCCGACTGTCACGCGGAAGACCGGGGTTCGATTCCCCGACTGGGAGGTCTGCTTTGATTTCACTTCTGCCTCAAGTGACAATTTACAGCAACTTAAAACCGCTCAAGATTAAAACGCCCCTTCCTTGTTCGAATAAGTTGCTTAAAAATACACCTTCCACTTTGTTGTAAGATATCGCTCGATAACACCTTTTGCATTGTTTGTATTCTTAATTCTCTTTCTTAATTTAAGGGAAGTAGGGAGTGTGTCGCCATCTTTATTTGCCTGTATTCATTTTCCCTCTGTTTTGAGCTTAGGAAGTTAGGTTAATTGATTGTCTTTAGTTTCTTTTATTTGTTAAGAGGTTTAGGTTATTTAGTTAGGTATTTATTAAAGTAGTTGTTTTGTTTATTGTTTTGGCATTGACCACTCCAGGGGGCCCGTTTCAATAAGGAAATTCAACCAACACCGAGTTAAAATCTGAACTCTGAGTTGATTTACTCAGAGAATCGCTACTCTGAGTTTTCAGTTTCAGACCAGCTGATTTGAGGAGGATTAAGAAAGTCTGCAAAACACTCTAAATGAGCCAAGCGTGCAGCCTTCCTCCTGCACACATCCAATATCAAAAAAATAATAGTTTCTAACGAGAATGCTACGGGAAGCAGTTTCTTCAAGCCCCCCCCAAAATTTACCACGACCCGGAGTCGCTGAGGCCACAACTCAGAGTACTAACCAACCACACAATCAAGGCGAGCTAACAGATGGCTGCATACGGCATACGGCTCGGCCGAGATGAAGTTTGCTCTTTCGCCTCTAGAGATGCAAATCAGCAGCTGAGCTAAATGCACCGCAAACGTAGTCGGAAGGATTCGGATACGTTTTTTATGTCTTCTCGCATTCGTTTCTACGCTGCTGCTGATACTGCCTCTCAGTGAGGCAAAAGCCAAAACAGCAAAACCAGGAGGTGGGCGCTAAAGACAGCAACCGTCGCCCGAACTGGGACTTCCCCAGTGATGGCACCCAACAACTTCGCCTGACCGTTTGGAAGCACTAACAGACAAGGGCCGTGGGCGGCATCCAAGCCCGGCTAGCTCAGTCGGTAGAGTATGAGTCTCTTAATCTCAGGGTCGTGGGTTCGAGCTCCACGTTGGGCGCCAGTAATGCCCTATCAGGGGACCTTTTTAAAGGGGCCCCGTTCAGCAGACCTAGTGCTGGGATCTTGTTGAGACAAGTGCAAATTCCTCACCCTTCTGATTCCAAAGGGGGTTCTCTGAAAACTAGCTTGACGCTCATTTAGTTTTGCCATGCTTTTGCCCTTTAATTCCGAGTCAAACATAGTGACGTGTCCAAGCAAATTCATCGACTACCGTCTCTGTTGCGCAATCGGTTAGCCCGTTTGACTCTTAACCGAAGGTTGGTGGTTTGAGCCCACCCAGGGACAAAAGCTTTTTGGCGAGCAGCTGCAGTTTTCTGACCCCAAAATGCTGAGGCCCGCCATAGAAGCTTACTCCGGAAAATGACACAGCACAAGCTTTAAGCGTAATCTCTATTGAGTTAAAGAAAATGAGAGTTGCGTCGTGCAACATAGGCTTGGTTTGGATATATTAACAGCAGAGAAAGGAGGAGTATGCAAAATGCTAGGAGTATCTTGTTGTTTTTCAATTCCAGATTATGCAGAGAATGTCACTGACGTTGTGAAGCACATGAGAGAATCAGTTTGTGAACCCACACCGGTAGATGCAACATGGTTTCAATGATTGGACAACCTATCAGGGGGATGGGGATATTGGATAACCGGTACAGTAATTCCAGTTGTTATGACCGTATTAGCCTTGTTACTACTTTTTCCATGCATACTACAGTGCGTGGTCGGATGTGTTAAAAGATCTGTTACTTCCTTTACAACCAAAGGAACCTATCAAATGATGTTAGCAAAGAGAACGACTGACGTCAACCAGGCTATGCTGGTTGGACTTACACCTAAAGGTTATCGTCCGAAAGATCAGAATCAAATTTGGGGATCCACATTTGATCGTAACAGCGATACGGACGAGGATGATAACGATTATGTTCTCACACATGAGTTAGAACCAGAACCAATACCTGTGATAGAAGGACCAAGAAATGTTGATGAACGTGACAATGAAGTGGAGAGAGATAATGAGTTCGACGATTCGGTAATTGAGATTGGTACGGTAGAGGATGAAGAGTAGATATAATTATTGTTATGTTTTTGTTTTTATTGAGGATGATTGGTTTTGTTATGTTTTCATTACTAATCACGTTGATTGATCTTTTACCTCAAAGAACAGCTTGCAAACGAGAAAACCACACAAAAATAAGCAATTGCAAATATCATTTTATTAAAGATTTGTATTAACCTTTTTTCTGCTCTATATTTTGTTCTTTAAAGGGACACAGGACTGCTTGTAAGACTGTTGGTCTGAAAGTGGCCATTGTGAGAATCTGGATTTCGTCCTGTCCTCTTTAAATATATCATCTGTGTCTAAAAGAACATTTGTCTATCTTACGTATTCATTCAGATTAGTATAAGCTTCCTTCACCCTAATATGGGCCTTACTTTCCTGTTGTTTAAACCTAGTTGAGAGTCGTACTGACCTGAGTGACTATCGGTCTCCATCTCAAGGCTCCTAATGATATGAATTGATGTGTTTTGATGTTTAGTACGTAGTTGTAATCATATCTGATCGTTCTCAGGAGGAATGAGACTAAACATCAAGTCTTGTCTTTTTCCACCCTTGTGGTTTTTTATGACACCTCCTTTTAATCTTATAAATATTAGTCCTCATACAAATAAACATTGGACTCTGATTGAAACAAGCACTTGTTGTCTGTGTCAAACTTTGTCTCCAGATCTGCAACTCTGTGTGTTCCGTCGACTACACTTTTCAACCATAGAATAATATTTTGTAGGGGACATTGAGAATTTTACATTCCAACACTTTGCATCTTAGTCTTCGTGAT
This sequence comes from Triplophysa tibetana, assembly GCA_008369825.1. NCBI lineage: Eukaryota > Metazoa > Chordata > Actinopteri > Cypriniformes > Nemacheilidae > Triplophysa > Triplophysa tibetana. Next base: position 1,010,296 of record CM017894.1, read on the forward strand.
TTCTCTCAACATTTAATGATCGATTTCGCCACAACACTGTCCATGCAATTTCAGGTACAGTAAATATACATTTCTTAGAAAGGGATCATTAAAATTGTGTGGCAGTTAAATGATGTGAATGGGTAAACCCATAAGACAGTGAAATTGGGATTTCCTGTGGTAAAACCATCATGTCATGTTGCCATCAAATCATTTTTTTTTCAAAATAAGGTTTTGATATAAAGGATTACTACTATGCAAGTAAGACCATGGTTATATTTTGGGTTTACTATGGTCTTACTGGAAACATGGATAACTATATATGTATGGATACAAATTAATGTTAACTGAATGCTTCTATTTGTGTAACGTTTGTTAAAATCATTTGATAAATGTAATGCATTTGTGTATTTGATCTGTTAAAATAATAAATTTGCCATTGCTATCGAACATGTTTGATCCATTATTGTGTTTAAGTACATTTTGGATAGCTTGATTTAACAATTATGAACCATGGGCCGACCGTGGACCCTCAGTATACATTATTGATAAACCAGCGGCTCAGAAGCAGACCGCCAGCATAAATATGCCAGCTGCCGCTGGTGGACCACTGGAAAAACGATGAGCAAAAAGCCGGTGGACCACAGTCGGTTGCCTCTAGTGGACTGCCAACTTTGCCACTGGTGGTCTGCCACTGGTCTTATGTTAGCTGGGTCCGAATTACCTTGACAATGTGATGTCGCTACTCCGATTCTTAAGCTCTTGGAAACAGTTGAAGTCAGTGTTGCGCTTGCTGAGGTGTCAGGCATGGAGCCCTTGTTCCACCCAAGCGTGGGAAGCCACGGGCTTCTTTTCCTTCCTTGTGTTTGCAAAGCCGTATTGTTTTAGAGTAAGACTCTGTTGAGGAAGTACCTGCCATGCCAGACCATTGATTTTGTTCAAAGCAACAGTAGTACCTGTTCCTGTAAACAAACCTGCTATGGACCATCCCACGTTTTCCCAAGGAGTAGTCCAAGGATCACTGATCTTGTGGCCTGCATAATAATCAGGGAGTTTCGTTTCTCTTTTCTGTCTATTCAAAGATGTGGCCAGGTTTTTCTTTTCCATCATGCTAGTTCCTGTGGACAAAATAGCAGCATAACAACAACCTTTCCACTCCCCTGCATCTAAATGGTAATATGCAGTTTCACCACAAACCCACACCATTCCTGGTGCACTATCTAAGTGTGAGAATGGACATTCTAATCCCTCAATAGTTTTGTTGGGATATTGTATGGTGCAATTATGACGTCCGCTATTTGATTGAGACAGAGTAATTACATTTCTGCAATCGGACATTCCTACTATATGCCTGCCTGATTTGGAACATACACATAATTCTGCGGGATGAGCATATACATAAAATGCAGGACCTTGAAAAGGTTTTCCTGTGTATGAACAGTTATAGTCTCGCATTATGGATGTTGGTGGTCTTCCTTCTCGGAAATTCAGAGTCATTTGTACTATTAAAGACATTTGTTTTGGTATCTCGCAGTTACCATTGTCATTCAAAATCATATCTGCTGTAAGCTCTTGAGTTCTCCACATTGAGTGGAGCTGTAGACATACCCAACAATCTCCTCTAACCTCATCTGCTAAGATTCCTCTGTGCAATAAGGCTAAGGCACATGCGTAGTTACCATCACATTTAGCTTTGGCAACTCTTACTTTTTTCGTATCTTGGTCGAGATTGGAACCCATGAAAAAATCAATATCCTGCGCTGCTTCTCCCTGCCTATTTGAGTATCTGTGTGTCGGGCTTGTACTTAGTTCCTTAATTCTTTCTTTTATTTCACTCATTACCTTAAGCCTGTCTTTATCAGGGAAGCTATCATCTTTTTCCCGTTTTGGCCGAATAGAGAGAGTCTCATTTCTCTCTAATTTTACTTCTTGACTCAGGATTATACCAGTGATTATTATACCTATTAGGGTTAGAATAATCGTTGTTCCACGCAGCCCACACATACCTGGCTGCCTGAATGGATGCCATGGCCTGTTAGGTTCTATCATTGTGGATGTGGGCAATCTTTTTTGCTTACAACTAATTCTCCCTCTTCTTCCGGCTTTGCTACTGATCGGACGCATTTACTAGCGCTCCCTGCTTTGCGCTTCTGCTTTTATGCTTTATCTTATTTAAACACCAGCAGTTCAGTACAGTGCTCAGACTAAACAATTAGGCACTAAAACCAAAGACTGGGAAATACTTCAAAACTTTCGCTAAGCAACCAGGAATTCTTTTAGGATCGTGATTTACCAGCTTGCTGCCAACAATTGAAACTCTTCAGGATAACTCCGCTGCCCACTCTCAAACTGGTGTGAAGATGCCTTCTTTTGGATCAACAACCACCTGCTGCTCACACTGCCACAAACTTCTACAAAAGATTGCAGTTCTCGAAACAAAGCTACTCACAATATTGCCGTCCCTGCAAGAACACACAGCTGATACTCGCCGTGGACCCCCTCAGCATATAGCCGGTGAGTTCCGTGAACGCAGCACTTCTCATCAGATTATAGTGAGCTCAGACAAACCTGTACAGATGCAAACAAAGGTAGCTGAGGACACAAACCGCTGGCAAAAAAAGGGCGCAAGACCTAAAGATGCTCGTAATATCAGACTGTCAAGAGTTTCACAGATTGCCGCATTAGCTTCCTCTACCCCAGATATGGCTAAGACTCGACAAGACACTGTTGGTACTCTGCCACCCCCTATACATCTTAAAAATAGATTTGAGGCACTAATGAATATGGGTGAAGAATCCCCAAATGTGGTCAGGCAAAAATCAAAGGTGGACACTGCAGTTGGCAGACTCTCTGTGTCAAACAGGCAACGACACTCTGCTCAGAAAGCACCCGAGCCAAATACTCTGATAGTGGGGGACTCTATTATCAGAAACCTTCGTGGCAGGGCCATACGTACATACTTTTTCCCTCAAGCGATGATTGCTGATGTAAGCAAGGAACTGTCAAACATCCTGAAACAACACAAGTCTGTAAATCGGATTGTCATACATGTGGGGAAAAATGATACTCGAAAAGAGCAGTCAGAGCTCCTAAAAAGGGATTTTAATGAACTCTTTGAAATGCTTGGAAAGCTAAAAGTTCAATCATTCATCAGTGGACCTCTCCCAGCTCGGGGAACGAATATGTTCTCTCGGCTACTCGGTCTGAACATTTGGCTGCAAAAAACATGCAACACGAGAGGACTGAACTTCATTGACAACTTTAATCTCTTTTGGAGTCAAAGACAACTTTTTACAACAGATGGCCTCCACCCAAACAATCTTGGTTCAAGAGTGCTAAAGGACAATATCCTCTTCTCCCTTCTTCACCCATCAGTAGAGTGTGCTACTCCACTCCTAAATGGCACAAATACACCTGGCCATAGTGACCCACCTCAGAAGTTGGATGGACATTTGGATAACACCACTCAGGCTGTACCCTGCCCAGTGACATCACATCAGTTAGAAGATGACGAGGACTCGACACCCAAGGACGTTTCTGTGGATAACAACCGGGAGAGCCAAAACAACATACTTCAGTCTTCAGAAACACCAGACTTGCAGCCCCTCTCACTACACACTTTCTCCCTCTCTACCACATCATCTCTTTTGAGCTTCTCAGAGAAAATGGAGGAACTAGTATTTGCTGGAACAAAACTCTCCCACTCTATTGTCGCGAGTCCACAGGTTTCAACTAAAAAGCGACGGGCCCCACAACCACCAAAGACTCTGGGTCAATCTGGCCAACCTGTTCCCTCTGAAAGAGCTCTCCGTCCTCTGCCACAACGCCAGGGATCACACAAACCCCCATCTGCTGGAGATGGACTAAACAAGACTGCAAATAGCACTGGTAACTGATATGAATTGGGTCCCTGCTATGATAACACCAGCAATCTCAAATATTTACAGAACAAGTGGGAACCCAGTGTTCCTTTAGTTTTCCCTATATCTGTCCTGACAAGTGATCGCAAAACTAAGGCCTTTTCCAGTCGTATGGCAAAGCTATCTAATCTAATACCTTTTAGACATCACTCTGAGAATGACAGGGGTAAAAATCTAAAAACAGTTACTATTCAATTAGCACTTTTAAACATCCGTTCACTAAAAAACAAATCCTTTTTGGTCAATGACCTCATCACCAGTAACAAACTGGACTTCATGTTTCTAAATGAAACTTGGTTAGATGATAGTTGTAGTGCTACAATCCTCAATGAATCTGCCCCCCCAAACTTTACTTTTATAAATGTCTGCAGAGCTGTAAGGAGAGGTGGAGGAATAGCTGCTCTATTTAAAAATCTCTTTGACTGCAAGTAAGTTTTACTTGGTGACTACCTGTCGTTTGAATACTTGAGTATTGCTTTAAAAGGTTCACCACGCATTCTGTTTACAATTATTTACAGACCTCCCAAATACTCCCCAGTCTTTGTTGATGATTTTTCAGAACTGTTATCAGCTATATCCTCAGAATTTGACTGCTTTGTTATTGCTGGAGATTTTAATATTCATGTAGACAAGACAGAAAACAATAATGCAAATGAACTTTTAAATGTTTTAAACACTTTTGATCTGATCCAGCATGTGCACGGTCCCACACACAATCGTGGACACACTCTGGATCTGCTCATTAGCAAAGGTCTAAACATTTCATCCACTATTATTAGAGATGTGGCACTGTCTGATCATTTCTGTATTTTCTTTGATATATTAATTAGTCCTGCCACTGAAGATAGACCTGTCTCTATAAAAAAGAGATTCATAAATGAGAACACCAGTGAGCTATTTATGAATGCTATGTCTTTGTCACCGAGTATATCTGCAGACTCTATTGATGTTCTCCTCGATAGCTTTAATGAAAAAGTAAAAAATGCTATCGATGACATTGCTCCAGTAAAGGTCAAAGCGATAACTGGCAGGCATAAAGCACCCTGGAGAAACTCACCAGAAGTACAAAGCATGAAAAGAACATGCAGAAAAGCTGAGCGTATGTGGCGAAAAACCAAACTTGAAGTTCACTATAACATCTATAAAGACAGCCTGCATGCCTTCAATGTTGACTTAGGCAAAGCCAGACAGAATTTTTTCTCTAACATTATAAACAGCAAAATAAATAACACTCGCACCCTTTTTGCAACTGTAGAGAGACTAACAAATCCCCCTAGTCAAGTTCCGAGGGAAATGCTGTCTGATGACAAATGCAATGAGTTTGCAACTTTTTTCCTTCAAAAGATCAGTAATATCAGAATTGAAATCAGCAAAGCTCCATGCAGCAGTCAGGTCAGTCTGACTTCAGTACATCAGAAATTAGTTACTTTGTCTGAATTTCAGACAATTGATCTCAAAACCCTGGAGGAAACGGTCCAGCATCTTAAGGCGTCAACTTGCAGCCTTGACACACTTCCCACATCCTTTTTCAAAAGAGTGTTTAACTGTTTGGAAGCAGATCTCCTAAAAATAGTTAATACCTCACTGCTCTCAGGAACTTTCCCCGAGTCCCTAAAAAATGCAGTTGTCAAACCTCTTCTAAAAAAGGCCAATCTAGACAAAACCTTACTGTCTAACTACAGACCAATATCAAATCTTCCTTTTATAGGCAAGATCATTGAAAAGGTTGTCTTCAATCAGCTGACCAAATTCTTGAACTCAAATGGCTACCTGGACAATTATCAGTCTGGTTTCCGTCAGCATCATAGCACAGAGACAGTGCTCATAAAAATAATTAATGATATTCGATTGAATTCTGATTCAGGCAAAATATCAGTTCTGGTTTTACTAGATCTCAGTGCTGCTTTTGACACAGTGGATCACACCATACTCCTAAATAGGCTGGAAAACTGGGTAGGGCTTTCTGGATTGATACTTAAATGGTTTGGGTCATACCTTAAAGGGAGAGGTTACTATGTGAACATAGGCAACCATAAATCTGACTGGACACCCATGACTTGTGGTGTTCCACAGGGCTCAATTCTAGCTCCGCTCCTCTTCAACCTGTATATGCTCCCACTTGGCCAAATAATGAAAAAGTACCAAATTGCCTACCACAGCTATGCAGACGACACTCAGATCTACCTAGCCCTCGCACCCAATGACTACAGGCCTATTGACTCTCTTTGCCAATGCATTGATGAAATTAACAGCTGGATGTGTCAAAACTTCCTTCAGTTAAATAAAAACAAAACTGAAGTCATTGTTTTTGGTAACAAGGATGAAACTAACAAGGTAAACACATACCTTGACTTAAGAGGTCTAAAGACACAAAGCAAGGTAAAAAATCTTGGGGTCATTTTGGAGTCTGATCTTAGTTTCAGCAGTCATGTCAAAGCAATAAGCAAATCAGCGTACTACCATCTCAGAAACATAGCCAGGATCAGATGTTTTGTCTCAAGCCAAGATTTAGAGAAACTAGTTCATGCTTTCATCACCAGCAGGGTGGATTACTGTAATGGACTCCTTACAGGTCTTCCCAAAAAGACCATCAGACAGCTGCAGCTCATACAGAACGCTGCTGCCAGGATTCTGACCAGAACCAAAAAATCTGAGCATATCACTCCAATCCTCAGGTCCTTACACTGGTTGCCAGTTACTTTTAGAATCAACTTCAAAGTATTATTAATTGTCTATAAATCACTCAATGGTCTAGGACCTAAATACATCTCAGATATGCTCATTGAATATAAACCAATCAGACTTCTCAGATCATCAGGATCAAGTCAGTTAGAGATAACAAGGGTTCACTCAAAACAGGGCGAGTCAGCGTTTAGCCATTACGCCACTCGTAGCTGGAATCTGCTTCCAGAAGACATCAGACGTTCACCAACAGTAGATACTTTTAAGTCCAGATTAAAAACTCACTTGTTTAGCTGTGCATTCACAACCTGAGCACTGTGCTGCTTTACATCAACTGCACTTCTATTTCTAATTTATTTTTATTTTGCTCTTATTCTTTTTATATATACACTCACATTTTTAATCAATTTTATTGCTGTTTTATTGTTTTAAATAATTTGCATTTTAAAGATACGTTTTATTCTTTCTGTCAATCATTTTATGTAAAGCACTTTGAATTGCACTTGTGTATGAAATGTGCTATATAAATAAACTTGCCTTGCCTTGCCTTACCTGGCATTGGGCGTTGCAACACTACTCTAGTTGTGTCAGGGGCAACTTCTATTGTTGTCTTCACTGAGTTAAGAAGATCTGGGCCAAATACAATAAGGGCTTCGGTAATTGTGCACCCAGTATAAGAATTGATATCTAAATATTCCATAAGAAATTTGTACTTAGGATAACAATTTTTCCTTGGTCTTTTTAGAATAAAATTTGGACCTCAATGCACTACAGGGGAAGCTACGGAGTCAGCACTGTTGGCACAATGGGTCTACTATCTTCTTGCTTTGGGCGGCCCCCACCTCATGAAAGGTAGTTCTTTCCTCAGCTTAGTCAGTGCTTTCTCCACCCTGAGGTGTAGTAAGGCGAATCCCCTGTTGAGATTCTATGTTAATTTGGAGCTTGCCTGCTCTCCTGAAGAACACAACTTAAATCTGGAAGCGTGTATCCACTGCGGCTGGTAGTCCGTAAGAACTCCTGTCCGTGTGACGGCAATCACAGTCGCGGGTCCGTGGTACTTTGGTTCTCCAACCTTTGTTGGTTTCAGACTCCTCACAAAGACTTTTTGTCCTGGAACAAAGTTATGAGTAGGCTGTTCGGAGGGTAGAGGAAGGCACAAAGAAACGTCAGCACATATAGAATTTAACTTCTCGACTAGGGAAGTCACATAATCTGCCTGGATCACCTGTAAATCACTTAAAGAAGAAATACCAGACCGGCCCTTGACCCACGGGGTCGGGAAAGGTCTACCCATTAGTATTTCAAACGCCGACAATTTTGTCGTGGAAGATGGAGTCATTCTTATTTCTGCCAAGACTGCGGGCAACAAATCAACCCACTTTCTTCCTGTTTCAAGTACCGCTTTTGTTAGTCGTGTTTTCAGTGTTTGGTTGCTTCTTTCCACGACTGCTGCACTTTGCGGATGATAAGGAATATTAAAATGCCAGTCAATAGATAACGCTTTTGATAAGAGCTGTGTTACCTTTGAAGTGAAGCTAGTCGCATTGTCGCTTTCGATGGTGCCCGGGATTCCGAAGCGAGGCACGATCTCCTTCGTTAGGATTTTTACCACCGTTTTCGCGTCCTCTTTTGCGCATGGAAATGCTTCAGGCCACTTTGAGAATCGATCAATAATTACCAAAAGATATTTCAGATTACCTATCGGCGGCATGTGCGTAAAATCGATCTGTAGATGTTGAAAAGGAGCCTCCGGATGTGTCAATGCATCGTGGTTAGCTGATTTGTGCGGGTTCACCTGTGCACATGTTAAGCATGCATTCAAAACAAGATTAGCTGTTTTATGAACATCGGCTATACAATACAATTGATTAATTGCTTGAACTACTTTTGCACAACTGGTGTGTGATAACCCATGGTAATGTCTAATTAGGATAATTAATCCTAGTTTTGGTAGTGCTATTCTACCCTGTTCATCCCTTATAATCCCTTCCTTATCAGGAGTGCAAACATTCTTTCTCCAATGCTCTAAGTCTCCCTCTGTTGGCTGACTTTGCAAGAATTTGATATCAATGTCAGGTACATTCGATATGTGCGCTGTCATTGCTATCTGTGTTTCATTTCTTGGATGAAATGGTTATTTAATCTGAGCTTGGGCTGCTGCCTTTGCTGCTTCATCAGCCCTTTTGTTGCCTACAGCCAGTTTATCCTCCCCCGACGCATGACCCTTGACCTTTACGATGGCCACTTCGAGCGGAAGCTGAACTGCCTCAGTTAACTGTCCTATCAGATTTGCATGTGTTATTGGCTTACCCTCAGCAGTTTTGAAACTTCGTGCTTCCCACATTTTGGCATAATGGTGAAGAACACTCCAAGCATATCGAGAGTCGGTATAGATACTTACTTTTTTTCCTCTCATTAGCTCACAGGCCCGTATTAATGCTATCAACTCTGCTGCTTGTGCCGAATTATAATCTAAAGCAAAAGCTTCCTTTACCTCTCCTGTATCGGAAACCACAGCATAGCCACACAGGTAGACACCGTCAGAGGGCTTTGAACAAGACCCATCAACGTAAATGTGTTCTCCCCCCTCTAGGGGCGTGTCCAGCAGATCGACCCTAGAAGAGTAAGAAGTTGTCAGTTCAAAGATGCAATCATGTTCAACATCAAAATCTGCCATGTCTACCATACCCAAAATACCCAGCAAAGCAGGATTAATGTTTGCTGTCGGTTGAATGGTAAGATTTTTCGTTGCCAGCAGAGTAGCCTCGTAACCTGAGCGTCGTTGCGCTGTCATGTGTTGTGTTTGCATGTTGTGTAAAATTACCCCTACCTGATGGGATGCATACAATGTTAAAGGGTGTGACAGCACAGTTTTCTCAGCCACCTGTACCATCAGAGCAGCTGCAGCTACTGCACGAAGACATGCTGGCATACCTGTGACTATGTTATCTAATTTCTTAGATAGATATGCAACTGGCCTATATACTGAACCATGCTCTTGCAATAAGACCCCCAAAGCTGCATCCACCGTCTCCCTAACATGCAAGTGAAAAGGTTTGGTATAGTCTGGCAGGCCCAATGCTGGTGCGGTTGTGATGGCTGCTTTCAAGGGTTCAATCTATAATTTGTTTGAACAAGCAAAGAGAGACATATAGAGTTCATCTGAAGATGTCTGACCAAAACATATCTGACTCCATCTCTTATACATTGTTCTCACGTTGTTATCACTGTTTAAACCAATCAGGTTTCACATGACATCACCTATTTTTGTTAGTCCATCCTTTTCTACCTTCCACAGCTAAATGTCAAGCTCCATATATCAGTATTTAACTGTGGCAAAACCTTTTAAAAGCTTAAAAAGAAATGCACATACATACATCTTAAAATGCAGCTATATGTCACATTGTAATTTACTACACCTGGCAAACTACTGCCAACTAGTGTCTTCAAAAGTGTGTGTGTGTCATGCTAAGTAGATGTGAGGTCCATATCTGCTTGGTTTGTGATTAAATCAATATAATGGTGTATTCTGTGTTCATCTATGACTAGTACCACATAGTGTCTGACTAGTACCATCTAGTATCTTCAGAAGTGTGTGTGTGTGATGGTAAGCAGATGTGAGGTCCATATCTGCCTGGTGCCCATCCTATGAGGCCACAGCCTTTGTTCAAATCAGAGAAGTAAATGAACTTCTTTAAATGTAGTCTTGTATATAAGAAAACTCAGTAATATAAAGAAAAGTCAGTAATATACTTAGAAAAAACACCATATAATCCCCCATTAAGGCTGACAAGCCTCATACTCCATTCGCATGTTATTCATAAAACATAGGGAATAATAAAACATAACAATCAAAAATAACAAATAAAAAATGATCAATAGTGTTCTAAAACCCAGGATCTCTTGAACCCAGGATCTCCTGTTTCAGGTGCTTATGGCCTAAGCCACAGCGCCTACGCCCATGTCTGCAGGTCATGCTGCTGAAAAGTAACAAAGGGGCAAAAACTCACAGTAAAATGGAGGAAAAAATGCAGAGGGATTGTTTAAGGCTAATTTAATGTGTGTACACTTTTCATGTAACAAACATATCCTTCCCTATTCAAGATGATTTTGAAGAGTTTCCTGTAAACCTAAATTATCCACAACTCTGGTGGGACTCGAACCCACAACCTTTGAATTGCCTCATTACTTAATCTAGAAGTCCAATGCGCTATCCATTGCGCCACAGAGCCTTGAGCGCTAACCCTTTACCTGTTCATCAGGGATGCGGAGCATGCCAAAACTATTTGATTGATTCAAGAAAAAAGTCAGTCTACAAAGACAAGGGAGTAATAAACACAGAGCCCAAACACTAGGCATCGCTGGGATTCGAACCCAGGATCTCCTGTTTACAAGATAGGCGCTTTGAACAGCTAAGCCACGGCACCATCGTCAAAAGCAGTTTTGGGATAATTGTGACTGACAAGTAACAAAGGGGAAAACAAATAATTAAAAAGAGATGGTAATCATGGAAGAGGTCTCCTCTGACGTCAAGGGGTATGGGAACCGAGGGCCGCACTTGGGCAGAGTCAGGCATGAATTGATCAGTTTATTTCAAAACTGTCACGGTCTTCGTTTTTGATACAACAATAACAGTTTGTGAACTTGACAAAATTGCCTCATTGCTTAATCTAGAAGTCCAATGCGCTATCCATTGCGCCACAGGGCCTTGAGCGCTAACCCTTTACCTGTTCATCAGGGATGCGGAGCATGCCAAAACTATTTGATGGATTCAAGAAAAAAATCAGTCTACAAAGACAAGGGAGTAATAAACACAGAGCCCAAACACTAGGCACCGCTGGGATTCGAAGCCAGGATCTCCTGTTTACTAGACAGGCACTTTGACCAGCTAAGCCACGGCGCCATCACCCGAAACATGTGTAGCACGCGTAACTGCAAAAACGAAAGGGGCAAAAACAATGATGACAAAGTGTCAAGTTGATGCAGAAGGCAGTCGACAGGTTGAAGCCCTATCTCAAGAAACAGAATTGTGCGGAGTATTTTCCTTAAAGTTTAGAGAATATCTCTAACCCTGCACGTTACAACGTTCTTCCCACGGCACGTTGCACACACATCCAGCTTTTGCGAGGATTAATACCCATTCAGCATATCTAAAAGATTTCAAAACTGTGCAGTTTAAACTGTGTAATGAGTAAAACTACATGTCGAGATGCAATGGCTAGGTTTCCCTAGTCTCAAGATCACAAAGGATTCACACAAAGTTCCCAGGCACCGCTGGGATTTGGACCCAGGATCTCCTGTTTACAAGACAGGCGCTTTGACCAGCTAAGCCACGGCACCATCGTCAAAAGCAGTTTTGGGATAATTGTGACTGACAAGTAACAAAGGGGAAAACAAACAATTAAAAAGAGATGGTAATCATGGAAGAGGTCACCTCTGACGTGGAGGGTTATATGAACCGATGGCCGCACTGGGGCAGAGTCAGGCATGAATTGATCAGTTTATTTCAAAACTGTCACGGTCTTCGTTTTTGATACAACAATAACAGTTTGTGAACTTGACAAAATGTTTTTTAAGTGAAACTTGCCACACAAGTCAGTATTTTGTGAGGACTTCTTGACATCCATCATCACTTCAGTATTGCAACACTGTGCAGGTAAGCAGGATGTGATGAGCAAGTTCACTTCTTGGGTGTTTTTTGAACATGTATAAGAACAAAACCCTTCTTTCAAGTACGAAAAGATGTGCAATAAGAAGAGCCAAGCCAACAGGCACCGCTGGGATTTGAACCCAGGATCTCCTGTTTACGAGACAGGTGCTTATGGCCAGCTAAGCCACAGCGCCTACGCCCATGTCTGCAGGTCATGCTGCTGAAAAGTAGCAAAGGGGCAAAAACTCACAGTAAAATGAAGGAAAAATGCAAAGGGATTGTTTAAGGCTAATTTAATGTGTGTACACTTTTCATGTAACAAACATATGCTTCCCTATTCAAGATGATTTTGAAGAGTTTCCTGTAAACCTAAATTATCCACGAATCTGGTGGGACTCGAGCCCACAAACTTTGAATTGCCTCATTACTTAATCTAGAAGTCCAATGCGCTATCCATTGCGCCACAGAGCCCTGAGAGCTAACCCTTTACCTGTTCATCAGGGATGCGGAGCATGCCAAACTATTTGATGGATTCAAGAAAAAAATCAGTCTACAAAGACAAGGGAGTAATAAACACAGAGCCCAAACACTAGGCACCGCTGGGACTCGAACCCAGGATCTCCTGTTTACTAGACAGGCACTTTGACCAGCTAAACCACGGCGCCAGCACCCAAACATGTGTAGCACGTGTAACTGAAAAAACGAAAGGGGCAAAAACAATGATGACAAAGTGTCAAGTTGATGCAGAAGGCAGTCGACAGGTTGAAGCCCTATCTCAAGAAACAGAATGGCGTGGAGTATTTTCCTCAAAGTTTAGAGAATATCTCTAACCCTGCACGTTACAACGTTCTTCCCACGGCACGTTGCACACACATCCAACTTTTGCGAGGATATATACCCATTCAGCATATCCAAAAGATTTCAAAACTGTGCAGTTTAAACTGTGTAATGAGTAAAACTACATGTCGAGATGCAATGGCTAGGTTTCCCTAGTCTCAAGATCACAAAGGATTCACACAAATTTCCCACACAATTTCTTGACAAAGTGTCAAGTTGATGCAGAAGGCAGTCGACAGGTTGAAGCCCTATCTCAAGAAACAGAATGGCGCGGAGAATTTTCCTTAAAGTTTAGAGAATATCTCTAACCCTCCACGTTACAACGTGTAACTGAAAAAACGAAAGGGGCAAAAACAATGATGACAAAGTGTCAAGTTGTAAGAATGTAAACTTCTTATGTCCCCTTGTCTAAACAATATTCTACGGTTGAAAAGTCTAGTCCACGGAACACACAAAGTTTCAGGATCCTGGAGACAAAGTTTGACACAGACACCAGGTGCTTGTTCAATCAAAGTCCAAAGTTTATTGTCTTAAGGACTAATATTTATGAGCTTGAAACAGGAGGTGTCACATAAAACCACCAGAGTGGAAAATCACCAGACTTTCTGTTTAGTCTTATTCCTCCTGAACAATCAGATATGATCACAAAGTACGTAATAATATACGTACTCAATATACATTCATCAAAACAATTGTCCCTTGACATCATTAGGAACCTTGAGATGGAGACCAACAGATACTCATATCAGCATATGACAGCATAAGATATGATACAACTTTAAACGAGGTTAAACAACAAGAAAGTAAGGCACATCTTTTGTGAATAGAAGCTAATACTAATAGGAATGAAGATGAATGAATACATATGATATATGAACTTTGTTTTAAACACAGATGGAATGTTTGTAGAGGACAGGACGAAATCCAGATTCTCACAATGGCCACTTTCAGACCAACGGTCTGACAAGCAGTCCTGTGTGCCTTTAAAGAACAAAGTGTTAATACAAAATCTTTAATAAAAGGATAGTTGCATTCGCGTATTTTTGTGTGGTTTTCCTTCTTGAATATTCAGAGTCAGTTGTACTATTAGAGACATTTGTTTTGGCATCTCGCAGCTACCATCATCATTTAAAATCATGTCTGTTGTAAACTGTTCATTTCTCTCTAATTTTACTTCTTGGTTTAGGATTATACCAGTGATTATTATACTTATTAGGATTAGAATAATCGTTGTTCCACGCAGTCCACCTGGCTGCCATGGCCTGTTAGGTTCTATCATTTAAGAATTTAAGAATATCTGGGCCAAACACCATAAGGGCTTCTGTAAGTGTGCACGCAGTATAGGAATTGATATCTAAGAATTCCATAGGAAATTTACACTTAGGATAATTTTTTTCCCTTTTTCCTTTTTAGAATAGAATTTGGCCCTCAATGCACTTCAGGGGAAGCTACGGAGTCAGCACTGTTGGCTCAATGGGCCTTCTATCTTCTTGCTTTGGGTGGCCCCCACCTCATGAAAGGTAGTTCTTTCCTCAGCTTAGTCAGTGCTTTCTCCACCCTGAGGTGTAGTAAGGCGAATCCCCTGTTGAGATTCTATGTTAATTTGGAGCTTGCCTGCTCTCCTGCAGAACACAACTTCAGTCTGGAAGCGTGCATTCACTGTGGCTGGTAGTCTGTCAGAACTCCTGTCCGTGTGATGGCGATCACAGTCGCTGGTCCGTGGTACTTTGGTTCTCCAACCTTTGTTGGCTTCAGACTCCTCACAAAGACTTTTTGTTCTGGAACAAAGTTATGAGTATGCTGCTCTGAGGGAAGAGCAAGGCACAAAGAAACATCAGTACATATAGAATTTAACTTTTCGACTAGGGAAGTAACGTAGTCCTCCTGGATCACCTAAAGAAGAAATACCCGACCGGCCTTTGACCCACGGGGTCGGGAAAGGTCTACCCACTAGTACCTCGAACGGTGACAATTTTGTCGTGGAAGATGGAGTAATTCTTATTTCTGCCAAGACTGCATGCAATAAATCAACCCACTTTCTTCCTGTTTCAAGTACCGCTTTTGTTAGTCGTGTTTTCAGTGTTTGATTCACGACTGTTGCACTTTACGGATGGTACAGGATATTAGAATGCCAATCAATAGACAACGCTTTTGATAAGAGCTGTGATACCTTTGACGTGAAACTTGACGCATTGTCCGATTCTATGGTGCCCAAAACGACGTTTTGGTGTCCTCTTTTGCACATGGAAATGCTTCAGGCCACTTTGAGAATCGATCAACACTTACCAAAAGATTTTTCAGATTACCTATCGGCGGCATGTGCGTAAAATCAATTTATAGATGTTGAAAAGGAGCTTCCGGATGTGTCAATGCATCGTGCTTAGCTGATTTGTGCGGATTTACTGAGCACATGTTAAGCATGCATCCAAAACAAGCTTTGCTGTTTTATGAACATCGGCTATACAATACAATTGATTAATTGCTTGAACTACTTTTGCACAACTGGTGTGAGATAAACCATGGTAATGTCTAATTAGGATAATTAACCCTAATTTTTTTGTAGTGCTATCCTACCCTGTCCATCTCTAATAATCCCTTCCTTGTCACGAGTGCAAACACTTTTGCTCCAATGCTCTAAGTCTCCCTGTGTTGGCTGACTTTGCAGGAATTTGATATCAATGTCAGGTACATTCGTTATGTGCACTGTCATTGCTACCTGTGTTTCATCTTTTTGGATGAAATGGTGATTTAATCTGAGCTTGGGCTGCTGCCTTTGCGGCTTTATCAGCCCTTCTGTTGCCTATAGCCTGTTAATCGTCCCCCAAAGCATGACCCTTTACCTTTACTATGGCCCCTTTGAGCGGAATCTGAACTGCTTCAGTTAACTGTCCTATCAGATTTGCATGTGCTATTGGCTTTCCATCAGCAGTTTTGAACCTTCGTGCTTCCCACATTTTGGCATAATGGTGAAGAAAACTCCATGCATACCTAGAATCTGTGTAAATTGTTACTCTCTTTCCTGTCATCAGCTCACAGCAGTGTTGTAATGTAACGGAGTACAAATACTTTGTTACTGTACTTAAGTAGAAATTTCACGTATCTGTACTTTACTTCACTTTTTAAATTTATGTCAACTTTCACTTTTACTCCACTACATTTCCTAGATAAAATGTATACTTTTACTCCGATATATTTCCACAAAGCATCTTTGTTACTCGTTACTATTAAATAAAATAATCGGAAGAAGAAATGTGTGCGACTGCAATAAGGGAGGTTTGGCGAATCACTTCTCCTAGATTACATTACGCACGCTCCGCGCGCTCTATTTCAGCGTAATGCTTATTTGTTGCCAAAGGCGGAGGAAGGCAATGTGATTCAACGTTAGTTATCATAAGCCGTATCAGATATCTGGCTAACGTGATGGTCAGGCTAACGTCTGCTTGTTAACATTGCTAAGTAACGTTAACTGACATGGCGCACATGTTAGAACCCCCTTAGCTGTTCGTAATGCACTGTAAAACACGGCTTCAAGGGGCTTTTTACTTTTATAAAACGGTTACTCCATTAAAATATTTATTTTAATATTTATTTTATTCATAAAATAAACATCAGCAACAGAAAAATATAATGCTATAATGTTCTCCCGAGTCCCTACCAGCAGGACAGCAGGAAAGAAATGTTATTATTTATTTTACATTTTTAGTTCATACAAAAGTGAAATCTCTGTTTCTGTTTTCTTTTTTTTTCTTTTTTTTGATGTCAGCTCAAAAATATGCTGTTTGTTTTTTGAACTTAAGAGAATTGTGCCTGAAAAGTCCTGGAAAAGACTGATTTTGTGAGAGTGAGATTAAGAAGATACCCTGAATATGCTTCATGCTTTACTATAAGAAAGCCACAATAAAGTTCACAATCAAAGTTCTAACAGCTTGCTTTAAAAAAAAAGAAGTTACTTTTACCTCAAATACTTAAGTACATTAAATATCAGAAAATTACTTTTGATACTTAAGAACAGTATATATCAGATACTTTAAGACTTTTACTTAAGTACTATTGTAAAAAGTAACTTTCAGTTCTACCAAAGTCTTTTTCTAGTACGATACTTGTACTTTCACTCAAGTATTGCTTTCTAGTACTTTATACAACACTGGCTCACAGGCCCGTATTAATGCTATCAACTCTGCTGCTTGAGCCGAATTGTAGTCTAGAGCGAAAGCTACTTTTACCTCTCCTGTATCGGAAATCACAGCATAGCCACAAAGGTAGACACCGTCAGAGGGCTTTGAACAAGACCCATCAACATAAATGTGTTCCGAAGCGAGGCACGATCTCCTTCGTTAGGATTTTTACCACCGTTTTCGCGTCCTCTTTTGCGCATGAAAATGCTTCAGGCCACTTTGAGAATCGATCAATAATTACCAAAAGATATTTCAGATTACCTATCGGCGGCATGTGCGTAAAATCGATCTGTAGATGTTGAAAAGGAGCCTCCGGATGTGTCAATGCATCGTGCTTAGCTGATTTGTGCGGGTTCACCTGTGCACATGTTAAGCATGCATTCAAAACAAGATTAGCTGTTTTATGAACATCGGCTATACAATACAATTGATTAATTGCTTGAACTACTTTTGCACAACTGGTGTGTGATAACCCATGGTAATGTCTAATTAGGATAATTAATCCTAGTTTTGGTAGTGCTATTCTACCCTGTTCATCCCTTATAATCCCTTCCTTATCAGGAGTGCAAACATTCTTTCTCCAATGCTCTAAGTCTCCCTCTGTTGGCTGACTTTGCAAGAATTTGATATCAATGTCAGGTACATTCGATATGTGCGCTGTCATTGCTATCTGTGTTTCATTTCTTGGATGAAATGGTTATTTAATCTGAGCTTGGGCTGCTGCCTTTGCTGCTTCATCAGCCCTTTTGTTGCCTACAGCCAGTTTATCCTCCCCCGACGCATGACCCTTGACCTTTACGATGGCCACTTCGAGCGGAAGCTGAACTGCCTCAGTTAACTGTCCTATCAGATTTGCATGTGTTATTGGCTTACCCTCAGCAGTTTTGAAACTTCGTGCTTCCCACATTTTGGCATAATGGTGAAGAACACTCCAAGCATATCGAGAGTCGGTATAGATACTTACTTTTTTTCCTCTCATTAGCTCACAGGCCCGTATTAATGCTATCAACTCTGCTGCTTGAGCCGAATTGTAGTCTAGAGCGAAAGCTACTTTTACCTCTCCTGTATCGGAAATCACAGCATAGCCACAAAGGTAGACACCGTCAGAGGGCTTTGAACAAGACCCATCAACATAAATGTGTTCTCCCCCCTCTAGGGGCGTATCCAACAGATCGAACCTAGAAGAGTAAGAGGTGGTCAGTTCAAAGATCTAATCATGTTCAACATTCAAATCTGCCATGTCTACCATACCCAAAATACCAGCAAAGCAGGATTAATGTTTGCTGTCCTTTGAATGCTAAGATTTTTCGTTGCCAGCAGAGTAGCCTCGTAACCTGAGCGTCGTTGCGCTGTCATGTGTTGTGTTTGCATGTTGTGCAAAATTACACCTACCTGATGGGATGCACATAATATTAAAGGGTGTGACAGCACAGTTTTCTCAGCCATCTGTACAATCAGAGCAGCTGCATCCACAGCACGAAGACATGCTGGCATACCTGTGACTATGTTATCTAACTTTTTAGACAGATATGCAACTGGCCTATATGTTGAGCCTTGAAGTTGCAATAGGACCCCTAAAGCTGCACACACTGCCTCCCTAACATGCAAGTGAAAAGGCTTGGTGTAGTCTGGCAGACCCAATGCTGGTGCGGTTGTGATGGCTGCTTTCAAGGCATTGAAATGTTCATCTGCTTCCGCAGTCCACTCCAATGGTGTGTTTGGCGGAGCTTTATGATCGATCAGACCCCTCAGGTGCCTACCATGAGTCGCGCAGTCAGGTATCCACTGTCTACAATAGTTAATTAGTCCCAGAAAGCTTTGTAGCCTGTTTCAGCAAGTACATTGCAAAGTATTATAGATGCTTTTTCACAGTCCTCCTCCGTCTCCCCCGACACGAGGATGTCATCTGCAAACTG
Organism: Triplophysa tibetana; assembly: GCA_008369825.1. NCBI lineage: Eukaryota > Metazoa > Chordata > Actinopteri > Cypriniformes > Nemacheilidae > Triplophysa > Triplophysa tibetana. The sequence goes on from CM017894.1 coordinate 1,029,455, forward strand.
AAGAACACAAACTGATGAAGGCCGATCAGTAATTTCTGCCAAAGTTCTGTGCACTGCTGCAGAAAAGACAGCGGGTGAGTCTGCGTAGCCCTTTGCAAGGCTTTCCGTGAATATTGCTGTCCTTTAAATGTAAAAGCTAACAAAGGCTGAGTATCTGGGTGTACAGGTACAGAGAAAAAAGCTGCACACAAATCAATTACTGTGAAATACTTGTGCGAATGTGGCACTGAATTCATAACAGTCAAAACATCAGGCACAATTGGTGCGAGTGGTATGATTAACTGATGGACTGCTCTTAAATCTTGAGTTGATCTCCCTTGAGTTAATCTCTAAAGTTTTCCCATCAGCTTTCACTACAGGATTAATTGGTATGTTATATGGTGAATGTGTTTGTTCGAGGACACCCTGCTTGACAAGATTTTCAATCAAATGTTGAATACCTTGTTCCTTATCTTTAGACAAAGGGTATTGTTTAATGTAGACAGGTTTGTTTGTTTTAAGTTTAGCCCTGTAAGGTTCCATGTCAATGAAACCAGTGTCATCCCTGAACTGAGACCATAACAAAGGGTTATTGCTGGGGAGGCATGCTGCCACCGGAGGCAGATACCCTTGAGCCGCTTATCAGTCCACTTGTAGGGATAGGATCAACGGATGCCTGTAAACTAGACAGAAACGAAAAAACAACCTTGTGATCAGTAAACTTAATTTCCATGCCTAATTTATGCATCATATCATGACCTAAAAGATTTATTGGAGCACCTGGAATAATTGTGAATCTGTGGATGAAGCACTCGTGTTCTCATGTGTGTGCCGTTTTTGTGTGTGTGTCTCACCAGAAATCGGCTTCCGCAACTGTCTGCACTCTCGTTTGTAATGGCCCCTCTTTCCGCAATGAAAACATATGACCTCAGACTTCTTCCTTTGGCTAGGATGCCGCAATTGCGGATTTACAGAAGTTTGTTCAATGTTCCTTTTTCCTGGATAGCCTATAAACATGGCATTCTCTAAAGTCATATCATGCAAATTTGAAGTCGTTATTCTAATCAATTGCGCTTGTTTATGATTCATGTTATTTAACAGAGTGCTAAAAAACAGAGGCTTTATGTCATTATTTAATGGCGATTTAGAATCTTCAATCCATGCTTTCTTAAAACGCACAAAGAATTGAGCAGCTGAGTCTCTCTTGCTGCCTGTTTCAAAAGATAAGACCTGACATCCCTAGACATTTATCAAGAAAAACTCTTATCTGTCTAAAAAAATATTTCAACATCTGTAAAAGTTTTCCAAACAACGCGTGTGGGTTTGCCCCTGTATCGCTGTTTGTGATTTTATCATTTTCAATTGATAATTGTGGGGAAGGCAAACTTTTATCGGAATAACATTTAGTGTGTTTCCAGCTCTTACCCAAACCATTGAATTTTGAGGGTTTGTAGTTACATTACGTTTATCAATTAACTTTTCCAGTTTCATCTCTTTTGGTTTTATCGACAGTGATGGTGCAGAGGGAGAAGTCTGTGTTGGGCAAGGGGCAGTGTATCCCGGCGGCTTTTCTAATGGCCACCGGTTTTGATTTGCATATTTGATTTTTTCCGGACCCTGGTCCCAAACCTTTTTCATGTCTTTCCATACTGCATAAGATTTATTCATGTATGGATAATCCCATATTGGGTCTCCCCAGCATGTGACATACCCTTTGCCAATAACATACACTCATCAGAAAAGGACCCTTCCCTCGGATAGGGAATATCAATTTTCGGTTTTATTCCCTCCGATCATCCTGCGAGATTGCTAACATATGGATCTGTATAAAATCCTGTACATAAATACGACTGGCGTTTCGCCCGGCAATGGCCTTGAAACAGAATTTCCCATCTTACACTTCAAACCAGGCGGTGATAAAACAGTACAGTACAGACAAAAAAAAGAAAAACCCTTGTGTTCAATCGACCAACCGTTTCAACAGTGCTGCATGTGTATTATATTGTGATCAGAGGTGGATATTAGATTCAACCTCTTTTTCTGACAACAATATTTCAATATATCATGCAGTAACAGTGAACAATATTCTATTTTCAATTTTAACTGTGAGAATGTTATCTTTTACAATAAACATTAAACAGAATTTTTTGTGAGTAACAAAGCCTCTTCAAAGCTCACACTTTGATCCCACTTTGATTACAGTGTGATCAGGACTGCTTTATATTCACATTTGTGCGTTAATAATTATTTCATTAATCACTGTTGCTAGCCTCGCTATCACAACAATGGGAGAATCAACTCCCACTTACATGAATTGAAACACCACAAGAATCCTACAGGGTAAGCGTTTGATTTCTGTAAGTCAAAACTGTATAGAAAACACTTACCCCTTTTAATGTAGGTCTGTGACCGATCGTCAGTGCGCTTGACAGGTCTTTGTTCTCTTGGTTCTAAGAGAGAAGAGTCTCTTCCCTTCTTTCGCAGACGAGCCCCCAACTGTAAGAATGTAAACCTCCTATGTCCCCTTGTCTAAACAATATTCTACGGTTGAAAAGTCTACTCGACGGAACACACAAAGTTTTAGGATCCTGGAGACAAAGTTTGACACAGACACCAGGTGCTTGTTCAATCAAAGTCCAAAGTTTATTGTGTTCAGGACTAATATTTATGAGCTTGAAACAGGATGTGTCATATAAAACCACGAGAGTGGAAAATCACCAGACTTTCTGTTTAGTCTTATTCCTTCTGAACAATCAGATATGATCACAAAGTACGTATTCAATATACATACTCAATATACATTCATCAAAACAATTGTCCCTTGACATCATTAGGAACCTTGAGATGGAGACCAACAGATACTTATATCAGCATATGACAGCATAAGATATGATACAACTTTCAACGTTGCTCAACAAAGGGGCAAAAACTTTGGCCAGCTAAGCCACGGCGCCTACGCCCATGTCTGCAGGTCATGCTGCTGAAAAGTGACAAAGGGGCAAAAACTCACAGTAAAATAGAGGAAAACATGCAAGGGGACACAATCCCACAACCTTTGAATGGCCTCATTACTTAATCTAGAAGTTTAATGCACTATCCATTGCGCCACAGAGCCTTGAGCGCTAATCCTGTACCTGTTCATCAGGGATGAGGACCATGCCAAAACTATTTCCTTGATCAAGAAAAAAATCAATCTACAAAGAAAAGGGAGTAATAAACACAGAGCCCAAACACTAGGCACCGCTGGGATGCGATCCTAGGATCTCCTGTTTACTAGACAAGCACTTTGACCAGCTAAGTCATGGCGCCAGCACCCGAAACGTGTGTAGCACGTGTAACTAACAAAACGAAACAGGCAAAAACAATGATGACAAAGTGTCAAGTAGATGCAGACGGCAGTCGATAGGTAGAAGCCCTATATCAAGCAACAGAATGGCGGCAAGTATTTTCCTTAAAGTTTAAAGAATATCTCTAACCCTGCACGTTACAACGTTCTTCCCACGGCACGTTGCACACACATTCAACTTTTGCGAGGATTAATACCCATCCATCAGGTCTAAAAGATTTCAAAACTGTGCAGTTTAAACTGTGTAATGCGCAAATCTACATGTTGAGAGGCAACGGCTAGGTTTCCCTAGTCTCAAGATCACAAAGGATTTACACAAAGTTCCCAGGCACCGCTGGGATTTGAACCCAGGATCTCCTGTTTACGAGACAGGTGCTTTGGCAAGCTAAGCCACGGCGCCAATGCCCGGACAGTTCACAGCAGGTGTAACTGAAAAAACGAAAGGGGCCAAAACATGATGACAAAGTGTCAAGTTGATGTAGAAGGCAGTCGACAGGTTGAAGCCCTATCTCTAGAAACTGAATGGTGCGCAGTATATTCCTCAAATGGAAAACTCTGTGGGAGCCTGATGTGCCGGCAAGATGTGTAGCCTTAATCGAAGCAGCACATTTAGATGGTTTGTGGAAAAAACCCAATTCAAATAAACTGCCATTGGACGGATAGTGTTGCGACGTAACGTAAGCTGAAAATGGATCCACCTTCCGGGCTATATAGGTGAGATGTTGGTGGTTGGTGCTTACCTCGTGGTAGGACCACCACTCTTTTTGATTGCCCAGGGGATGTCGAGCTGTGCTGGTCTCGAGATACCCTGTCTGACCCATTCCACAAACATACTACGTGTCCACATGAAATGCATGCCATGTCGTTCAGCTCCCTCCTTGACCACAGAACATTTAAGTAGAACCTTGACTCATTTATTGGAATGGGGGATGAGTGCCAGGGTAGTGCCCATGTGTGCAAGGGTCCACCAACCCACTATTTGTACACTGATCCTATATGGTCAACTTTGACCCCGCAGGCACTTCGGTGGCCACGCCCCCCTACCACCAAATCAGGTTCCCTTTCGAGAGCGTTCACTTCGACATTGCGGAGAACCGCATATGAAACTCCTCCCCTTTTCTACTTTTCCTGAAGTCTTATTGGATAACACCAGTAAAAAAACTGGCCAATTGTTGCAAGAATGCAACAGTATGCAAATATCCAGACAGTATAAATACAGTGCATGTGACGACAATCCCCAGAATCTTCTTTTTCATGCTGCCATCATTGAAGGCGCAACTGGACACTTCTATCACCGCATCCGATGGCTTCTTTCTGTTGTCTTTGCGCGGGTCCCATTGACCCGCAGGATACTCACGAGCACTGCATTACTTGCCTGGGCCTGGCTCATGCAGAGGCTGCATCCTGCGAGTCCGATTGCGCGCACTGTGCGGACCTGCCGGCGCGTGCCTTGAGAACTCGCAGGAACATCGCTCGTGAAATGATAGGTTCGAGGCTCACCGCCACCAACGAGTAGCTGGTGAGTCTACCCATTCCAAGGGGAGACCTTCGCCGCTCATTTGTGCCCTTCCACCACCTCGTTGGGCTCGGACCCAGGCCTGCCGTCGAACCCGTGCAGGTTTACCCTCCCATCTTGCATGTAAGGCTTACGCATCCGCCGGGGAAGAGGCTTCCGCTTTGCACGCAATGGCTGTGCTGCAGGTGTTCCAGGCTAAGATCCTTCAGTCGCTGGATAAAGGGCAGCCTGGAGGCGGACGCCACGAGGGATCTGAGGGCAGCAACCGACTTCGCTCTGATGGCTACGAAGCGGACCGCACAAGCTATCGGCCACTCCATTGGGTTTATGGTCGTCCTCCACCGTCATCTGTGGCTTACGTTGGCGGACCTAAAAGACGCTGATCGTAAGTCTCTTCTCAACGCCCCGATCACTCCCTCCGGCCTCTTTGATGACGTCAAGGAGTCGGTGGTAGAGCGCATTCGGGGAGGCGCAAAAGCGCGCCAAGGCCATAAGTCACGTGCTCCCTCGACATTCTTATCAACCGTCTCCGAGAGCCTGAAATTTGCAGCCTGGTCGCGAAAGGAGCAATCGAGTGTGTCCCTCTGAACGAGCGAGAAAGCGGGTTTTACAGCCGGTATTTTGTAGTGCCCAAGAGAGATGGTGGTCTGCGTCCGATTCTGGACTTGAGACGCGTCAACCGAGCCCTTCACAAGCGAGCGTTCAGAATGACAACTCTAAAACAGCTCCTGGCACAAGTGCGTCCCGGGGACTGGTTTGCATCCGTGGATCTGAAGGGCGCGTATTTTCATGTTCAGATAGCCAAGCGCCACCGAAAGTTCCTGCGATTTGCTTTCGAGGGTTCAGCGTACCAATGAACCGAGCATGTTCAGTCGGGGAGTTCCCCTGGGGCTAGTTACAAGATGCATAGTCGTTAAAACGGATGCGTCGTCCTCGGGATGGGGCGCGGTTTGCGAGGGCATCCGGCCTTTGGACACAGTCACTGAGAAAACGGCATATAAATTGTTTGGAGCTGAAGGCGGTGTCTCTAGCTCTCCATACTTTCCAGTCTTCAACACAGTTACCAAACCACAAACCGCTCACTCACTGCACAAGTGTGTATACCGACATTTGTTATTTGAATCGAGCAATGTTCTTCAATCATGGGTTCCATGGTGAAATGGTTAGCACGATGCGCTTTGAATCCAGCGATCTGAGTTCAAATCTCGGTGGGTCTTGATTTTTGTGAAATTGTTGATTGCAGGCTCTAGGGTTAGGTAGGATTCAGCAACAAGAAACCCTATCCCAAAATGACCCCAACCCCCTTTAAATAATGTACTCAACTCAACTTATTTTTATATAGCCCTTTTTACAATTTTCTTTGTCGAAAAGCAGCTGTACACGAAAACATGTTAACTATAAATAATACATTTAATATCATACACGCACTGACACACAAACTAAGCAAGAATCATACCCCTTGACCAACGAGCCTCAGACTAAAGGGCAAATCTGCAGCCTCGGCAGCGAGCAAAGACAAGCTCATCAACACAGTTGCCAAACCACAAACCGCTCACTCACTGCACAAGTGTGTATACCGACATGTGTCATTTGAATCGAGCAATGTTCTTCAGTCATGGGTTCCATGGTGTAATGGTTAGCACTCTTGGCTTTGAAGCCAGCGATCCGCGTTCAAATCTTGGTGTAACCTAGTTGTGTGTCCTGAAACTTGTTGAATAGTTGATTGCAGGCTGTAGTAGTCAGCGATACGAAGTAGCTTGCGGACTCCAATGTGTAATGTTCAGTACTTTGAAGCCAATCATCTCTAAAACCAGTTCAATGAAAACACTATGAAATAAATGGACCTGCTCTTTTTTTTAAAGGCATATTTCTAAGTGTTGGAACATTAAACAGTTGTCTTCCATTGTGAAAGAGTGGACAAGGGGGTAAAGCTCAGTGGTAGAGCATTTGACTGCAGGTCAAGAGGTCCCCGGTTCAAATCCGGGTGTCCCCTTTCAGATGCACCTATGAATGAGATGTTACTGCTTTTGCCTTTTAAACCTAGCATCCGTGGGAAGCTTGTAGGCCGAGCCTTGTTTCTGCGTGTCGGTACACTAAACAGTTGTTTAGCATGGTTGTTTAAAGGAGTCTTGACGAGGGGGTAATATATAGATAGTAGAGCGCTCGCTTAGTTTGCGGGATTGATGCCCGCCTTCTCCAGTGACGTGTCTTTTTAGTAGCACCCGTACGAGGCCGACAGGTAGCATCACAGGCAGCTGACTACGGTCTACGCTTTGGAACCGGAAAAAAAGTTTTTCACTTGACTTGCAAAGTGCAGAAAGCGTGAACGTGACACCCTTTTGCAAATCTCAGAACAAGATGGTGCATTGTTTTGAAGACACAATGAACACGAACAGAAAGCACCCGAAGCGGCCAAGAGCTACATTATCAGTGAGCAGGGCTCATCCGGGATTTGAACCCAGGGGCCCGTTCTTCGTACGATGCTTAAAACATCCTAGATCAAATGAGACATCCAATATGATAAAATCGTGCTAATCATGATCTTGCTAATTAGGTTCTTCGAACACACCTGCCGGATATGATTAGTATAGCTGGATTGAGTTAATGAGATAACTGCGCGTTCATGCACTTGTTTAAAAGGGGTTATGTATCGATAGTAGAAACAATGATCAGCAACGCTGTTATTGGCTGTTTAGCATGGTTAAAGAACGCGCCCAGTTTTTCTCCCAAGCAGAACAAGAGTTTTTAATGGAAGGTTATGCCGTATATGAAAGTTTAATTAAACACCAGGGAACACCTCAAAGTCTGCAAAAGCAAGGAGAGAGGGCTGGCAAAAAGTAGCAGACAAATTAAATGCGTAAGTGCTGTCCATGTTAGATGTTTCTATCACTTTTTACTGTATGTATTTGTGAATTTTTTTTTATTTCATAAACTTTGTTCTTTTATGTCAGAGCCACCACCGGACCCACTAGAGCATGGGAACAAGTAAAAGTGAAGTACAAAAATATTCTACAAAATGGCAGCCTTTACTTCTTATACAATCCATATTTTAAAAAGCCACTGTTAAATTTTGTGTTTGTCTATAACAGCCACCAAGAAAAAGGCTGAAAGAAATAAAACAGGTGGTGGTCCTGCACCCCCACAATATACCCCAGCAGAAGAGCTTGCCCATGGGTTGAATTCAAACCGACCCATTGTGGAGGGCATCCCTGGGGGCAGCTCTTCCTTAGACCCAAAGCCAAGGACCAGTAGCAGCCACACCTTCATTACTGGTAGGCAAAATGAGCTTTCAATTATCTTAGTACACTGTTAAATGGTTTGTTGCTGCATTAAATGAAGTATAATCCAAATGGCTGGTACAGTCATTTGAAATGTTTGTGAAAGTGAAAACTTCTAAACCTTTAGTTCATATAAAATATGTTGCCATGAGTTATTAATCATAATTTTGTTGTACAGTGTAGTTAATTGTAATGACATTATGTCCCCCATCTTTTGTCCAGTTTTAGATAATACACCAACACTTTTACCTGTTCCCAAGCAAGTGGTGGCTGAAGCACATGCAGTAAGTTGTGTTTTTCTAACTTTAACATCACAAGGAAAGAGTGCAACACTTAGTAATACCCATTTATTTCCATCGCACAGGACAGTGACGTTACCCTCTTAGATTGTCCTTTGGAGGAAGAACCTGTAAGTGCATAAATAACTTTACTGATACAAACCCTTATGTGTGAATACGTCCTGAGATTACATCTGATATTGACATCAGGTCCAGTGAACGCCAGGTTCTGGAATGCACCTATCTATGACATTGATAGGTTGAACACCGTCTCAATGGAAAAATATCAACGACTACTTCTCTAGGCTCTAACTAGATAAACGAGCAAGCAATAAACAATCATACCGTTAAAGACAGATAAATATTCTGCCATCCCTGGTTGTAGAACAGTCGCTGCATAACCTTCCTTCGGATTTCGACATTAGTAATGCAGGATTAAAGTTTAATTTTAAAGACGTCCCAGCTCATGTGGGAAAAACATGGAGCGTTTGTTAGTTTAATTTCTCTGAGGATTCCTTAGTGAAAAAAGCAGAGATCGACATTGGATTTGTGGAATGACTAAAATTTAAAAGTAGTATTGTGTCATGAATATTGGATCTGAAAGGAATGGTGGAGCAATCTTATGCGAGTAAAACATTTTTGTACTATGCATCACCATAACTTTGTCAGAGACCGCTTGATGTGCCATGAGCACTATCGCACGAGATTAGTATTACATGGGGACCTCTATACCTCTAGTTTTGTATTAATTGCAGAGGTTGTCTGTGATCTTAAGCCCGTGCGAATCACCATCTCTGTGATTTGGCGGGCTCATATATAATTTTTCAAGTTTTTATCCAACGTTTGCGAATAATGGAGGCTGTTTTGAAGTGTTTTGGTATTATTTCATAGCCTGGAGATACCAAACTCTGCTACTTCGCTTTGCTTCGTAGACACAGTCTGGAAGCGCTTAATTGACAAGCGTTTTCTTTCTCTTGGGCGGGCGCTTGTCTGACATTTAAAATCATTTGTGTACCCTTAAGCCAATTACATAACGTTTGTGTTAAACTTCAGGTTCCTTTCGAACACTAAGTTTCTTTCTTTGTTTTGGATTACCCTTAAAATCGAATCAGAAATAGGTTGGATATTGTGAGAGAATTCTTCTGCAGATCTAGAAGCACAAGAACTAGACACAAAGGCATCCAGCTTCTGAACTCATTTATTTTGGAATCTACAAGCCTTTATATAGGTACCAAAAGACCTCTGGATGGTTTCAAATGTCCAGGGGTTCACAGAATGACCAAATAAGGTATAGCAGGCAAGACAAAGAATGTTTAGCTTAGAAAGAATCCCCCCATATAGCCAGAGGGAAACTCTTTCTCCAACTATCTAGCCAGGAGTGTGTTCACTGAGCTTAACAACTTCACATTCATTTGTTTGCAGGCTTGTATTAATTTATGCTGAAATTAAATCTAACAGTTTGGTTATGACCTATGTAATTCGCTGTCACCTCAAACTTACGCTGTAAACACAGCTATGCGGCAAAAACAACTCACCAAGAGAAATACCGGAGTGAAAATGGCTATGATCAACATTTGCAGATTATGTGAAGAAAATCTACGCATCCACGGTACAATTAGTCCATCTAAACTAATATTTGACAGTGGAGACAAACAAGAAAATATTTGCTGCTGTAACAAGGTTCAATAAAATGAAGGAAGACGGTAGGAACCGTTGAACATTTAAATAACTTTAATCAAAATAAATAAACAATAATACTGAAGAAAATGAAAAGAACATAAAAACAAACATAAACAAATGTCCGGGCCCGGTCCTCACTCGTCACCTGTCAGACGGCCTGGGCCAGTCTGCTGGCGGTGCGGGGACCCAGACCACTTCATTAGGTCTTGCCCGGCTAAGGAGGTTTTGGACGCCCCGCAGACCGCCCTCGATCAGGCGGGGTTGTACCAAATACCTGTGAGTATTGAAGGGGGTACTTATCAGGCCTTGGTGGATTCAGGCTGCAACCAAACCTCAATCCACCCAGGCGTGACTCAAGCTACGGCATTGGATACGGGCCGTGAGGTCAAGGTAAGGTGTTTGCACGGGGAGGCGGTGAGCTATCCCTTAGTCGCCCTGGCGATCAAATTTAGGGGAAAGAAACATTCAGTTGAGGTAGCTGTTAATTCACACCTCGGACATTCACTAATTTTGGGGACAAATTGGATGGATTTTAGCATGTTATTAGCGTATTTATTTGCGGGTGTCTCTTGGAGTAAACATGAGCGGAGGGGGGCGGTGGCGCAGGACCCTCGACAACTGAGTCTGGGGAACAGAGTGCGATTGAGAGAAGGATTCTCTCATCATGCGATGATATTCCCCTGGATCAGTCTCGAGACATGACGCTTAAAAATGCGTTTGAGCAGGTCCGCGCGATTGACGGGCAGCCTCTCCAACAGGCAAAGCCGCTTACCTATCCATATTTTGCCATGATAGAAGACAATCACTTTCATGTGTGTGATTCTGGGTTTCCTCCATGCTTGGCACAAAATCTTTTGAGGGAGTTGTTTCGATAGATCTGGCTTTATACATAAAACAGCTTATCACTGTAATGAAGCACTTCAACTTTGTTCAGCTGAACAAAAACATATCTAACTTAAAGTACATTTCCTGCAGTCTTTAAATAAGCACGTATCACCCCACTACTGAAGAAACCCACTTTTAATCCTGCACTTTTAGATAACTTTAGACCGGTATCATTCCTCCGCTTCATCGCTAAATCTCTTGAGAGTGTTGTATGAAGCCAGCACTCTTCCTTTCTCCCGCAGAACAACTTGCTCGACAGCAACCAGTCCGGTTTCAAGAGCGGTCATTCCACTGAGATTGTGCTGCTCTCTGTCATTGAAGCCCTGACACTGGCAAGAGCTGATTCTAACTCATCTGTACTCATATTCCTAGATGTATCTGCTGCCTTTGACACCGTTAACCAGCACATCCTCCTGTCAACCCTCAAAGCTATGGGTGTCTCCGGAATGGTGCTTCAGTGGTTCAGGTCTTACCTTTCAGGTGGGTTATTTAGAGTACCCTGGAGAGGTGAGGTTTTGTCCCAACATCTTGATACAGGGGTGCCTCAGTGCTCAGTCCTTGGGCCGTTGCTCTTTTCTGTATACATTATATCCCTTGGCTCTATCATTCGGAAACATGGCTTTTCCTACCTCTTGCATGCTAAGCGAGCGCTCTAATTCCCGCTCATTATCTGCAACAGACGCGCGTTGCTTTGGCTAAATGAAACGGTGCACACGGGGGGAATGCCATTGCCAAGCGCCTGGTAATCACAAATAACTGAACCATGCTCGGCTCGTTGGTCTAGGGGTATGATTCTTGCTTTGAGTGCAAGAGGTCCCGGGTTCAAATTCCGGAAAAGCCCTAATTTATGCGTTCCTTGTAATGTGACGACACTCAAGGTGTCACTATGGGAATCCGGATCGTGGAAGGAGGAGACCCATGGCCGGTTAGCTCAGTTGGCTAGAGCGTGGTGCTAATAACGACAAGCTCACGGGTTCTCGCTGGTTTTTCTCTGGCATTATTTCCATCATTCAAAGCTACAGGGCCAGGGGTCGTTCGCGGACTACGATTCACAAGTCAAAAACCTGCCGAAATAGCTCAGTTGGGAGAGAGTTAGACGGAAGATCTAAAGGTCCCTGGTTCGATCTGGGGTTTCGGCAAGCGTGCCTCTGTCCAATGCTTTGCTCTCATTATAGCGGAGCTCTTGCCTTCACAAGACCGAGCGTTGATAATTTTTGATGTTGATAATATATTACTGTCTATAATACTTCATTATTCTTATTTGCTGAATATATTGATTAAATACACATATTCTACATCAAATACAGATGTCAATTTACATTTAATAAGGTTATTAACATATTGCCCTTATGAAGATAAGACATGTTTCTGGAAATCACTTCCAATCGCGAATTTGTGTCCTTTAATAGAAAAGTTAATTTCCTTCCCCAATTGAAGTGTTATGTTTGATTTAGTTTCATTATTCTTAAAATACAAACTAACTAATGTCTTTTTTCCTGACCACTACCTCAAGTTAATTGAATAAATTAATTGAGAAATTGTCTAGGAACAATATATGACATGAATTTCTGTCTTCACTTCAGGTTCCACAAGAGAGCCTGCAAAGGGTGAGTTTCTTTGTTGTAGTTGTTTTATTATTCTCTTTTTGTTAGAGCTAATTGTGGCCCTTAGGTTTCTGGAGAAATGCATATTTAAACATTTTCACACTTTTGAGTAGTATGCCTCTAATGTGCGTACCATTAACATTAAAACAAATACATACATAATATATATGTGTAATGTAACCATTTAATTTGTGCATTCAGCAACTTCGATTTGTGTCGTTTCTTTCTGTGATGTTGTTAGAAGGTAATAGTTCCCTGTTGTCTTCGTGACAGTTATGAACATCACTGTAGTTTCATGTCATTTCATATAGACCTTGAATCAGTTTTATATCATTGAAAATGTCATATACAAATAACACTAGTTCATAATAAGTTATGACAAATATGCATGGATGACATGAACTCCACTGACTATACTGTTACTTTCTCTGTTGCTGGTTGTGTAATTGCAGGACCACTCTCTTGTACATGGCACTCATCATTACAAACGATTTTTATTAAACATAGGCAATATGTATGAAATTATTAGTATTTTAACTAGCGAGTTTAGCCTCCAATCTAAGAATGTTTTGCTTCACACTTTGGTTTAGAACTAGAGGGATTACTTCAAATTGGGTCTCTTAATTTTTATATTTTTGGCATTTAAGTGTGTTATAACTAATATTTAAAGGGGACATAATAGTGCTTTCTCTTTTGTGTATTAACTCATTCCCCGCCAGCCTCTTTAAAAAACAGTTACCAGCCTACGGCAGCGTTTTTTAACATTATCACCAAATTGAATTGCTCAAGGTACATTTTCTGTAAAGAATATGTGGACGAACAATATGTCAGATGAATGAACAGAGTCACAGCTTTTAAACAAAAGAAACCGTATTCTTCTATATTCCTTTGTTCGTTTTTTATCACTCCTTAAATGTGGGTAGGTTTCTTCAAAAATGCATCACCTTGATTAAACAGTTGAGATAATTGACGTTTTTTGTCAAAGTTTCCGCCAAGATCACACTCAGAACAATCATTGAAAACTGATAAAACACATACGTTCTAGAGTGTGTAACAGCGCTACCTGCTGTACAAGAATACAAACACTGATTGCTATAATAACTCTTTTTACTCGTCAATGGCGGAGACCGCGAGAAAGCCTGGCATACAATAGCGGACCAGCTTAATGCGTAAGAAGTCCAAAACCGTACAGTTAATAAAAAGTTCTCCACTGAAACTGTCATAATAAGGCAATGAATAAAGGAGTAAAGGAATTACTTTTGAAGTCCACTAATCAACTAATGCAAACAATTATCGACAATGTGTGTCATTTAATCTATTTTTCTCATGTTACGTTTCATCAATTTGATCTTTCTATCCTTCATAAAGAACAAACTTGTGTGTCCATAAAATGAGCTGGCAGCAAGTTAAATTTAAATATAAGAACATTTTACAGGCTGGTAAGTGACTTTAAAGTAGATTACAGTGAACACATGAGGTGAAAAGATTAGGTGTCTGCTGACATGTTGAATGTCTGTATGATTGTTGCAGTTAAAAATAAGCCCATAGAACTGGGACAGGGGGCGGTTCACTAGTAAATCTACTATTTGTAATCTCAAATACTGCAAGCAGTTGACCTGGCTTCGATTCCCGGCATTTCGCTAAACCCCTTGCACGAAAGAGAGTGGTGTGTCGCAGACTTTTCTAATGGTTGGAATGTGTAGTCGAAGCTCGAGCATAATACGTGACAGGGGGAGACACTGTCCACTATACTAACCAGGCCTGGCGTTTAGGCGGTGTTGTGCATGACTACAACCTGTAACTTGTAGAATCAACTTTTGAAAAGAAATGCTTGATGTTCTTTGGGGTCAAATTCAAATAATTCAAACAAAAGTAAGTGGCAAAATGATCCAATGAATTGCTGCTCGGGATTTTGGATGTGTGCAGGAGCAAGGCTGAAAGCTGGGCTCTTAAGGATGTGTGGAGACTTTCCTAATCATCCTCTGGTTCACAATGGCTTTCTTCTTAACATAATCACACTTTAACCTGTTGTTGAAAGAAATTCAATAGAAGAACAATAAATCCTTACCACATCCTTGTACTGCTTCAGCTGGAATTGTCAGAGATTTGGAGATTCGTTCTTTATTTCCTAGGCAGATCCAGATCCCAGCACCAGTGGTCGGCAGACTGTTAGCTTCATGGACAGCTCTTCAGAGTTGGCGATTGCATCGGTTTGTTGATGGACGAGAACTTCACCTCTTTAGCCCCTCCCAGATGGAATGTTTAGGGATGAGCCCGCACCAAAGATTAACCCCTTAAACATTGCGGTGCGACACAAGAAGCATGTTGGTTCAAGAACAGTTGGGTGCAGCTCAAGTTTCTCTTGATCTACGCATTAAAACGTACGCCTTTATCGAAAGAATTCCGTGGAGTGAAACCACTGTGAGTTCAACGTACTTTTGGACAGCTCCACTCACAGCAGGCCTTGGTGAGCGTGTTAGGAATCGGAGAGTTTAAGAATCCGCCTTTGTCGGATTGCCTCTGCACTTCGCTCTCTCCTGGCTGTTTTTGGGCTCTTGGCTTTCCTCTGCTTGTTGCGGGTTTATTGTCAACACGTGCTCAGATAGAAGTAGAGTTTTGTGCTTTGCTCTTCAAATGTGTGGTTTTACTACGCTTCCTCTGTGCTGAACAACATTTGAAGTGCATATGCCCTCCAAATCGGGTACATGATGCTGCGGTCTCCCATATGGTCGAGCGGTTAGGATTCCTGGTTTTCACCCAGGCGGCCCGGGTTCAACTCCCAGTATTGGAAAACAGCGTGTTTCTCAGCTGCTTTTTTGGGGGGAAATATACCCATTATTTCACTGCGAGGCAGCCTTGTAGGAGGTCAAACTATTTCGTTTATGAGCCTTTCTTGGCTCCTCCAACTTTTGAGCCCCTTTGCGCCATCCAAATTCAGGTGAGCACAAAGTATTTACCTTCTAATGTATCATGCTTCCCGAAGCCTCAGGCAAAAGATGCTGGATACACAGTGTTGTGTCCCGGTTGCCGGCAATTCAAAAGTACGGAAGGTACAGCGGGGATCTTTTCCACGACACTTCTTAACACTGTCTTCACATTTTGAACCTCACCTCTACATAGAAAAAATCCTAAACTTCCAACAGTGTTAAAGTGGACAATCAAGTAGGTGCACAAAGCTCCTTCTGATTCTGCCGCAAGGTCACGGCGAACGATTAATTTACAGAAGTCACTCAAGCCAGAGTGTGCGACAGCAGCCACAAGGCATTGTTTACAAAACATCCACGCACAAAGAACCGTGACCCCGACGTGATTTGAACACGCAACCTTCTGATCTGGAGTCAGACGCGCTACCGTTGCGCCACGAGGGCTCTCGTTGGCTGAAACCACCAAGTTGCTACTAGTCAGGCTTTTTAGAAAAACCTCTTGACGTGACTTCGAGATGGCTGAACAGACAATTGTCAGCTGTGCTGTTCACGGCAACGTAAACTTGAACTCTTCCCTGGGTGGGCTCGCACCCCGATTCGCTCTTCTAAACGTTCCCCTACCGGCAGTGGCATACCGTCAGGATCCTCACGCAGACACGCCGAAACGATGTGTGACGCAGATGAGATGTCGCTCGCAGCATCGGACGGAGACTGGCATCCGACTCTGACGAATCCGAGCTCCACCCCTAGCGGTCGAGTTCAGGAGTTAGTGTACCAGGTGGTGGTGCCTGGAGATCAGTTCCAGCCATTGATGCACGCTTACCATACCCAGATGGGGCATCAAGGCCAAGAGAGGACGTTGTCCTTATTAAGGAGGCACTTCTTCTGGCCCAGGATGGAAGCGACGGTCGGAGCCTTTATTCAAGATTGCCCCATTGTTTGCTGTTCAAGACCCGGAAGGAGGTGAGAGCTCCATTGGTCCCGATGCGGCCACGGGCCCCCCTACATATTGTAGGAGTAGACTTCCTGACGTTAGGTCGACCCATGGATCACTTTCAGAATATTTTAGTGGACACAGATCCGTTTACCAAGTATTCTTGGGCTGTCCCCACTTTCAACCAGACGGCGATCACCACCGCTACGGCCCTCTGGAAGACCGTGTTCCAGCCTTTTTGGTGCCCAGAGATCCTCCATTCCGACCAAGGTCCAAAATTTGAGTCGAGGGTTATCGCAGAATTATGCCAGCTCTACGGGTGCCGAAAGACCCATACTACCCCGTACCACCCTCAAGAGAATGGAGGGTGTGAGAGGTTTAATCAGACCTTGCTAAACCTACTGGGGACCATTGATGCAGACCAGCAGAATTAATGGGTGGACCACCTGTCCTCTTTGGTGCAAGCATATAATAACAGCATACATAGTACCACAGGCTTTGCGCCGTCCTTTCTGATGTTTGGGAGGCACGTATGTTTACCCGTCGACCTACTCTGGGGGACTGCTGGGGTGACAGGGGCCCCGAGCACCACCGAATGGGTGAACCGGCACCACCAACAGCTCCATTTTGCCTATGGGTGGGTCACGGACCGAATAAACGGAGTGGCAGAGAAGAAAAAACGATTGTATGATCGAACAGCCCGAGAAGCCCCTTTGCTGCCCGGAGAGCGGGTATTGGTTCGAGATAGTCGGCGTCAAGGGAAAGGCAAGTTGAGTAATCGGTGGGAGGCTAGGCCTTACGTCGTGGAACGGCAGGCAGACCCAGACTTACCTGTGTATACCATTCGCCCTGAAGGGAGGTTGGGCCCAGAACGGGAGTTGCACCGGAATCTGCTTCGGCCCTGTCCTAATTATTTGAGGCCTACGGGAGAGGGTCCAACAGCCCTTAGGTCCGTGGAACCACCGGTGATGGGTTGGGCAGTGGTCCCAGAGGGACTAGAAGTCGTAGCAGCAGGAGAGCCTCTACCATCTCCACCCCGACGCTCGCAGGGAGAAAACCGGGGGCAACCACCCGAGAGGTATGGCGAGTTGACCTCCGGTCAGGAGTTCTAGGGACTGGAACTCATTGGTGGGGGGGGATGTCACGGGGTGATTGCAGCCATTCAATGGCACACAAGCCATTTCGGAATAACGGCCGGCCAGGAGTGCAATTCCCGGGGGGACAGAGGAGACCTGTCCCCCGTCACTTTTTCTACACTTCACTTCACTCTTCGATTTGATGCTTATTTATAAACCACGAGGTCTTGATTCTACGTTTAGCAAGAATTATATATATTTCACCAATTGCATTAATGATCAGCATGTTAAGAGCATTTCCTAACGAGCCCTGTTTTAATTGAGAAGATAATTTAGAATCAGTTCTGGTATAAATGGCATGGAATGGAGGCATTGGTATAAGCTTTGTCAGTACTTTGCTTGTGATGAATCAATTTCAATTGTTACACTTTGCTTGTATGTTCAGTAGTTTTTACTTAAGGAAATAGACGGCTTTAATTGAATAGGGCTATGTGTATGGCTTTATTATCCCAAGGAGTTTCCATCCCTTTAACCTGTTTCATAAAAAAGTTAACCCTACAGTCATTTAAACTAAGTCCTGCTCCTCATGCGATGCACCAATTGTGCTTTCACACCTCATATGAAATTGATTTAATGAAAAGTTGTGTATTTTTGTGGTTGTTGTTACTTTAATTTTCATAAAACATTGCAAACTGAAAAGTCAGGCTCTGTTGTCACTGAAATGAAAACTGTCAGACCAGAGTTGCGCCATGGCGTCCGACGGACGCTGCCAAAGAGTTTAGCGCACAGCGATTTCCTATGTTTTCTCATATTGTATCACATCATGGTCACAAGCAAGAATATCCATTCTTAGAACTTCCCGCTGCCTGTTTATACGTGTAGTTCCCTTTCAACACAAACGTTTGGCAGAAACCAAATGGAAAGCTTCCCTGTTATATCAACAAAAGGCCTAGTCTCTTTTTTACTTTTGACCGTTGCTGTCTAATGAACCGTGCCTTGTCTCGCCTCGTTGGCGCAGTTTGGCAGCGCGCCAGTCTCATAATCTGAAGGTCGTGAGTTCGAGCCTCACACGGGGCAGCGTTATGGGAAATTCTTTTGAACTGGTTTCAGATCCACCAGGAATCCATTTACTTGCAGGTAACTTGTTCATGTACCTTTGGAAAGACTGCCTCATTTGAGGAAATACATCTTGGCGACACACGCGGCTCCCGCGGAGGAACGTTCACGAGAGGGTGCTCCCTGGTGGTCTAGTGGCTAGGATTCGGCGCTCTCACCGCTGCGGCCCGGGTCCGATTCCCGGTCAGGTAAAGCTGTTTTGGACGCACCGCCGTCTGAGGTATTTTTCGTGGGACATATTGAACAATGGTCTTTGACGGTCTCCAAGGCTTAAAAAGACGCTTCCATGGAGCAGATTTTTCTGGAGGTATTTTTTGCGTACGTCAGCGGAAGCCCTCGTGGGACAAAAAGAAGCGGAGGGGCAACGAGCCAGCCAGGAGTCGAACCTGAAATCTTCTGATCAGTAGTCTATACCGTTATCCATTGCGACACCGGCCCTACCTGACGGCATTCAGGAAGAATGCGAAACGACAGCAGGCAAAGGGGCAGAAAAAACTCACGCTCGATCGAACACACCTGTGCCTGGTGATCAAGCCCTTCAGAGGATTACTAGCAACCTCAAAGCAGCTGTGGTTGGAGCCAGCCGTAAATTCGGACTCCAGGAACTGCGTTTGGCACCCTCACGCTGTCTGACAGAAATCAGCGCACCGATGTTTCCATGTAAAGCCGAGCCTGGAGTCTCCAGCGTATGGAAAGTAATGTCAGAAGTGGGATTCGAACCCACGCCTCCAGAGGAGACTGCGACCTGAACGCAGCGCCTTAGACCGCTCGGCCATCCTGACTGTGGGGGACTTCTCAGCAACCGTACACCCACGACTTCCGGAATGACCCTTGATTGCAGCCATTCAATGGCACACAAGCCATTTCGAAATAACGCCCGGCCAGGAGTGCAATTCCCGGGGGGACAGAGGAGACCTGTCCCCCGTCACTTTTCGACACTTCACTCTTCGATTTGATGCTTATTTATAAACCACGAGGTCTTGATTCTACGTTTAGCAAGAATTATATATATTTCACCAATTGCATTAATGATCAGCATGTTAAGAGCATTTCCTAACGAACCCTGTTTTAATTGGGAAGATAATTTAGAATCAGTTCTGGTATAAATGGCATGGAATGGAGGCATTGGTATAAGCTTTGTCAGTACTTTGCTCGTGATGAATCAATTTCAATTGTTACACTTTGCTTGTATGTTCAGTAGTTTTTACTTCAAAATAAGAAAATAGACGGCTTTAATTTAATAGCGCTGATTTACGGTAAGGGCTATCTGTATGGCTTTATTGCGACACTGGCCCTCCCTGACGGCATTCAGGAAGAATGCGAAGCGACAGCAGGCAAAGGGGCAGAAAGAACTCACACTCGATCGAACACACCTGTGCCTGGTAATCAAGCCCTTCAGAGGATTACTAGCAACATAGCATAGCTGCCTTCCAACCAGTTGACCCGGCTTCGATTCCCTGCCTACGCATTCCTCTGAGAGAGAGATAGAGAGAGGCCTGTTAAATGCATCTCTTTAACGGTTGGAATGTGTAGTCATCGCCGGTGAA
Source organism: Triplophysa tibetana (assembly GCA_008369825.1). Lineage (NCBI taxonomy): Eukaryota > Metazoa > Chordata > Actinopteri > Cypriniformes > Nemacheilidae > Triplophysa > Triplophysa tibetana. The sequence continues at coordinate 1,049,618 of CM017894.1, forward strand.
ACTGCAACTGTTTGAATCAAGGCTTCTCGTGTAATTTGAAGGGTGTCTTTGTTTTTGTTTTTTTGCGCTGCCTCGGTCATTCCCTGTGCAGTATAAAGTAAGAAAGACTCGATCTTAAGGAATAAAGATGGTAGCATTTCAGACTCGTCCCCACGAAACAATGCCACCATAGGCTTGTGTGAAGCACTGCATTCTTGTGCTGGCTTTCTTTCGCTCTTCCTAATTGCAATGTTCTGGGGAGCGTTCACCAGAGATCACCCTCTTTAAACATGATGGTGTTATGTGGTGAGTGCTCCGGTTCATGTGTTGGTGGGTATAGCTCGAGTTTTTCTTCATCTACGCATAAATCTTTCGCCTTTTACTAAAGATTTCCGTGGAGGGAAACCATTGCGAGTTTGTTGTATTTTGGATGTTTTGCCGACGGCCAAGCTGCATTCGTTTGTATAAAAAAGCAGTTTCTACTGGACATGTGAAACCTCAGCTCACTCGAACGTGCCTACAACTTACTTTGGACAAAGAGAATTAAGAATACAAACAAAGCAAAAGGTGTTATCGAGCGATATCTGACAACAAAGTGGAAGGTGTATTTTTAAGCAACTTGTTCGAATAAGGAAGGGCCGTTTTAATCTTGAGCTGTTTTAAGTTGCTGTAAATTGTCACTTGAGGCAGAAGTGAAATCAAAGCAGTCCTCCCCGTCGGGGACAGTGGATCCACCAGGGGGTGGCCAGGGGTGGCCACAGCCACCCCTTGACGACTCCTGGCCACCCCACTGGCCAGTATACATTTTAGTAGCATCAGTTATGCATTTCATCCCTAATGCGCGGCCAGGCAGGCAAGCCGCTCTAGACGTTCGATCGCACACAGTAGTCCTCCCCTCCCCCGCCCCTCCGTCAATGCCGCTGTTGCGCAGAAACAGCTCAGCGCGTGCCCGTCAGACAATAATTTCAGAAGAAGTTAAGAAAGAAGACGAAGAAGACTACCGGTGAGTAAATAAGTCAAAAATATTGTTTAGTAAAAGAAGACAGGGAACTATGTGTCGTGACGTGCTTTTTAAGTGCCAAATAGTTACAGTATACTGTTACAGCAGCTTTTTGACGTGTCTTTGACACGTTTTGACAAGAGTTACCTAGCTAAGGCCGTTAGCTGATGCATGTATATGTCATGTCAAATTTCAGGCAATGAAGAGAAAGTCCACAGACATCTCTTCTTATTTTAAGAAGGAAAGTACAGAAGGAGGAGTGAAAGAGATGGCAGGGGAGCAACAGAGGCTTAGTAATAGTGAGGAGGAGGAGGATGGAGGAGAGAAACAGACAGAGCAGCATGACAAAGATACACAGCCAGCATTAGTGACAGAACACAATGACGAGGAAAAACAGACAGCAGCAGCCCAGGGACAGTCAGCTCCATTGGTCACAGAAGTGTGGCAGGACACAGCAAAAGCAGGTGTTAGACGTGTTCCTGGACCAACAATCGGGCAATCGTGGCCTAATGGTTAGAGAGTTGGACTCGTGACTAGAAGGTTCTTTTCGGGTCACATTTCGGGTATGGGTCACCATACCTGACAAATACGGTCACTTTCAGGTGAAGTTACAATCACATGGCCCTAATATTGAAATTGATGGCTAGCCTAGATAGTAACATCATCTGGAGAAATGTATGTTTTGTTTAATGTGTTCCCATTAAATTACAAATCATGACATAATCACTTAAAGCTTTTTGATTCATGGTTATGGTAACACTTTAGAATACTGTATCTTACTTACTGCATAACTAATAAGGAATTATTGAAGAACTAATTCTTTATTAACACTTAAGTCACTGACTACTAAGGAAGATGTGTTAGCTAATCAGTATGTAATATAATTTTATAATACATGAATTTACTCAATGGCATTTATGCTGCGGAAAACAAACACACACAGTGCTGTATATAAAATATAAAAACTAATATGAGGTTAGATTTGTATGACTGTTCATTAGTAGTTACATAGTTATTTTTCTTGAACCTTAATGAGTAGATAATTAGTAGTAGTTCTTCAGGAGCTATGGCAGAATTCATTATTTATTGAATAACTAACTGTTACTTAACACAATAATACAATTGTATTACATACTGATTAGTTAACACATCTTCCTTAGTAGTTAACAGTAGTGAAGAAGTAGTTAATGCAGAATTACCCATTAGTTCTTCAATAATTCCTTATTAGTTACAGTAAGTAAGATACCGTATTCTAAACTGTTACCATGTTTATTAGAAGTTGAGTTTTATTAGTCTGAATGGAAATGCCTATAGGCCATTATTAGCGCTTTGATTGATAATTACAAGAGGGGCTTTTTATTATTATTGTTATTATTATCATTATTATTTTAATATCAGAATAACTGATTTTGCCTCTTGATCATTAAAGATATCTCCCAGTCAAGAGCAGAGCAGCCCAAGCAGCCGCATCTGAAAATCTTCCCTCGTACCTATCAATGGGACAGAAGACGATGCTTCTCTAAAGACTGGTACAACACACATAAATGGCTGGAATACTCTCAGAGTAAAGACTCTGCCTACTGTTATGACTGCCGGCACATCAGTCTCCCCTCCTCAGGTGATTCGGTATTTACATCTGAAGATGGGTTCAAACATTGGAAAAAGGCAACCTTCAAAGATGGGGGACTTTTAGGTCATGCCAAATCTGAAGCACATACTAATGCAATGTTAGCATGGGTAGAGTATGAAAAATCCAGTGCAAGCACATCCTCTCTCTCAGCCTCCTTAAATGCGGAATATAATAAATTAGTGAAGGAAAATAGAGAGTACATTAAAGTTGTTGGAGAAACCCTGCTTCTCACAGCTACGCAGAACATAGCACAGAGAGCACATAAAGAATCAGAAGGTGAGAATAAAGGAAACTTTCTCGCTATTATGGAACTGCTAGCCAAACACAATCCCACAATCAAAAGAAAAATGACAAGTCAAAGAAATGCAACATATCTTGGGCATCACACACAAAATGAAATAATTGATTGTCTAGCTGAAATGGTCCGCACTTCAGTAACTAGTGAAGTTTCCCAAAGTGAGGCTTTCAGCATTTTGGTTGATGAGACTAAAGACCTAAGCAAAAAAGAACAGATGTCCTTTGTAATAAGATACTATTACAATGGGTCAGTATGTGAGAGCTTCCTTGCCTTTGAGGCAGCACAGCGCCTTGATGCTGCAGCACTTTCACAGAAAATAATTCAAATTTTGCAGAAGCATGGTCTTGACTACAAAAACCACCTTGTAGGGCAAGCATATGACGGAGCCTCAGTCATGAGCGGAAAAAACACAGGTGTGCAAGCACGCATAAAATCAGAGGCCCCATTAGCTTTTTATGTGCACTGCAATGCGCATTGTTTAAATTTAGTATTAGTTGACAGTGTGAAATGCATCCCTGAAGCTAATTGCTTCTTTTCTCTTTTGCAGAAACTGTATGTTTTTGTGTCAGGGTCATATGAGCACCAAAGAGGTCTTGAGGCACAGAGGGAGATGTTTCAGGGGGCCCCAAGAGAGTTACAAAGACTGATAGAGACACGGTGGGCATGTAGGTATAATGCTTGCAAGACAATGAGAGACAGACTGTCAGCCATCATACGTCTACTAAAAGAAATATCAGAAGAGCAAAATGGTGACAGAGCTGTAGAGGCAAGAGGTTTATTAGCCCAAATAAATCTCAAGTTTGTTATCCTCCTTGTAACATTCACCAGTGTTCTTGGTGAGATAAAATATCTGTCAGATATTTTACAGTCCCCACAACTTGATTTGGGCACAGCTGTCACACTTGTTGACTCTCTTGTTGACACATTGGAGAGTTACAGAGAGGGCTCTCTCTTTAATGACATCTGGGACAATACTTTAACTCTTACTGAGCAATGCAACATCAATGCCACACCTTCAGGCCGTCAGGTCAGACCAAGCTCTTTGCTTGAAGGGCATTACTTGTTCACTCCAATAGTTCAAAGACAAGAGAGCATAGAGAAAGAGTCCTTTCGGACAGGTTCATTCATTCCAGTTATTGATGTGCTTCTCTCTGAGGTGAAGAGAAGCTTTTCTAAAGAAAATTGTGTTATAATGAAAGGGATACAGGCCTTGAATCCGTGCAGTGCCATATTTTGAGAGAAAGATGTAGTGTTTCCATTTGCCTCACAATACAACTGCAGTACTGAGGATCTACAATATGAGATCCCCCAGCTTAAGCGCATTCTTGAGAGGAAGCAAACGAATGCGAGAAGGCACAAAACTTGTGTAGTCGGGGCCGAGTGGTTAAGGCGATGGACTACAAATCCATTGGGATTTCCCCGCGCAGGTTCGAATCCTGCCGACTACGTTTGCGGTACATTTATCTGAATTGCTGAATTGTATCTATAGAGGCGAAAGACCAGACTTCATCTTGGGCCCAGCCGTCTGTTAGCTCGCCTTGATCGTTTGGTGGGTTAGTACTGTGCTGTGGCCTCAACGAATCCAGGTCGAGGCAACGTTTGAGGTTGGAGTCTTGAAGAAACTGCTTCCTGCTAACTTTTGCCCTTATGTAGATGTTCACAGCCGTTCCTTCCCATGTCTTTAACGACGGATAACATTTAAATGGTGTGGAATCTGTCAAATTAAAAAAAAAAAGACAAAGGCATCCAGAACATTCAGAAGAATCTCAATGCTATACGTCGTTAATCACATGGGAAGGAAGGACTGTGAACATCTGCATAAGGTTTTTAAAAGTGAGAAGAGTCCAGCACATTTTGAAAAGGGCAGAGTCGTTCCAAGGATATTGTCACAGCAATCAAAACTTGATGGGCCCAGAATGCCCAAAAAGTGTGAACGGCCAACGAAGAGCCAGGTGAACAATCACATGCTTTAAATGGGTGTTGTGCACTGCTAGCCTCAGATCAGCTGTATTTGGCAGCCTAGAACATGCACCAGGTGTCTCTGTCTGTCATTTATCTCCATTGCTGCTACACTGTTTTTGAATATACAATGAGCAATTTTTTAAACTACCACTATCAGTACCCTCACAATAGCATTGACAGAATCAGCTGTCTAGAGTAAGTGCTATTTGTTGGGGTAGTTTTAAGTGACTCATGCTGCACCAGTGAACAACCTTCTGGATCTTCACACTGAATTTTGGAAGGAATTCTCATTTAATCTCATTGCACAGTAAGATTACTTCAAATAGTAGCATTAATTGGTAAAATATTCATAAGTGCTTCTCTTTGGGGTAGTTTTAATCGTGTTTTAAGCTCCAGACAAGCTCCAGGTGTCTCTGTCTGTAAATATCTCCATTGCTGCTACACTGTTTTTGAATTTACAATGAACAATCTTTTAAACTGCCACCATCAGTACCCTAATTATAGCATTGACTTGTCAGCTGAATAGAGTAGTCGTCGCTGGTTGGCCTCTGCTTTTTGGGCTCTGAAATCGGCAGCTGCTGCCCACAAAGCCTTCGTCCCTGGGTGGGCTCGAACCACCAACCTTTCGGTTAACAGCCGAACGCGCTAACCGATTGCGCCACAGAGACGGTAGGTGAGGATTTTGCTTGGATACCTTGCTGTGTTTGACTCCGAATTAAAGGGCAAAAACATGGCCAATCGAAATGAGCGTCAAGCTCGTTTTCGGGGAACCCCCTTCGGAAACAGAAGGGTGAGGAAGTAGCACTCGTCTCAGGAAGATCACAGCATTAGGCCTGCTGCCCGGGACTTGGGGCTCGAACCCACGACCATGAGATTAAGAGTCTCATGCTCTACCGACTGAGCTAGCCGGGCAGGAATCCACGCACGGCCCTTGTCTGTAAGTGCTTCCAAACGATCAGGCGGAGTTTTAGGGTGCCATCACTGTTAACGGTGTATGCGACAAGATGGTCGGTAGAGCATCAGACTTTTAATCTGTGGGTCCAGGGTTCAAGTCCCTGTTCGGGCGACGATTGCCGTCTTTAGCGAACACCTCCTACTTTTGCTGCTTTGGCTTTTCGCCTCGCTGAGCAGCAGTTACAGCAGGAGGGAGGAAACGAATGCGACAAGGCACAAAACTTTGTGTAGTCGTGGCCGAGTGGTTAAGGCGATGGACTAGAAATCCATTGGGGTCTCCCCGCTCAGGTTCGAATCCTGCTGACTACGTTTGGGGTAAATTTATCTCAGCTGCTGAATTGTATCTATAGAGGCGAAAGACCAAACTTCATCTTGGGCCCAGCCGTCTGTTAGCTTGCCTTGATCGTGTGGTTGGTTAGTACTGTGCTGTGGCCTCAACAAATCCGGGTCGAGGCAACGTTTAGGGGATTGAGTCTTGAAGAAACTACTTCCTGCTAATTTTTGCCCTTATGCAGATGTTCACAGCCCTTCCTTCCCATGTCTTTAATGACGGATAGCATTTAAATGGTGTGGAATCTGTCAAATTAAAAAAAAAGACAAAGGCATCCAGAACATTCAGAACAATTTCAATGCTATACGTCGTTAAACACATGGGAAGGAAGGACTGTGAACATCTGCATAAGGTTTTTAAAAGTGAGTAGAGTCCAGCACATTTTGAAAAGGGCAGAGTCGTTCCAAGGATATTGCCACAGCAATCAAAACTTGATGGGCCCAGAATGCCCAAAAAGTGTGAACGACCAACGTAGAGACAGGTGGACATGCACATGCTTTAAATCGGTGCTGTGCACTGCTAGCCTCAGATCAGCTGTATTTAGCAGCCTAGAACATGCACCAGGTGTCTCTGTCTGTAATTTATCTCCATTGCTGCTACACTATTTTTGAATATACAATGAGCAATTTTTTTAAACTACCACTATCAGTACCCTCACAATAGCATTGACTTGTCAGCTGTATAGAGGAAGGAGAAAGCGGAAAAGAGAACGATAAGAGATAAAGAACAAACAATGGAGCAGGACACGCAATGGACAATGGAAACATCGGACAGCTTTAAAGGTTATCAGGATGACGAGGGGAAAGATGGACATGGAAGGAAAGATCAAAGCGAAGAGACAGAAAGTGAAGAAGAAATGGACAATATGGACAATATGGACAAAGACAGAGAGGGGAGGGGACAAATAAGAAGGAGATCAGTAAAGGTAACACCAAATTTGAAAAATGCAAGAAAAAGGATTATGATAAGGGGTCGATATAAAAGGGCAAACCGAGATAAAGAGGTAAAGGGCCTGGAGGGAGAAAAATAGAGAATAATGCTTTTTAGGTATCTACTTTTCTTGCTTCTCATGGTTTTAAGCTGTGTCAACTTTAATGCAAGGGGACTGATTGACATGGGGAAATTTGAAAGGGTGTAAGAAAAGTGCAGAGGAGTAGATGTTATTGCTTTACAAGAAACAAATTGGAAAGAGAGTGTGATGATGGAATACAAAAAGAAATGGGAAGGGGACATTTTATATAATAATGGGAATGGTCGGCTTGGAAGGGGAGTTGCGTTTTTAATGAGAAAAGGTGTTTTTAACACAACCAAAGTGGTGTACAAAGATAATATAGGGAAATGCTTGGCTGTGGAGCTAAATCACGAAGGACGAGAATTAGCTTTAGTGAATGTACATGCACCAACAGAAGAGAAAGAAAAGAAAGAATTTTTTAATTATTTAAGGAGCATAATAAAGAAAAATAAGGAAATAATAATGATGGGGGATTTTAACACCGTTTTTAGCAAACAAGACATGGCAGAGGGGATGGTCTTTAAATCTGACACAGGGAGGAAAGAATTAGTGGAACTGATGAGAGAAAATAACTTAATAGATGTATGGAGGGAAATAAATGGGGGAAAAAAGGTTTACTCAAGGAAGCAAATAGTGGGGAATTTTATATGTAAAACAAGAATTGATTATGTGCTATGCACAAGAAATGTGGAGAATTCTATTGAAAAAATCAGCTATGAAGAAACCAGGCTTAGCGATCATAGTTTCTTACATTTTAAAATAGATTGGAATAAAGTACAGAGGGGACCGGGTACATGGATTTTAAATACAGAGATCTTAAAGAATGAAGGTTATGTTGAAGAGGTAAAAGGAATTATAGAGAAAGAGAAGGATAATGCAATGTACAAAGAAGATAAAAGAATGTGGTGGGAGAATGTTAAATATCTAGTAAAAAGATCTTCAATAAACCATTGCAGAACCTTACAAATAAGCAAAAGACAGAAAGAAAAAGAAATAAAGGAGACATTAGAAAGAGAATTAAATCATGAGAATAAAGACATACAAAAGATAAAAGAAACCGAGGAGAAATTGAAAGAAATAGAAGAAATATGAGGGAGCAAGATTAAGAAGTAAGTCCAAATATATGGTGGAGGGGGAGAAATGCACAAAGTTCTTCTTTGACTTGGAGAAAAAAAGGGCGAAAGTGGGAATAATAAAAGAAATAAAAAGGAAAAGCGAGAGATTGTGGAGGGGAATGAAAAAGTACTAGAAGAGGTAAAGCTTTTTTATGAGGATCTTTTCAAAACAAGAGGGGTGGAAGTAGAGGTAAAAAATAAACTGTTTAATTTTATTGAAACGAGTTTAAGTAAAGAGGATATAAAAGAATGTGATGGGGAAATCAAGAACGAGGAGATAGAAAGAGCGATAGACCAACTAAATAAAAGGAAAAGCCCAGGGATAGACGGCTTGGGAAGCGAATTTTATATACATTTTAAGGACTCTTTAATAGAGATTTTAAATGAGGTCTCTAGGGAAATTTTTAAAGAGGAAGAGTTGAATGAAAGGATGGGAATGGGGCTGATGAAGCTAATATATAAAAGGAAAGGTGAACAAACAGATTTAAAAAACTACGGGCCAATAACAATGCTAAATACGGATTTAAAGATTCTAGCAAAGATTTTAGCAAATAGGTTAAAAGAGGTGATGCCACGAATAATAAAAACAAATCAAGCATATGCAGTAAAAGGAAGAGACATAGCAGACATAACGATGAGCATAAGGGACACAATACAATACATAAAAAAAAAGAATGATGACGGGTATTTGATCAGCCTAGACTTCGAAAAGGCTTTTGATAGAGTGGAGCATGAATATCTGTTTGGGGTTTTAAATAGGTTTGGTTTTGGTGAGAATTTTATGAAATGGAAAAAGATTTTGTACAAGGGGGCCCTAACAAAAATTAAACGTAATGGGTTTTTAACGGAATGTTTCTAAATAACTAGATCAATTAGACAAGGATGTCCACTCTCAGCGCTATTATACTCTCTTGTAGCAGAACCTTTGGGCCAGCAATAAGGAAGGAAGAGAAAATAAAAGGAATAGAAATACAGGAAAGGAAAGCAGAAGGGACAATTTTTCAATACGCGGATGACACAACAATAATAGCTCAATGGAAAGAGTGCGTAAAACAAATAATGAAGAAGGTACAAGAATATTGCAAAGGATCAGGAAGTAAATTAATGAGGACAAGACAGTGTATATGAGGTTCGGGGCAGCGTCAGTTTTAACGGAATGTTTTAACTTTAACTTTAAGGAAGTTGAAGAAATTAGGATTTTAGGGATCTTAATGGGAAAGGACCAGAGGCAAGTAAGAGACAAAATGTGGGAGGAATTGATAACAGGAATAGAGCGGAGGTTAAACTTTTGGAGAATGAGGACTCTAAATTTGAAAGGGAAGGTTTTAGTATTGAATGTTCTAATGGCTTCAAAGCTGTGGTACGCCTTATATGTGACAGAAATGCCTTTGTGGTTGGAAGGGAGGTTGAAGAAATGTTTTCTTGGTTTGTGGGAGGTAAAGGATAGCATACAACACTCTATTAGGACCACTAGAAGAGGGTGGGCTGGGATTAATGGATATTAAACAAAGGAAAAACTGCTTAAGGGTCAAAATAGTCAAAAAACTGCTGCAAGAAGAAAATGAAACAGAATGGAAGAAAGTCATGAAATACTATTTAAACAAATGTGGGAATTTTAATTTGGGGGAGGATATTTTATGGATGAAAACAAAAAACTGGATGGCGGAAGGAATACCGGACTTTTATAAGGAAATTTTAAGTGCCTGGGGGAACTTCTTAACTGTAACAGACTATAATCTGAAAGGAAGAGAAAACATTTTAAACTAACCTCTGTTCTTAAACATAAATGATAACAAGAGATGGGAAAGATATCTTTTTTAAAAAGTGGATGGAGGTGGGAATAACAAGGGTAAGAGATGTTCTATATGAATTTCAAGAATGGTTTCTACCACCACAATTTATAACGGACGCAATGGAGGAAGCAAAAGAGGAATGCAACAAACGAGAAATAGAGAATAAATACAAAAGTATCAAAAGTGCAATACCAAAGGAATGGATTAAAAGAATTGAAAATATGGAGGAAGGGAAAGAAGAGAAAGACATTTATGTCAGACTGAAAGGGGAACTATGTAATTTCAAGGAGTGTAATGTGAAACGGTTTTATTGCTACTTTAGAGATGGTGTCTTTAAAGAACCAGTAGCAAATCATTTTTGGGTAGATCTGGGAAGAGAAAGTTTTAAATTCATTTAAAACTTAAAGATCTGGGAAAAGAAAGTATATGGAGAAATATGAGGGGAAAGATTGTGGAAACCAAACTGGAATGTTTAGAGCACTTAATAAGACACAAAGCAATCTTTACCGAATGTATTTTAACTAAGACTGGAATGGAACAAAATGCAACATGTAAAGTATGTCAAGAAGAAGACGAAGGGATTTTACACTTGTTTTTATACTGTAAAAAGTTGGAGGGCTTTAACAGGAAATGCAAAAAGATGATAAAAGAATTAATAGAGGACTGGGACGAAGAGGAAATAGAATGGAAAAGGATAGTAATGTTTGGATGGGAGGGAAATTGTCAAAGTAAAAAGTTTGCGAACCTGTTAGTAATGTTGATAAAAAATGCAGTATGGGAAAGAAGAAATGTGGCCAAAAAAGGGAAAGTGGTGCTTGATGTTTGGAATGTTCTTAAAAGGAAAACAGAAAGATATATTGAAGGTCTGTACTGCTATTTTAAGAATGAAAACATGTAGCAAAGCTTTTATGCTGTTTTTACTCCAAGGGTTTCTAAAGTCTTAAAAGATCTGGGATGGAATTTACTTGGAATGGACTTGGCTTTCTAAAGGTTACAAGATTCTATTGTGCATTTTAAAACTAAACATGATTCAATGATCATGGTTTCTTTAGTTCCTTTATTTTTTATATCCATCTGTAGTCTTGTGTTATGTGTATTGTTTGTTTGGATTAAATAGTTTGAATTCAAACATTTTAGAAGGTGATAAAAAATAAAAAAGCACGCCCGCTCTCGTCTGATCTCGGAAGCCAAGCAGGGTCGGGCCTGGTCAGTACTTGGATGGAAGACCACCTGGGAATACCAGGTGCTGTAAGCTTTAGTTCTTTAATGTATGGTGGCCTTTTGTCCGCTTTGTTTATGGGGAGAGCTCCGGTACATTCAGCTATCCCTTAAGACAACACCCCCCTGAGCACGCCCGCTCTCGTCTGATCTCGGAAGCCAAGCAGGGTCGGGCCTGGTCAATACTTGAATGGGAGACCACCTGGGATTACCAGTTGCTATAAGCTTTAGTTCTTTAATGTATGGTGGCCTTTGACCGCTTTGTTTATGAGGAGAGCTCGGGTGGGTTCAGCTATCGCTTACGGCCACACCACCCTGAGCACGCCCGCTCTCGTCTGATCTCGGAAGCCAAGCAGGGTCGGGCTTGGTCAGTACTTGGATGGGAGACGACCTGGGAATACCAGGTGCTGTAAGGTTTAGTACTTTAATGTATGGTGGCCTTTTGTCCGCTTTGTTTATGAGGAGAGCTCGGGTGCATTCAGCTATCGCTTACGGCCACACCACCCTGAGCACGCCCGCTCTCGTCTGATCTCGGAAGCCAAGCAGGGTCGGGCCTTGTCAGTACTTGGATGGGAGACCACCTGGGAATACCAGGTTCTGTAAGCTTTAGTTCTTTAATGTATTGTGGCCTTTTTGCCGCTTTGTTTATGAGGAGAGCTCGGGTGCATTCAGCTTTCGCGTACGGCCACACCACCCTGAGCACGCCCGCTCTCGTCTGATCTCGGAAGCCAAGCAGGGTCGGGCCTGGTCAGTACTTGGATGGGAGACCACCTGGGAGTACCAGGTGCTGTAAGTTTTAGTTCTTTAATGTATTGTGGCCTTTTGGCCGCTTTATTTATGAGGAGAGCTCGGGTGCATTCAGCTATCGCTTATGGCCACACCGCCCTGAGCTCGCCTGATCTCCGAAGCCAAGCAGGGTCGGAAAAAAACCTTTTAAAAAAGGGAGGATTGGTGTGCAGTGGGGTTATTTACTCCCCAAACAGCAAGCGCTGTTTTAAATACTTTACGTGCTGAGAAGGCTACAACGCTGGGTGACAAAATGGAGGTGGGAAGAGGCCTTGAGAAAAGGAACATGAGAGAAAAGGACGGAGAATTGGAGCAAAAAGAAAGGAGTTATGAAAAGAAGCTCACAGTGCTGGTGGAAATAGAAGGAGAAGATAGAATAACAATGATGGAATTGCTGAAAAAAGTGAGAGAAGATTGTGGAGTGGTTATCGGGTGCAGATACAAAACCCCGAAAGAATATGAGCTGACGATGGAAGAGGACAAAGGAAAGGAGAAGTTACTGGATGGACTGGGGATAAAGAATAGTCGGGTGATGGCGAAAGAGGTGGACTGTATGGAGATGGTGGTCTAGTTCCTCGGTCTTCCAACATATATCCAGGACGAGGAGATACTGAGAAAGCTGTCAGACTGGGGAGTTCAGGCAGCCTCAAGAGTTAAGAGGAGAATGTGGCCGGGGTCTGATATCGCTGACGGAACAAGGTTCTTAAAAGTAAAATTCAATGAGGAGGTAAAATCACTGCCGTATTCAACGAAGTTGGAGACATTGGGAGGGACGGAGCGCTTTAGAGTAATACACGACAGGCAAGTGAAAGTCTGCCGCTTGTGCATCCAGCCGGGACATATAGTAAAGGATTGCCCGAATTTTAAATGTTTTAAATGTTTCAAATGCGGTAAACAAGGACATTATGCACGCGAGTGCAACAGAGGAAATTGTGGTGTGTGCAGGATGAAAACCGAACTGTGTGTATGCAGAACAACAGGAAAAGCAATGAGGAGGACGATATGGGGAGCTCCACGGATCTGTACGGTAGCATGGAGGAGACCCTAACAGATGAAGAGAGAGAAGCAGAATGGAGTGAACTGGACATAACGGTAGGGAGATGTTCTGGAGAAAAAGAAAGCAGCAGGAGAGACGACAAAGCAAACAAAAAGACGGAAAAAGAATCGACAGCCAAGGGTGATGGGATAAACAAAAAAGGGGACAACAACAACCAACATGGAGTAGAAACTCAAAAAGGGGAGACAGCAAAAGGTGATGGAGTGAGGCAGGAGGTTGACAGCACAAAAAGGCAAGGCGAAAAGATACAGGCGGAGGGAGGAGGAGGAGGAAAGAGACAGGTACCGGAGAGTCCAGCGATAAACGAGGATGAAGACATGGAAACAAGCGATGGAAAGAGAGTCCAGAAGAAAAGAAAAAAGAAAGAAATTGAGAAGCAAACTGCAGAAAGTAAGTCTCTGGATTTATCAAAATGAGTGTAAGAATTTGCAAATCCATGATACTTGCTATGTGGGGCATTGTGAACATCGCCTGTTTGAATAGCAATGGACTAAGAGATGAGAATAAATTTGAGAAGGTGAAAGGATTGATAAAAGCCGACATACTCTGTTTGCAAGAGACACACTGGTCTGATGAAATAATGGATAATATAAGAAAGAGGTGGGAAGGTGACATTTTCGTCAATCACGGGAATGTGAAAGCCCGTGGTGTAGCAACCCTGATAAAAGGAGATAGAGTAAATAATGTGAAGCAAGTATACAAGGACGGTAATGGGAGATTGTTAGTGATTGAGTTTGTGTTTCACTATGAACTTTTCAGGTTGATAAACATTTATGTACCTAATATAGAAAATGGGAGAAAATAAGTTTTTAAAGAAATGAAGCCGCTGTGTAAAGACAACTATATTGTGGTTGGGGACTTTAATGTGTGGTGCACACGACTGGATGCATCAAGCAGCGCAAACTTTAAGTCGGATGTATCCAGAAAATACTTAATTGAATGGATGCAAAATGAGGACATGGTTGATGTATGGAGGGAAGAGAACCCCTACAAAAAAGACTTCTCGAGAAGACACTTGGTGATTGGGATTTTGAAACAAAGCCGCATAGATTTATGTTTAACCAAAAGGGAAATGTTAAAATATGTAAAAAATGTGAAATATAAGTTTGTGGGAATAAGTGACCATGCTGTGATGATGGTTAAGATGGGCGTAAACGAGGAGGAGAGGGGAGGGGGAATGTGGTGTTTGAATGCAGAATTGCTAAAAGAAGAGGCATATAAAGAAAATATTAGAAAATGCATAAATTATGAAATGCAAAATGAACTATTTGATGAAAATGTATGTGAGTGGTGGGAAAAAATGAAAGGGGAAATTAAGAAGAGAAGTATTCGATACGCAAAACAAAGGAATTTTATGAGAAGGAGGAAAGTTGAGGAAATGGAAAATGAAAATGAATTGAAGAGGGAAGCGGGAAAAATAGAAAGCAATCCGGAGCAAGATAAAGAGCGCTATGTGCAGATAAAAGCAGAAATAGAGGAGTATGAAAAAGAAAAGAGTAAGGGTGCAATAATAAGAAGTAGAGCGCAGTATGCCTTAGAGGGAGAAAGAAGCACAAAGTTCTTTCTAAACTTGGAAAAGAAAAAACAGAGGAAAAAGCATATAACAGAGCTGGAAAATGAAAAAGGTGATAGAATTACTGATTTCGTGGAGATAATTCGAGGAAGCTTTATGCCTTGAAGTGGGGAGTCTTCACTACTTGGTGTTCAGCTCACCGCAGGGACCCTGTCAACTGCCCAGTTTCAACAGTTCTCGAGTTCCTACAAGATCGCTTTGCTGCGGACTTATCCCCATCCACTTTAAAGGTGTATATGGCAGCCATTTCTGTCTTTCACATTCTGCTAGGGGGCAGAGCTGTTGGTAGAGACCCCTCAGTCCTACAGTTTCTTTGTCGTGCTCGCAGATTAAGGCCTGCTAGCCACACTAGGGTACTGACCTGGGATTTGGCTTCAGTTCTTGAGGGGCTGTCGTCTCCTCCCTTTGAACCGATTGATTCATTCGCTCTTAAGTTTCTCACTCTTAAGACAGGCTTCCTGATGGCTAGTACTTCTCTCAAGAGAATGGGAGATCTTCAGGCCTTGTCGGTTTCCCCTACGCACCTTGAATTTGCTCCTGGTTTGGTTAAGGCGTTCCTTTTCCCCCGGGCGGGATACGTGCCTTAGGTCATGGATAACGTACCCAGACCCATTACCTTGCAAGCATTCTGTCCTCCACCTTTCATCTCTCTGGCCTATGAGGCCTCTGGCAGACCATCGCCCTTGGATGTCAGAGCCCATTCTACTAAGGGTATGGCGGCCTCCGTAGCCTTAAGGTCGGAGGCATCTATGCGGGACGTGTGTGATGCGGCAGGCTGGTCCTCTCCGCTCACATTCGTGAGATTCTATAGCTTGGACATGAAACTCAGCCCAGGAGCCGAGGTGCTTGAGTCTTCTACGTGACATTTTGTACAAACAGACAGGCATTTGGGCGTATGGCGCTTTGGGTATTTCGTTCCTCAAAGCGTTGCCTTGGCGACGCAGTGCGAGTTCCCTCGAAAGGGAACGTCTCGGGTTACGTCTGTAACCCTTGTTCCCTGAGAAGGGAACGAGACACTGCGTCACCTTGCCATACTCCCTACATACCTGTTAGCCTCTTGCTTCGAAGTTTTTCGAGCTGAAGTTGACTGTTTCGGATGTCGTTTTATACCTCCTGGTCCATACGTCATCCATGACGTATCGTTTCACTACTGGACGATGTTGACACACGTGCTCAGAGCTGGTCACGCTGAGGCGTTCCTCAAAGCGTTGCTTTGGCGACGCAGTGCGTGTTCCCTCGAAAGGGAACTATTGTATATTCGTTTTTCTATATATATAAAAAAAATTATAAATAAAAAATATTTCTCACTCATTACGCATATCAGTTTTTATATTTTATATATTTGTTTTAAAAAAATAAATAAAAAAGTATCAAAATTAATTTGAATAGACTATTTTCCGCTCTCAAAAGGGTAATGTAGCCTATCCCTCGTTCAGTACATTTTTCCAAACCATAACAAATTGTAATTTGTTTAATGTCTTTTGATGTTAAGTGCAATTTTCAATAAAGAGTTTAAAAAAAAAATATTTCCGGTATGGAACGAGTTGTGTCAAACTACTTTTTTAAACTGCCGTAAATTGTTTTGGTCAGAAGCAGACACACTTTTGGGCATGCGCGGAACAAATCTTGTTTCCGGGACGGATTGGGTAGCGACAAGCAGCATAACGCAACTTTCAAGCAGTCTGGTGTATACAGTCACGGCTCAAGGCTACGTCAGTGAATCTCTGTCAGAATCTGTCACACAGCAGAGCACCAGTATTAAGGTCTCTTTTGTGCTTGAATGAATAAAACCACACACAATTATGACAGAAAGCTTGTGTTATATAGCATTTTCGTAAGCACAGACTTCCATCCATCCATCGTCTTCCGCTTCATCCTTGGCCAGGTCGCAGGGGCAGCAGTCTAAGCAGGGATAACCAGACTTCCCTCTCCCAAGACACTTCCTCTCAATGTGGTACTGTTTACATCAGAGTGCGCACGCGTCTTTTGCTCCACAGCCAGACACACGTAGGCATATCCATGTGGAGAATGGGATCGTTTAGATCAGAGTGTGCATATGCCTACACAGAATAGATGCAGTGTACTTTCATACGGTTGATAAAAAATAAACTTATACATGTTCTGAAAATCTAAATGTTGATCTATATTGTTTTGCGGTATTTGACAGTCCCCGCGATAACATAATGGTGCAATTCCATTACCGCGATTAATTGGATTACCGAATATAGCCACATCTCTACATACCATACCTGTCAACATTCTCATTTTGCCTGGGTGTCATATGTTTTTCTACCAAAGAAACGCAAGGATTTTGGTACCCAAATGTTGACAGGTATGTGGCAAAAAGTGAATTGAATGTGCTGCTCAATGACTGCACAGATTAGATGCAGAGAGAGGTGATCCCTGCTCCCGAAAAGTAAGGCCTTGCAGAGCTGATCCAAAAAGATGCTAGTTTTGTCGTCAAGCGCTTCTGAAACAAGTTGTTAAATGTACTGAAAGACTTTCTAACTTTGCAACGCTAACGGGGCAAATTAGAAATGAATGGGAAACGTCTTGGTTACGTCTGTAACCTCAGTTCCCTGATGGAGGGAACGAGACGTTGTGTCGAGAACGACAGATGGGGTTCGTCCTTGAGAACCAATCAACTCTGACTACTATAGAAAAGGCCAATGAAATTTGGCGAATGAAATTTGCATGCCGGACTCCGCCCCCGGATATCCGGTATAAAAGGAAGCCGGCGTGCAGTATTCATTTACCTCTTGTTCTGAAGAGCCTGAGAGCCTCTCAAACTGCAACAGAAACGATACAGGTTTGTGGCATAAGGGACACAACGTCTCGTTCCCTCCATCAGGGAACTGAGGTTACAGACGTAACCAAGACGTTCCCTTTCTGTCGGTCTCTCGACGTTGTGTCGAGAACGACAGATGGGGTTATCTATGGAAAACGCCACAAACGCTGTATCGCGTCACAATCTCAGCAAAGCAACGTTGACAAGCCTGGGCGTGTCAGCTCGAAGCTTTCGTGAGACCTGTAACCTTCCAGTGTGGTGGTCGGGGGGTTCCAGAGCTTTCAGGAAAGATGGATACAGCCCTGACCGGTAACTTTCACGGACGGGGCCTTAGCTCTCTACAGGCGAGAGGCCGTCCGGATCGGTTTACACCGGGAAAGCGCACTCTTAAGCAGAGAAGCGCTGCAGAGGCCACCTCCTACCCGTAGGGAGGAATATGGTGGAGAAAGTATGGTCTCGTCCTAGGAGGAGAACACATGGAACGTGCGGACTGGGTAGTTAACCGCGAGGTGGAGGTCCACCTGGGGAAGCTCATGGGTTACCAAGTGTGGGAACCAGTGTCATGAGGGTATGCCAGACGGAACAGCCCGCGGAGGGGGTGTTACTGCGTCTGATAGCACAGGTCCGGTTAGGGGTGCAATAATAAGAAGTAGAGCGCAGTATGCCTTAGAGGGAGAAAGAAGCACAAAGTTCTTTCTAAACTTGGAAAAGAAAAAACAGAGGAAAAAGCATATAACAGAGCTGGAAAATGAAAAAGGTGATAGAATTACTGATTTCGTGGAGATAATTTGAGGAAACCAGTTTTAGCGATCATAAGTTTTTATTTTTTATTTTAGACTGGAGTAAAATGCAAAGAGGGCCGGGAGTATGGATTTTAAATACAGAGATTTTAAATAACGAAGATTATGTTGAAAAGATCAAAGAAATCATAGAAAAAGAAAATCAAAAACGGAATGTATGAAGAGGATAAGAGAATATGGTGGGAGAACGTAAATTTTTTTATAAAAAAATTCTCAATTGATTACTGTAGATTAATACAGAAAAGCAAAAGGTACAAAGAAAGAGAAATTAAAGAAAGTTTGGGAATGGAATTGAAGAAAGACAAAAAAGATATAGAAATAATAAAGGAAATGGCAGAGAAACTAAAAGAGATAGAAGAAAAAAAATATGAGGGAGCGAGGCTTAGAAGCAAAGCAAAATATGTGGTGGAAGTAGAAAAATGCACTAAATTCTTTTTCGATCTGGAAAAGCAGAAAGGGAAAGCTGAAACGATAAAAGAAATAAAGGGGAAAAATGGAGAAATTGTAGAAGAGAATGAAAAGATTTTAAAGGAAATAAAGTATTTTTATGAAGATCTTTTGAATGCAAGAGGAGTGGAAGAGGAAGAAAAAGAGAAACTATAAAATAAGACAAAAACAAAAGTAAGTGAGGAAGATAAAGAAGACTGCGAACAAGAAATCAGAGAAGAGGAGATTGAAAGAGCAATAGAATATTTGAATAAAAAGAAAAGTCCAGGAATAGATGGTTTGGGAACTGAATTTTATGTATGTTTTAAAGGAGTTTTAAACAAGATTTTAAATGAAGTTTTTAAAGAGATTTTTGAAAAAGGGGAAATTAATGAAAGAACAAGGATGGGACTCATGAAACTGATATATAAAAAGAGGGGAGGAAAAGAAGATTTAAAAAATTATAGGCCAATAACGATGCTGAACACAGACATAACAATTTTAGCCAAGGTTTTAGCAAATAGATTAAAAGAAGTAATACCCAGCCTAATTCAAACAAACCAGGCGTATGGAGTAAAAGGAAGGGATATAGCTGATATAATGATGAGTATAAGAGACACAATATGGTACATGAAGGACCAAAAGGAAGATGGATATGTAATAAGTCTGGACTTTGAGAAAGCATTTGACAGGGTGGAGCATGACTATTTATTTGACGTTTTAAGGAGGTATGGGTTTGGAGAGGTTTTTACGAAATGGATTGAGATTTTATATAAAGGAGCAATAACAAAGATAAAATGTAACGGTTTTTTAACAGAATGTTTTAAAATCACAAGATCGATTAGACAGGGGTGTCCACTTTCAGCCTTACTATACTCACTAATATCAGAACCGCTAGGACTAAATATAAAAAAAGGAAGAAATTATAGGAATAGAAATCGAAAAAAGCAAGGCAAAACGGAAAGATTTTCCATTACGCAGATGACACGACAATTATTGTAAAAAGGAAAGAAAGTGTAAAGGAAGTAATGAATATTGTAAATTAATACTGTAGAGGGTCTGGAAGTAAAATAAATGAGGATACGACGATGTATATGAGATTTGGAAAAGCAATGATTTTAACGGATGTTTATAATTTCAAAGAAGTGGAGGAAATGAGGATTTTAGGAATATTAATGGGGAAGAATGAGAAGAAAACAAGAGACGACATGTGGGAACAAATGATAACCGAGATAGAGAGGAGGTTAAACTTTTGGAAACTGAGGGATCTAAACTTGAAGGGGAAGGTTTTAATATTGAATGTTTTAATGGGCTCAAAACTGTGGTACGTGTTATATGTTTCCGAAATGCCTATATGGATGGAAAAGAGGTTGAAAAAATGTTTTACTGACTTTTTATGGGAGGGGAAACCGGCTAGAATAGCCTATAACACGATTTTAGGGGAGTTGGAAATGGGAGGTCTGGGTTTAAAATAACTGTTTTTTAAGAAATGGATGGAAGTTGGAATAATAAAAGTAAGAGATGTTATATATGAATTTAAAGAAGGTTTTTTAAAAACGCAATATATTGTGGACACGATGGAGGAGGCTAAGGAAGATTATAATATACAGGAAATAACAAATAAATACGAAATCGTAAAGGAAGCAATACCAAAAGAATGGATTGAAAGAATAGAGGGTATGGAAGAAGAGATAAAAGGGAAAAACATCACTGTAAAATCAGGAGAACAAATGCATGATCTTAAAGAATGTACAGTAAAAATGTTTTATCGTGTTTTTAGAGACAATGCTTTTAAAGAGCCGACTACTAACAAATACTGGGTGGAAAAGTTCAAAGGTTTAAAAGAAGAGTGTATATGGAGAAACATGAGAGGGAAATGTGTGGACGTAAAGTTAGAATGAAAGACACAGGGTGGTTTTTACCGATGTTATTTTAAATAAGATTGGGATGGAACAAAGTGCTGTATGTAAAGTGTGCAAAGAAAAAGAAGGAATTCCTCAGTTTCCAAAAATGTAGCCTCCTCTCTATCTCTGTTATCAGTTGTTCCCACATATCACTTCTTGTTTTCTTCTCATTTGTCCCCATTAAAATACCCAATATCCTCAATTCCTCCACTTCTTTGAAATTAAAACAATCTGTTAAAATCTGTGCTTTTGTCACGGTGTGACAAATGGAGAGCGGAACTAGTTTTGTTGGATTGATGTTCCCTCCGGGACGATAACAACGTAACACCGCTCCCCGTGCCACTGTGTACCTGTTGCCTTGACGACAGTAATGATTACGTGACATCAGGTGTGGAGAATTAACTCAGAGACCCGTGATGAGGCCACGTAGGCATTTCAAAACATATGAAAGGCAAGAGAAAGAGACTGTTGGGGTGGTTCTCCTTCGTTGAGAAGTCCTTTATTCGGGTTTTGTAATTGTTGAGGGAACATTGTGTGAAGAGGGAAGTGTTGACTTGAGAGAGCCTCGATGACGTTGGAGGAGGAGGAAAGCACACTGTAAAGGCTGAAGAGAGAGTTAAGTAACATCGTGTGAAGAGGGAAGTTACATTGTGTGAAGAGGAAAGTAACATGGTGCGAAGAGGAAAGTGTTGACTTGAGAGAGACTCGATGGCATTGGAGGGAGAAGAAAGCACACTGTAAGGGCTGAATGAGAGAGTTAAGCAAGCGGAAACTGAGTCTCTTAAATGCGTGTATTCGACACTGAATTGGATGTGGTTTGGAGTGCTGGATTGCAATTACAAATATCACTGTGTGGAGTGTATTGATTGATTACCGACCTCTTGCCTCCTCTTTCCCCAATAAAAAAATGGTGATGTGAATTCTGTCCGTGTCTGTGGAGAAATATTCAAAGCATCCTGCTCGAACACCAACGATCGCCGCTCTTCTGACCGAGACCCATGGGTGAGTGCTGGCCTTACTTGCACTTTGTGAAGTGGAACTGCAGTGCCTAAATTGACGTGTCTCCCACATTGTATGTTTGAGGTGGAACTGCTGTGTGTGTGGAAGACTTATTTCTTATTGCCGTGTCCTCCCCATGTGTCATGCTAGTCTACTGCTTGGGAAGAGAGCTCAGTGGTGGTGACCTGCGCCATCTGGCCGGATGTCAGAAAGAATAAACTCTGTGAGTCGAATTAAACCCCTCTGTTATATTAGCAGGAGAACTGTGCGCCTTGTCTGAAGTGTCTATCCTGTCTGTTCCCGGGGCGAGCCTGTTCAGACTGCCGATTGGAGCCTGCTGTATGCCTTTTAGCCCACTCGTGCTGTGGGAAGTGTCCATCCCCTCTGAGAACGAATGTGAAAGCTGCGTGACCTGCTGGAAATAGCCTTCCTGTCTGTGAAAGGAGAAGCGCGTGCAGCCAGTCGACATTGAGTCATTCCTCACATTCCTTTGGGCCACCTGGACTGTGAGAAGTGCTGGTCCCCTTTGTGGTCCTGTGCCGTGCTGCCTATTCACCTGTCCATCGTTCATCTACTGAAACCCTGCTCCTGTGGGAAATACAAAGCCCGACCACCGACTCACCTGTCGGAGTTCCCCTGGCCAATTACCGGTCTCCCGTGCACTCACCGTAGGATCCCGCACTCGCGAAGAGGGTGGGAGAGACCCTGGCCACTGTCCCGTGGGCCTTCGACCACTGAGAGTGACGAAGGAAGAAGATTTAAATTAGGATTTTCCAATTGTTTTAACTTCAAAAATAAACTTGTTACATTTTATCTCTGCCTCCGACTCGTCTCTGACACGCTCCTCGAGGTGGTCCTGGTGTAGGGTTGGGTGCAGTTACGTTTGGCCCATCCCGACCTGTGACAGATTTTGGCGTAGTCGGCAGGATACCGCTTCGAGTAGAGCGATCAGAGTTCGAGATGGCTGAAGAGGAAGAGCCGATGGGGCGACGACAGGCGATGCCGATCTTTATGGGAGCCCCATGGGCCCAGAAGTACGGAGGCCCCGGATCAGAAGTGACCCTGTCATGTTGGAAGACCCAGGTTGAATATTTGGCTGAACTTCAAGGTCTGAGTGCCCCCCAGAGTGTACAGTTTGTTCTAAATTCGTTGGAGGGAGGAGCAAGAAGAGAGGTACAGGCAGCACCGGAAGTAACTCGGACGACTGTTCGAACCATCTTCGAATTTCTCACGAGGCAATATGGAGACACCACCCCGGTAGATGTCCTGCGGACACAGTTTTTTAATTGTAGGCAAGGGCCTCGACAAAACGTCCGTGCATTCACACTGCAGTTGAGGGAGCAGTTCTCCCGGTTGAAAGGAAGACAGGACCATGGTCTGGGTGATGGGGAAGGTCTGTCGCGAGATCAATTTCTACTGGGATTACGAGAAGGCCCCGTGCGTCAGAGCTTGCGGGTCCAACTTCGACGAGAGCCCGGCCTCACTTTTGAAGAACTGCGAGGAGAAGCTCTAGCCCTTGAATGTGACCACACTGCGAGTGTAGAGCCTTCCAGCTGTCTGGCCACAAATGTCATTAGTAGTCCTCCGCCCCCTGTCACGCCGGACTGGAAACATGCCCTTCGGGAGGAGCTGAAGAGGGACATACGCGAGCAGTTGTCTGAACTGTCTAAGTCCCTCATGACAGAGCTTCGCCGAGAACGTAGCGTATTCAGATGGGGGTCATCCCCCAGAACGCCGCCCACCTCGGCCTCGTGGGCCTCGATTCCAGTGGGATGAACAGGGTCGTCCTCTCTGCAATAGATGTGGAGAACCGGGTCACTACTTCCGTCAGTGCTCCTCTAGACGGGCATCGCAAGGGGATTTTTAAGGTATCTAGCCACTGTGGGTCAAGTGGTCGGGACCCCCTTGTTAGACCCTCAACTTCCTACAACTCCCAATGAACATCTGGTAGGCCGTTGTCCGGTGGTGGCGATTCAGGTCAATGGCCGGACAGTACAATGCCTCCTGGACACCGGGTCGCAAGTAACCCTGTTCGCAGAGAGCTTGACTCGGGAGCTGTTTGGCGCACAGGATCGGTCGATGGCCGAAGCCCCCTGGTTGACTCTGCGGGGGGCCAATGGACTCGACATCCCGTATGTAGGATATTTGGTGACGGATTTGGAGATACACGGGGTTGTTGTACCCCAGAAAGGAGTGGTGGTAGTACGGGACGACTGCCTGGGGTCTTATCGCGCCCTACTGGGCATGAACGTTATCTCAGAGTGTTGGGAGGAACTGTTCCAGGGCAGACCAGCACGAGCAGCCGTGACATCAGATGGACAGGAGTGGGATCAGGTTAGAGCGGATTTTCGCCGGGTTTGTCTGGCTAAGCAACAAGGTGAACGTGAGAGTATTGGGAGATTGGCCTGTCGTTATGCTTTGTCCATTCCTGCCCGAAGTGAGGCCATGGTCTGGGCCAGAGTGCCCCCTCGGCTCTACAGTCCTGAGGAGGGGGTTTTGGTGGAACCCTACTTGGATGGCCCCAAGGTGGAAGTCGCCCGAGTGCTGGCGACTGTTAGGAGAGGGGCGGGTCTCGATTAAAGTCCGGAATTTGAATTCTTTCCCGATCCACCTACACCGCCATCAGCGCTTAGCCCGAATTACCTCGGTGAAGCCCCAGCAAATTCGAGAGCAAGGGGAAGTTGAATTCAGTCAAGTGAGTCCAACAGTGGTAGAGGTGGCCCTGGCACAGACGGGTCGACACATGGGCGAAGCTGGAGAAGGACTGCCGACACACCTTGAGGGAGAGTCGTTACGGGGAGAGGGATTGGAAGAGGATCAAGCCAAACAGTTCCAACGTTTCTTTTCGAAATGGCAGCACCTATTTTCCACCCATGACGAGGATTATGGCCGCACGGATGCGGTCAAGCATCAGATTCCGACCGGGGAGGCTGCGCCCAGTAGGGAGCGCTATCGACCTGTGCCCCCGACATTGTATTCTGAGGTCCGCACCCTCCTGAAAGGGATGTTGGATAAGGGAATTATCCGTGAGAGCAGCAGTCCGTGGGCCGCCCCGATAGTACTGGTACGGAAGAAAAATGGTTCTTGGAGGTTCTGCGTGGACTATCGAAGATTGAATCAGGTGACCAAAATGGATGCTTTTCCGCTGCCCCGAGTAGAAGATTCCCTTACAAGCCTCACACAAGCAGCCTGGTATTCAACTCTCGATCTGGCCAGGAGGTAAAATTCTTGGGCCACATAGTGAGTGCTGCGGGGATCTCTGTTGATCCGGAGAAGGTGGCAGCTGTGCAGGGGTGGACTGCCCCTAAAACGATGCGCCAGGTCAGATCCTTTCTGGGCTTCGTCGGATATTACAGGCGATTCATCCAGGACTTCTCCAAAATCTCCAAGCCGATCAATCAGCTGCTGGGAGGTGTGGGACGAGTTCGGGGCCGAGGGTCCCCATCGATTCAGTGGGGTCCTACGTGCGAGGCCGCCTTCCAGAAACTCAAGCAGGAGTTACTACAGGTAACGATTCTGGCTTATGCCGACTTTACACAGCCTTTTATTTTGTACACCGATGCCAGTAACCTGGGCTTGGGAGCTGTCTTGGCTCAGAGGCAACAAGGGGAAGAGAGGGTAATTGCTTATGCGAGCCGAAGCTTACACCCGACGGAGAAGAACGACGCCAACTACAGTTCTTTTAAACTCGAACTACTGGCAATGAAGTGGGCGCTAAGCGAAAAGTTTAAAGATTATCTGTGGGGAGCGAAGGTGCAAGTAGTTACGGACAATAACCCGCTGGTACATCTACAAACCGCCAAGCTGGGGGCGGTGGAGCAGAGATGGGTGGCACAAATGGCGAATTTCGATTACCAGCTTCAGTACCGGCCTTGGAGGGAACATACCAATGCCGATGTACTGTCTAGGCTGCCGGAGGAAGGATCGGCGGCCCCGGTAGTGACACTCGAAGTAGGGCATGACGAGGGATTGATGGTGGGGATTGTGGAGGTACCAGGGCAACCATCGGAAGAACCCCCGGGTTGTTGGGGATGGGACCCGCAGCGTTGGAGGTCTTGGCAGGGTGAGGATGAGGATTTGCTGTTAGTCCGGACTTGGCTGAGGCGAAGAACATGGCCAGAGGGCGAGGAATGCCGGACCCAGACCCGAACAGTGCGAGGACTGCTGGGACAGAGAAGGAGACTCTACCTGAGGGAGGGAGTGATCTGCAGGGCCCTCCAGGATCCCAGGTTGGGCGACAAGGTTTGTCAGGAGGTGGTCCCCGAGGGACGCTGGCTGGCGCTGTTGGAAGCCTATCACACCAGAATGGGGCATCAAGGGCAAGAGAGGACGACAGCACTATTGCGGCGACACTTCTACTGGCCTGGGATGGAGGGCACGACAAGGGCCTACCTCCAGAGGTGCCCACGTTGTATACTGTTTAAGACCAGGAAAGAGGTACGGGCCCCGCTAGTTCCAATCCAGGCCCAAGCACCCTTGCACATTGTAGCCATGGACTATTTTACCCTGGGTCGACCGGTGGACCGGATCCAGTATATCCTTGTGGTCACGGACCTATCCACCAAATACGCTTGGGCTGTCCCCACCCTGGACCAGACTGCCATTACCACAGCCGATGCCCTGTGGAAGTACGTGGTACAGCCGTTCGGGTGCCCCGAAGTACTCCTTTCTGATCAAGGGCCTAACTTTGAGTCCAGAGTGATTCACGAGATGTTCCGACTGTATGGAGGGAAGAAGACCCATACGACCCCTTATCACCCCCAAGGGAACGGAGGGTGTGAGAGATTCAACCAGACGCTGCTGAGCCTACTGGGAACCTTGGAGGAAGATCAGCAGGGCCATTGGGCCGACAGACTTCCAGCATTGGTCCAGGCATATAATAACAGCGTACACAGTACTACTGGTTACGCCCCAACCTACCTGATGTTCGGAAGGCATGTAAGGCTCCCAATTGATCTGCTTCTGGGGACTGCCGCAGCGGAGGAAGGGAGTAGTCTGACTGAGTGGGTGACAAGACACCATCAGCGTCTCCAGTCAGCTTACGAGCAGGTTTCGGGCCGGATTAACCAAGCGGCAGTGAAGAACAAAAGGCTGTATGACCGGACGGCTCGTGAGGCACCGCTACTGCCAGGGGAGAGGGTGTTGGTAAGAGACAACCGTCGACGAGGGAAGGGCAAATTGAGTGACCGTTGGGAGTCCCAGCCCTATGTAGTCCAACGGCAACCACACCCAGACCAGCCGGTGTATGCCCTTCGTCCCGAAGGGAGAGCCGGTCCAGAGCGGGTGTTGCATCGCAATCTGGTCCGCCCTTGTCCGAACTATCCTACTCCTGTTGCAGATAAACCTCCGGTTGAAGCGACATGGATGCCCCAGTTGGTGGGATGGGCAGTGGTCCCAAGGGGACTAGGCATAGAGCCACGGCCTGAAGAGCCCCTTTCTCTAGCCAGACGGTCCCAGCGGGAGAACCGAGGTCGGCCCCCAGCCAGGTATGGAGACTGGGTGTCTGGACTCGGGACTAAAACGGTCCGGCAGGGGGGGTATGCCACGGTGTGACAAATGGAGAGCGGAACTAGTTTTGTTGGATTGGTGTTCCCTCCGGGACGATAACAACGTAACACTGCTCCCCGTGCCACTGTGTACCTGTTGCCTTGACGACAGTAATGATTACGTGACATCAGGTGTGGAGAATTAACTCAGAGACCCGTGATGAGGCCAAGTAGGCATTTGAAAACATATGAAAGGCAAGAGAAAGAGACTGTTGGGGTGGTTCTCCTTCGTTGAGAAGTCCTTTATTCGGCAGTCGTAATTGTTGAGGGAACATTGTGTGAAGAGGGAAGTGTTGACTTGAGAGAGCCTCGATGACGTTGGAGGAGGAGGAAAGCACACTGTAAAGGCTGAAGAGAGAGTTAAGTAACATCGTGTGAAGAGGGAAGTTACATTGTGTGAAGAGGAAAGTAACATGGTGCGAAGAGGAAAGTGTTGACTTGAGAGAGACTCGATGGCATTGGAGGGAGAAGAAAGCACACTGTAAGGGCTGAATGAGAGAGTTAAGCAAGCGGAAACTGAGTCTCTTAAATGCGTGTATTCGACACTGAATTGGATGTGGTTTGGAGTGCTGGATTGCAATTACAAATATTGGGTGCAGTTACGTTTGGCCCATCCCGACCTGTGACACTTTTCCCAATCTCATATACATTGTTTTATCCTCATTTATTTTACTTCCAGACCCTCTAAAGTATTCATTTACAATTTTCATTACTTCCTTTACACTTTCTTTCGTTTTTACAATGATTGTCGTGTCGTCTGCGTATTGGAAAATTTTTCCTTTTCCCTTACTGTTTTCGATTTCTATTCCTACAATTTCACTTTTTTTTTTTATAGTTATTCCCAACGGTTCTGAAATGAGCGAGTATAGTAAGGCTGAAAGTGGATACCCCTGTCTAATCGATCTTGTGATTTTAAAACATTCTGTTAAAAAACCGTTACATTTTATCCTTGTTATTGCTCCTTTATATAAAATCTCAATCCATTTTGTAAAAACCTCTCCAAACCCATACCTTCTTAAAACGTCAAATAAATACTCATGCTCCACCCTATCAAATGCTTTCTCAAAGTCCAGACTTATTACATATCCTTCTTCTTTTTTTGTCCTTCATGAACCATATTATGTCTCTTATACTCATCGTTGTATCAGCAATGTCTCTTCCTTTTACTCCATATGCCTGGTTTGTTTGAATTATGTTCGGTATTACATCTTTTAATCTATTTGCTAAAACCTTGGCTAAAATTTTTATGTCTGTGTTTAGCATTGTTATTGGCCTGTCATTTTTCAAATCTTCTTGTCCTCGCTTCTTTTTGTATATCAATTTCATAAGTCCCATCCTTGTTCTTTCATTAATTTCTCCTTTTTCAAAAATCTCTTTAAAAACTTCATTCAAAATCTTGATTAAAACTCCTTTAAAACACACATAAAATTCAGATCCCAAACCATCTATTCCTGGGCTTTTCCTTTTATTCAGTTCCTCTATTGCTCTTTCAATCTCCTCTTCTCTGATTTCTTGTTCGCACTCTTCTTTATCTTCATCCCTTACTTTTGTTTTTATCTGATTTAATATTTTCTCTTTTTCTTTTTCTTCCACTCCCCTTGCATTAAAAAGATCTTCATAAAAATCCCTTATTTCATCTAAAATCTTTTCATTCCCTTCTACAATTTCTCCATTTTCCCCCTTTACTTCTTTTATCGTTTCAGATCTCCCTTTCTGCTTTTCAAGATCGAAAAAATTTTTTGTACATTTTTCTCCTTCAACCACATATTTTGCTTTGCTTCTAAGCCTCGCTCCCTCATATTGTTTTTCTTCTATCTCTTTTAGTTTTCCCTCGATTTCCTTTATCTTGTCTATATTTTGTTTTTCTTTCTTCAATTCCACTTCCAAACTTTATTTAATTTATTTTTCTTTGTACCTTTTACATTTCTGTATTAATCTGCAGTAATCAATAGAGAATTTCTTTATTACAAATTTTACATTCTCCCACCATATTCTCTTATCCTCTTCATACATTCCATTTTCCTTTTCCTTTTCTATGATTTCTTTTATCTTTTCAACATAATCTTCATTATTTAAAATCCGTGTGTTTAAAATCCATACTCCCGGTCCTCTTATCATTTTACTCCAGTCTAATTTAAAAAATAAAAACTTATGATCTCTAAAACTGGTTTCCTCATATTTTATCTTTTCGATAAAATTCTCCACATTTCTGCTACATAAAACAAAGTCAATTCTTGTTTGGCACACAAAAAACCCCACTATTTGTCTTCTTGAAAAATCTTTTTTTCTTCCATTTCTTTCTCTCCAAACATCTATTATGTTATTTTCTTCCATTAAAGCTTTAATTCTTTTCTCCCCGTATCACTTTTAAAAACCATTCCTTCAGCCATATCTTGTTTACTAAAAACAGTGTTAAAATCCCCAATCATTATAATTTCTTTGTACTTTTTCACTATATTCCTTAAAACTTTAAAATATTCTTTCTTTTCTTTCTCCTCCACTGGTGCATGCACATTTACTAAAATGAAAACTCTTCCTTCATATTTTATTTCAACCGCTAAACACTTTCACTTATTGTCTTTGTATAAAACTTTGCTTTCTTTAAAAACTTTATTAGTCATTAAAATTGCCACCCCTCTTCCAAATCTCCCATCTCCGTTGTTATAAAAAATCCCTCCATCCCATTTCTTTTTAAAATCAATCATCACTTTGTCATTCCAGTTTGTTTCTTGTAATACAATAATGTCTTGACCTTTACATTTTTCTTGTACTTTTTCAAATTTTCTCTTGTCCATTAGTCCTCTTGCATTAAATGTAACGCAATTTAAAACCATTAAAAGAAAAAAGAAAAATAAATACTTAATATGCATTATATATCATTTTCTCTTTCCAGTCCTCTTAAAACTCCAATAATGTTACCTTTTGTCTTTTTTCTTGCACTTTTCAAATTTGGTTT
Source organism: Triplophysa tibetana (assembly GCA_008369825.1). Lineage (NCBI taxonomy): Eukaryota > Metazoa > Chordata > Actinopteri > Cypriniformes > Nemacheilidae > Triplophysa > Triplophysa tibetana. Next base: position 1,079,745 of record CM017894.1, read on the forward strand.
TACCGTCATTTTTCTTCTTCTTATATTTTCTCTCGGCCCTCTATCACTGCTGTCCATCTTTTGTTCTTCACTTTCTGTTTCTTCGTCGTCATCCGTCTTTAGTTGCCCATCTCCCTCCGCTCCCGTTGTCTCCACTTCCATTTGACTGTCCTTCTCCATCGTTTCTCCACACTTTATTTTGACTTTGTCCATGTCCCATTCTAAGTGTTCCACGTTGTTTAATTGCGTTGCTATTCCTTCCTCTTTATCTATTTGTGTTTCTTTCTTCCCTTGTTCTGTTACTTCTTCTGTCTGCTCACCCTCTGTTGTATTCTCTTGTTGCTGTACTCCAATTTCTTTGTCCATCTTTTCCCCTTTTGTGTTTGGTTGCACCTGATCTTTCGTCGAAATTATCTTTTCTATTTGTTCCTCTGTGACCGTTTTCCCTCCTTTTCCTTTGTTTCTTTCTTCTGTGGTTCCGTTTTCTGCTACTTCATCTTCATTATTGTGTCTTTCATGCACCTGCCCGTTCTCATTCGTTTCTTCATTGTTCCAGAATTGACATTTATTTAAATTTCTTCTGCAATCCAGGCACTTGACAGCATTGCAATCCCTTGAGAAATGTCCTCTCTCCTCACACTTATGACACTTAAATTCCGGGCAATCCTTTATCATGTGTTCAGGGCTCATGCACATCCTGCAGATTTTCATCTGATGGCTGTGCATCACCCTAAAATATTGCAACCCTTCCTCTGTGTCAAATTTAGTGCTATATGGGAGGGACATTATCTCTTTTGGGAAGCGTGATTTTACGTGTCTCGTTCCGTCCTCAATCATCGTGCCTGGATATACCCGTCTTTTAATGCCTGCAATTGGTGTAACTCCCCATCCTCTTAATTTATTTAAAATTTCATTATCATCAATGTTGACAGGCAGTGCATGAAAGAAACAACATATTCTCTATTTTGCAGCCTCTTAATTTCACAGTTCATCTCTTTTATCATTAGTCCATCTTCTAACAATTCCACATCTTCCACATTTTCCAAAGTCACCTCATACTCTTTGTTGAGTTTGGGTCTCACCGCCAAGATTTTCCCCATTCCAATCATTTCCGTCACCGCTTTTATAATGTCTTCTGCTTTTATATTTGCGTCGCTTGTATTCACCGTCACTGTTGCCTCTTTCAAATAATCCTTCTTCTGGGTCTTTTCCGTTTGGTCCATAATTCTATCTCTTCGTTGCTTTTCCGTTCCTTGTTCGTTTACCAATCGTGTCTCTCCAGCCAAATCCAAGGTCTTTGCCGTGTGTCCGTCCATTTTGAAAACTCAACCAAGAGAAAAAAAAAAGGGCGAAAACTCCCCAAAAATACGCCACCTTCCAGACAGCTTAAGCTGCTGTAAGGTGGCTTGAACACAAAAAAATTAGAAAAAAAACAAAAAACGAAAATTTTATTCTAGAAAAACTGTTGACTAAAAGAAAACAAAGCAAAAAAATGGAGAGCCTTTCTCTCCTTACTGCAGCCTAGCACTTCCTGTCAGCTCAATAGCACTACTCAGGGTGGTGTGGCCGTAAACGATAACTGAATGCACCCGAGCTCTCGTCATAAACAAAGCTGCCAAAAGGCCACCATACATTAAAGAACTAAAGCTTGAAGCACCTGGTATTCCCAGGTGGTCTCCCATCCAAGTACTGACCAGGCCCGACCCTGCTTGGCTTCTGAGATCAGACGAGAGCGGGCGTGCTCAGGGTGGTGTGGCCGTAAGCGATACGTGAATGCACCCGAGCTCACCTCATAAACAAAGCGACCAAAAGGCTTAAAACACTAAAGCTTACAGCACCTGGTATTCCCAGGTGGTCTCCCATCCAAGTACTGACCAGGCCCGACCCTGCTTGGCTTCCGAGATCAGACGAGAGCGGGCGTGCTCAGGGTGGTGTGGCCGTAAGCGATAACTGAATGCACCCGAGCTCTCCTCATAAACAAAGCTGCCAAAAGGCCACCATACATTAAAGAACTAAAGCACCTGGTATTCCCAGGTGGTCTCCCATCCAAGTACTGACCAGGCCCGACCCTGCTTGGCTTCCGATATCAGACGAGAGCGGGCGTGCTTAGGGTGGTGTGGCCGTAAGCGATAGGTGAACGCACCCGAGCTCACCTCATAAACAAAGCGACCAAAAGGCTTAAAACACTAAAGCTTACAGCACCTGGTATTCCCAGGTGGTCTCCCATCCAAGTACTCAATTCAATTCAATTCAAGTTTATTTATATAGCGCTTTTTTGTATTGTTTCAAAGCAGCTTTACAGGGCAAACAGGAAAAACAGAAAAGGTAAAACACAGCACAGTGCATTGTATTTATACAACGAGTAAGATCATACTAATAAATAATATATAATTTCTAAATAAATAAATAAATAAATGCAGTCTCCCGGTGAGCAGGCCAACACTGCCCTGCTGTGGCGAGGAACCCAAACTCCAATGATTGATTAATGGAGAAAAAAACCTCGGGAGAAACCAGGCTCAACCGGGAGGGCCAGATCCCCTCTGATGTGTCATAGCTGCACTCAAACTTCTGACATGTGATTTAAGTTTAGCATTCGATACCAAATATTGTAACTTCAGCATTAATGAGACAAATAGTCCGTCTTTGCTCTTGGTTGGGGGTGTATTGGTCTGAGCTGGGATGGTCCGATGGTCATATTTCTCTTGGCTGGTGGTGGAATTGCCTTAGATGGGGCTGGGATGCTCAGTCAGTCTGCAGCTGTAGCTGGCGTTATCTCAAATTGAGGATGGGCATCTTTCGGTCGTCTGGACATGGTGGACCTTCTTCCTACCTCGGGATGGGCATCCCGAAGCAGAGGCGGAAAGAGAATAAAGAGAATAATTAGCGTAGCTGCTGTTCATTAACTATACATTAGGTGAAAGCTTGGCTGAAAAGATGTGTCTTTAATCTAGATTTAAATTGGGTTTAAATTGTGTCTGACCCTCGAATAGTATCAGGAAGGCTATTCCAGAGTTTAGGTGCTACGTATGAGAAAGCTCGACCCCCTTTGGTGGATTTAGTTATTCTAGGTGTTGTCAAAAGTCCTAAGTTTTGAGATCTTAGAGAGCGTGTTGGGTTGTAACGTGATAAAAGCTCGGTTAAGTAAATAGGGGCTAAACCGTTTAAGGCTTTGTATGTAATTAAAAGAATTTTAAAATCAATACGATACTTAATGGGTAGCCAGTGAAGAGATGATAAAACTGGGGTTATGTGATCGTATTTTCTTGACCTAGTAAGAACTCTGGCAGCTGCATTCTGAAATAACTGTAGTTTGTTTATCGATGATGCAGGACAACCACTAAGTAGAGCATTACAATAGTCAAGTCGTGAGGTCACAAATGCATGAATAAGCTTTTCTGCGTCAGCAAAACATAAAATATTTCGTAACTTGGAAACATTTCTAAGGTGGAAGAAGGCTGTTTTTGTGATATTTGAGATGTGATTTTTAAATGACAGGTTGCCGTCTAATATAATGCCTAGGTCTTTAACTGTATTTGTTAACTGTATAAGTACTGACCAGGCCCGACCCTGCTTGGCTTCCGAGATCACACGAGAGCGGGCGTGCTCAGGGTGGTATTGCCGTAAGCGATAGGTGAACGCACCCGAGCTCACCTAATAAACAAAGCGACCAAAACGCTTAAAACACTAATGCTTACAGCACCTGGTATTCCCAGGTGGTCTCCCATCCAAGTACTGACCAGGCCCGACCCTGCTTGGCTTCCGAGATCAGACGAGAGCAGGCGTGCTCAGGGTGGTGTGGCCGTAAGCAATAGGTGAACGCACCCGAGCTCACCTCATAAACAAAGCGACCAAAAGGCTTAAAACACTAAAGCTTACAGCACCTGGTATTCCCAGGTGGTCTCCCATCCAAGTACTGACCAGGCCCGACCCTGCTTGGCTTCCGAGATCAGACGAGAGCGGGCGTGCTCAGGGTGGTGTGGCCGTAAGCGATAGGTGAACGCACCCGAGCTCAATTCATAAACAAAGCTACCAAAAGGCTTAAAACACTAAAGCTTACAGCACCTGGTATTCCCAGGTGGTCTCCCATCCAAGTACTGACCAGGGCCGACCCTGCTTGGCTTCCGAGATCAGACGAGAGCGGGCGTGCTCAGGGTGGTGTGGCCGTAAGAGATACGTGAACGCACCCGAGCTCACCTCATAAACAAAGCGACCAAAAGGCTTAAAACACTAAAGCTTACAGCACCTGGTATTCCCAGGTGGTCTCCCATCAGAGTACTGACCAGGCCCGACCCTGCTTGGCTTCCGAGATCAGACGAGAGCGGGCGTGCTCAGGGTGGTGTGACCCTGCTTGGCTTCCGAGATCAGACGAGAGCGGGCGTGCTCAGGGTGGTGTGGCCGTAAGCGATAGGTGAACGCACCCGAGCTCACCTCATAAACAAAGCGACCAAAAGGCTTAAAACACTAAAGCTTACAGCACCTGGTATTCCCATGTGCTCTCCCATCCAAGTACTGACCAGGCCCGACCCTGCTTGGCTTCCGAGATCAGACGAGAGCGGGCGTGCTTTTTTTTTTTTTTTTTTTTTTATTATCAAAAAGTACATAAATTATATTTACATGACTCATGTTTCATACATCGAACATTACATTCTCAGACTCATTACATGTTATGCCTATTTATCCTATACAACATATGCTTTGAATTTAAGTCACACTACATCTTCAAGCATAATCAATAAAAGGAAACAAAAGAAAACCCAATTTCAAATACAAATAAATAATACCGAACTCAAACATAACCATTCATTTTTCAAAACTTTATACTTAACCCTTCTTTTGTACTTATAAATCCACTTTCTTCTACAAATGCTTTTCCAAACTCATCTTCGCTTAGATATTTCCACATTAGAAACACATTCTTCCTAACAATACTCTTGAACACATCAATCACATCCGCTTTCTTTTTATCAAAATATGCTATATTCCTCCTCACCCATACTGCATACCTTGCATTACTCAAAATTAAGTTCCATAAATTCACCTTCTTGTCCTTGTAATTTGTACATTCACCAAATAGAAACAGTCTTTTCCACATATCCCCTGCTACCTCTTTTCCCATTCCATCTTTTATTAGTTTTTTAATTTTTGCATGGAACTCCTCGAGCTCCTTGCACTCAAAGAAAATATGCATTAGAGTTTCTGGCTCTGTCTCACACATGTCACATTCTCTACTTACATTTTTGTTTATTTGATGAATTACAACCTTTGTGTATATTCTGTTGTGTCGTAGTTTGAAGTCCAAATTCTCACAGTCCAGTCCGTTATATTTTACATTTAAATTTCTCCATATTGTCTTTTCTTTCAAGCCAGGAAACACTCTTGGCCATACCGCCTCTGATGCAGGCACTTTAATTTCCCTTTTCACCATTATTTTGTATATCGTTTTCACATTTATCTCCCACAAAAAAAAATTTCTCTCATTTTCCACAATATACATTTCAGGTATTCCCCAATCTCCCACTTTGGTAGTTTCTCTTTCAATCCCTCCTACCCACTTTTCAGGCAGGCATTTTTTAATGTTTTCACATTCCCCATCCACTTTTGCTTTCTCAATTTCATCATCCCACCCCACCACACAGTCATATATTGCCCTATTCGGTAAAAAACCTTTCACATATTCATATGCCAAATCTTTTACTTTTCTTACCCCCGCTCTCATGAACAGTCTGTTGTAGAGCATTTTCCCTCCCCTATTCCTTATTCTTGGGTTCAGGAATATTGGTTGATTATGCACTTGATTTATGTTTTCACATTCATAATTTACATTCACCACAAATTCAGCCCATGCAGTAAACACTTCTTGATAAAACAAAGGCATTTTTTCGATCATTGGCTTTTTCAAAACCATGAACACTCCTTCTTCACCACATCCTCCACCCTCATTTAAATATTTTCTCATATACCCCTTCCACCCATATTCTACTTTGTCACATAAATACTTTTTAATTGTTTTCACTCTTATTGCGTTCCTTTTAACATTTAAATCTGTCAATCTCAAACCCCCTTCACTGTAATCTGCTATTAATGTTTTTGCTGATATTTTCACTCCTTTCCCACCCCACACAAAAATATTCACAGCCTCTTTTATTCCATTTAACACCCAATCCGGTAAATCAATTACTCCCATCACATAATTACATTTAGTTAACAATAAAGAATTAACAACGACCACCTTGCCTCTTAGTCTTAATTCTCTTAGTCTCCAAAACTGTAACACTTGTTTGATTTTATTTAGCACTCCCGACCATGTTGCATCTCTTGCCTCTTTTGCATTCCCTCCTACATTTACCCCTAAAATCTTTATAAAATCTTTTGTTATTTTAAATGGAACACCTGACCCTTCAACCATCACTCCTCCTATATTCATTATTTCTGACTTTTCCACATTTATTTTTGCACCTGACGCTTTCCCATATTTTTCCATCTGTTTTCTAATTTTATTTATGCTCTCCATGTCCCTAACTGTAAAAGTTGTATCATCTGCATATTGATGTATTATACTCAATCCCCCATTTGGTATTTGAATTCCTTTTATTTCCTTATCTTTTTTAATGAGTGTCGCCAGCGGCTCGGCTGTTATTGAATACAATAATGCTGACATCGGACAACCTTGCCTTACTGACCTCTCTAAAGGAAAGGGGTCAGTTAATATCCCATTAACTTTTACACAACTTTTAGCATTTCCATATATTAATCTTATCCACTTTTGTATCCTCTCTCCAAATCCAAATTTTTCCATCGTCTGTTCTATAAAGCTATGTTCCACCCTGTCAAATGCCTTGTTTAAGTCTATAGATAAAACCAGTCCCCCTTTCCCGTCTTTCTCCATCCCTTCTACTACGTCCCTTATTGTGCAAATTGTATCTGTGATATCTCTTCCCTTTATACTATAAGCTTGGCTTGGTGACACTATTGACCCTACTACCTCTTTTATCCTATTTGCCAGCACTTTTGTCAGTATTTTGTAATCTGTATTTAAAAGACTCAAAGGCCTATAATTATCTAACTTAAGTGGACTACCTTTATTTTTATATAGTATTGTGATTACTCCTAGCCCCATAGACTCTGGCATTTCCCCATTCTCTTCCATGCTCCTATAAACCTTCCGCAATATTGGTGCTACAGTCTCTACAAAGGTCTGATAAAACTCGTGCGTTAAGCCATCTGAGCCAGGGCTTTTATTCTTCTTTGTCTGTTTTATTGGTTCTTTTATTTCTTCGATACCTCTTTCACATATATTTTTCTCACTTTCACTTAACCTTACACTCACTGTATTCAAAACTTCCTCCACACACTCCTGTTTTACCCCTTCTTTCTTGAATAACTCCTTATAAAAAAGTTATATTTCTCTTATTATCTCCACAAAGTCAGTAATTCTGTCACCTTTTCCATTTTCCAGCTCTGTTATATGCTTTTTCCTCTGTTTTTTCTTTTCTAAGTTTAGAAAGAACTTTGTGCTTCTTTCTCCCTCTAAGGCATACTGCGCTCTACTTCTTATTATTGCACCCTTACTCTTTTCTTTTCCATACTCCTCTATTTCTGCTTTTATCTGCACATAGCGCTCTTTATCCTGCTCCGGATTGCTTTCTATTTTTCCGGCTTCCCTCTTCAATTCATTTTCCATTTCCTCAACTTTACTCCTTCTCATAAAATTCCTTTGTTTTGCGTATCGAATGCTTCTCTTCTTAATTTCCCCTTTCATTTTTTCCCACCACTCACATACATTTTCATCAAATAGTTCATTTTGCATTTCATAATTTATGCATTTTCTAATATTTTCTTTATATGCCTCTTCTTTTGGCAATTCTGCATTCAAACACCACATTCCCCCTCCCCTCTCCTCCTCGTTTACGCCCATCTTAACCATCATCACAGCATGGTCACTTATTCCCACAAACTTATATTTCACATTTTTTACATATTTTAACATTTCCCTTTTGGTTAAACATAAATCTATGCGGCTTTGTTTCAAAATCCCTATCACCAGTTGTCTTCTCGAGAAGTCTTTTTTGTAGGGATTCTCTTCCCTCCATACATCAACCATGTCCTCATGTTGCATCCATTCAATTAGGTATTTTCTGGATACATCCGACTTAAAGTTTGCGCTGCTTGACGCATCCAGTCGTGTGCACCACACATTAAAGTCCCCAACCACAATATAGTTGCCTTTACACAGCGGCTTCATTTCTTTAAATACTTCTTTTCTCTCATTTTCTATATTAGGTGCATAAATGTTTATCAACCTGAAAAGTTCATTATGAACCACAAACTCAGTCACTAACAATCTCCCATTACCGTCCTTGTATACTTGCTTCACATTATTTACTCTATCTCCTTTTATCAGGGTTGCTACACCACGGGCTTTCGCATTCCCGTGATTGACGAAAATGTCACCTTCCCACCTCTTTCTTATATTACCCATTATTTCATCAGACCAGTGTGTCTCTTGCAAACAGAGTATGTCGGCTTTTATCAATCCTTTCACCTTCTCAAATTTACTCTCATCTCTCAGTCCATTGCTATTCAAACAGGCGATGTTCACAATGCCCCACATAGCAAGTATCATGGATTTGCAGATTCTTACACTCATTTTGATAAATCCCGCGACTTACTTTCTGCAGTTTGCTTCTCCATTTCTTTCTTTTTTCTTTTCTTCTGGACTCTCTTTCCATCGCTTGTTTCCATTTCTTCAACATCGTTTATATCTGGACTCTCCGGTACCTCTCTCTTTTCTCCTCCTCCTCCCTCCGCCTGTATTTTTTCGCCTTGCCTTTTTGTGCTGTCAACCTCCTGCCTCTCTCCGTCACCTTTTGCTGTCTCCCCTTTTTGAGTTTCTACTCCATGTTGGTTGTTGTTGTCCCCTTTTTTCTTTATCCCATCACCCTTGGCTGTCGATTCTTTTTCCGTCTTTTTGTTTGCTTTGTCGTCTCTCCTGCTGCTTTCTTTTTCTCCAGAACATCTCCCTACTGTTCTGTCCAGTTCACTCCATTCTGCTTCTCTCTCTTCATCTGTTAGGGTCTCCTCCATGCTACCGTACAGATCCGCGGATCTCCCTATATCGTCTTCCTCACTGTCTTCTTCTGTTGTTCTGCATACACACAGCTCGGTTTTCCTCCTGCACACACCACAATTCCCTCTGTTGCACTCGCGTGCATAATGTCCTTGTTCACCGCATCTGAAGCATTTAAAATTGGGGCAATCCTTTACTATTTGTCCCGGCTGGATGCACAAGCGGCAGACTTTAACTTGCCTGTCGTGTATTACCCTAAAGTGCTCCGTCCCTCCCAATGTCTCCGACTTCGTTGAGTACGGCAGTGATTTTACCTCCTCATTGAATTTTACTTTTAGGAACCTTGTTCCGTCAGCGATATCAGACCCCGGCCACATTCTCCTCTTCACTCTTGAGGCTGCCTCCACTCCCCAGTCTGACAGCTTTCTCAGTATCTCCTCGTCCTGAATGTATGTTGGAAGACCGAGGAACGAGACCACCATCTCCATACAATCCGCCTCTTTCGCCATCACCCGACTTTTCTTTATCATCAGTCCATCCAGTAGCTTCTCCTTTCCTTTGTCCTCTTCCATCGTCAGCTCATATTCTTTCGGGGTTTTGTATCTGCACCCGATAACCACTCCACTATCTTCTCCTTCTATTTCCACCAGCACTGTGAGCTTCTTTTCATAACTCCTTTCTTTTTGCTCCGATTCTCCATCCTTTTCTCTCATGTTCCTTTTCTCAAGGCCTCTTCCCACCTCCATTTTGTCACCCAGCGTTGTGGCCTTCTCAGCACGTAACGTATTTATCCCCAAACAGCAGGCGCTGTTTGGGGAGTAAATAACCCCACTTCACACCAGTCCTCCCTTTTTTACAAGGTTTTATCCGAAACAAGCTTCTTTTTTCAATTCTCAACCTCACAACACCTACTGCATACAACAAACTACCAACTCACTTCCTGTCAGCTCAATAGCACTACTCAGGGTGGTGTGGCCGTAAGCGGTAACTGAATGCACCCGAGCTCTCCTCATAAACAAAGCTGCAAAAAGGCTACCATACATTAAAGAACTAAAGCTTACAGCACCTGGTATTCCCAGGTGGTCTCCCATCCAAGTACTGACCAGGCCCGACCCTGCTTGGCTTCCGAGATCAGACGAGAGCGGGCGTGCTTTTTTTTTTTTTTTGTTTATAATACATTAACAGGTAAGTTCCATACACAGTCAATCATGGCAAACAAATCCACATGGTACATGCAAATATATGGTAATCCAAATAACCCAGCAAAGCACCGAGGTGTTAGGCTCTCTGCGTTTGAACAAATAAAGACCTTAAAACAAGTTCATCCTCTTTTGGAAAGTCAAAGTGCTTTCGTTCAAAAATGCATATAATGTCTTTGGTAAAAATTTTGTAAAATTCCCCCATCCTGTTCTCTAATTTGAAGTAATTGTATAACATTTTTACATATTCCTCTACCATCTGTTTAAAAAGCACCCATAGATTTAAAGTAAAATCTCTGGTTCTTACTACATTCCTTCTTTTCCATATTGCTTTTTTCGCCAGGAGTAAACACAAATTCACAAGCTTCCTACTTTGTTTGTTCTCTGTCATTCCCAGCATAAAAAATCTCTTCCACTCAGTAACTTCTTCTTTTTCTCTTAATTCTTTGACAATTTCTTTCAGTTCTTTAAAAAATGGCTTCAGCTTTTCACAGAATAGAAACAGATGTAAAATCCCCTCATCTTCTTTTTTACAGACTTTACATTGGGCATTAGTTTCTTTCTGCATTAGACACAATCTCATTTCTGTATAAATCGCATTTTGTCTAATAAAATAATCTAAACATTCTAAATCCACATCCAACCATTTCCATGTTCTATTCTTCCAGATATCTTTTTCTTCTATTCCATTAAAGTTCCTTAGCCAGACCTGGTTGGCCACAGGTTTCTTAAAGACTCTGTTTATGAAAAACTCATAAAACATTTTCACAGTGCCTAAAGTAAAATCCACCTTTTTGTCTTTACATTTTAAGAACACAGTTATTTTGTTTTCTTTTTCTTCCTTCTTGTTAATCTCATCTAGCCATTGCCTTGGGATTGCCTTCTTGACATCTTCATACTGTTTTTTTAAAACCATCACATTAAAATCCTCCTTCTCCTCCTCCATCGCATCCGTAATCACTTGAAGTGGTAAAAATCCCTCTTTAAACTCCCATAGAACATCTCTCACTTTTACAATCCCCGCTTGTAGCCACTTCTTAAAATAGATATCTCGCTCTTGTATCTTTATTTTGTCGTTTAGAAAGAGAGGCTGATTTAAAATCCCTTCCCTCCCCTCTGGATTAAAATCCACCTCTGTTAGAAAAAACCTCCAAGCATTTAAAACCTCTTTATAAAACTGTGGAATCCCCTCTGTCATCCAAGTTTTCAACTTCATCCATAAAATGTTTTCCCCGAGGTTAAAATTCCCACATTTATTTAGATAAAAACCCATCAATTTCTTCCATTCAGCTCTATTCTTGTCATCCAAAAATTTCTTAACCACTTTTACCCTCATGCTTTTCATCTTTTGTTCCACATCAACTAAACCCATCCCTCCCTCTTCTGGTTTTTCTATCAGCGTATAATATGCTATCCTTGGAGGCTTTTTTTCCCATAAAAATTCTAAAATACTCTTTTTTATTCTTTTAAAAGCCCAGTTTGGCAATGGCATCACATGTACCTTATACCACATCTTTGATAACATTAATACGTTTACAGTTAAAATTTTTCCTTTCAAACTTAGGAACCTATTTCTCCAAAAAATCAGCCTTCTTTCCATCCCTCCCAGCGTCTCTTCCCACATATTATCAACGGCTTCCTTCTCGTTCTTTGCTAAAATTGCTCCTAAAATCTTCATCTCCTGTACCTCTATGAACTTAACAACCCCTGTTAGAACCTCTGTCTTTCCAAACTTCATATATACTGTTTTTTCTTCGTTTATTTTTGCACCTGAGCCCTCGCAATAGCATTTAATTTTTTCCATCACTTCTTTAACACTTTCTATATTTTCAACCAAAATTGTCGTATCGTCAGCGTATTGGAATATTTTCGTTAATTCTTCTTTTTCTTCAAATTGTATCCCCTTTATTCCCTTTTCTCTGTTTATTACAAGCCCTAGGGGTTCTGCCACCAAAGAATATAATTGCGCTGACAGTGGACACCCCTGTCTTATGGATCTTAGAACTTTAAAAGGCTGCGTTAAAAAACCATTACACTTTACTTTTGTTAAAATATCGCTGTATAAAACTGAGATCCATTTGATAAAGTTCCCTCCGAAACCAAATTGTTTTAAAACTCCCAATAAAAACCCCTGTTCCACTCTGTCAAAAGCCTTCTCAAAGTCCATGCTTATGACGTATGCGCTCTTTCCTTTTTCTTTTATGTATCCCACTATATCTCTGATGCTGCTTGTGATGTCTGCTATGTCCCTCCCCTTTACTCCGTAGGCCTGGTTAGTTTCTATTTTGTTTGGCATGACCTTTTTTAGTCTGTTTGCTAAGACTTTGGCTAAAATTTTTAGATCTGTGTTTAACATTGTAATGGGCCTAAAATTCTTCAGTTCCATTTTGTCTCCTTTTTTCTTATAGATTATTTTCATTAAGCCTAGGCCCATTCTTGGCTAGGCCCATTTAGCTCCTCTCTTAACGTTCTTCTAATTTCTTCCTCCTTTGTTCTTTTCGCCTTTTGTAACAATTTGCAGTAATTCATTGTATATTTCTTTATGTCATATTTCATGTTTTCCCACCATTGTCTTTTATCTTCTATGTACATCAAGTCTTTTTTCCCTTCATCTAATATGTTTTCTATCTCTTTTTTAAAATGCTGGTCCTTTAAAACTCCAGTGTTTAAAATCCATACCCCTGGTCCCTTCATTTCTCTTTTAAAATCCATTCTCATTAACACCATTTTGTGATCACTTAAAGTCGTTTCTTTATAAACCACTCCATCAATAAAACATTCCAAATTCCTGGTGCTTAAAAAGTAGTCTATTCTAGTTTGACACATAAAATTCCCCACCAGCTGTCTTCTTGTATATTCCTTCTTTTTTCCATTTCTCTCCCTCCACACATCAACCATGTTTTTCTCCTCCATCACCGACCTTAACTCTTTTCTACCGACATCCGATTTAAAAATCATTCCATTTGCCATATCCATTTGACTAAAGACAGTATTAAAATCCCCCGCAATCATTACCCTCTTCCATTTCTCCATTACTCCAGCTATAACATTGAAATATCTTTTCTTTTCTAACTGTTCATTTGGAGCATGTACGTTTACTAAAATAAAATCATCTTCTTCCGTCTTAATTTCTACAGCCATGCATTTCCCTTTTGTGTCCTTATACATTAGTTTTGCCTTGATACCTCTGTCTTTTCTTATTAACACTGCCACTCCTCCTCCCGGTTTCCCCTCTCCATTATTAAAAATGAATTCCCCTTCCCATCTTCTTTTAAAATCCTCCATTACATTTTCTTTCCAGTTTGTCTCTTGCAATAAAATCACATCTTCATCTCTGCACAGTTCCTTAACTTTTTCAAATTTCACACCATTCATTAATCCTCTTGCATTAAAGGTCACAATTTTCAACAGCATTAGATAAACAAATAAAAATTTAGCATCAACATTCTGTTAGTCTATTTTCCTCCCCTTCCTTTACACCTCTTCCACAGTCTTGTTTTTCTACAGAATTTTTTTTCCACACTTTATTTCTAGCTTTCTCTAAATTTGGTGTTACCTTGTCTTTTCTTCTTCTTTTGTTGGTTGTTTCCGTAGTGTCACCTTTGTCGATGTTTTTGTTGCCTTTGTCCTTTCCGTCCTCCTCCCAAGTCTGCTCTTTCTCCGTCTGGCTTTTCTGTTTCCGTTTGTCTAGTCTCGTTTATCTCCATCTGTTCCTCCATTTCCTCACTGTCTTGTGTTAGCTCAGTCTTTTCGCTCTCGTTATCATTGCCTATGCTTTCATTGTCCTCTCTTTGTATCACTCCAGTGTCCTCCCATTGCTCCTCTTCATTGTCCGTCTCAGGCATCTTGTCTTTTCTTCTTCTTGTGTTGGTTGTTTCCGTAGTGTCCCCTTTGTCGATGCTTTCGTTGCCTTTGTCCTTTCCGTCCTCCTCCCCAGTCTGCTCTTTCTCCTCTGGCTTTTCTGTTTCCGTTTGTCTAGTCTCGTTTATCTCCATCTGTTCCTCCATTTCCTCACTGTCTTGTGTTAGCTCGGTCTTTTCGGTCTCGTTATCATTGCCTATGCTTTCATTGTCCTCTCTTTGTGTCACTCCAGTGTCCTCCTGTTGCTCCTCTTCATTGTCCGTCTCATGCATCTGCCCGCTCTCCTGCTCTTCCTCCTGTTGTTGGCCGCTGTCCCAGCATTCGCACTTGTCCAGTGCACTCTTGCAGTCCGGACACCTCACCACCAAGCAGTCCCTTGCGAAGTGGCCTATTTTCTCACATTTAAAGCATTTGAAGTCCGGGCAGTCCTTCATCATATGCTCGGGGCTCATGCACAACCTGCAGGTTCTCACCTGCTGGCTATGTATCACCCTGAAGTATTGTGGACCTTCTCCCGTCTCCATTCTGGTGCTGTAGGGTAAGGAGGCCACTTCTTTCGGGAACCGCACCTTTAGGAACCTCGTTCCATCCTCTATGTAAGTGCCATTGTAGTATCTCCGCCTTATCTGCGAGATGGGAGTTACCCCCCATCCCTCCAGCTTCCGTACAATCTCTCCGTCGTCCAGGTATGCGGGCAGATGCATGAAAGAGACAACAAATTCTTTGTTATTTAACTTTTTAATTTCACACAACTTCCCTCTAATCATCAATCCTTCGTCCAGCTTTTCAATATCCTCTTCCTTTTCAAATGTAATTTCGTATTCTTTCCTACTTTTGGGTCTTACCGCTAGTATGTTTGTCACGTCCATTTTGTCTTTCAAAGCTTGAATAATGTCTTCTGCTTTTCCGTCTTGCACCTCCGTCAAATCAACTACCACTGTAGCTTCTTTAGTGTAAGATCTTCTGTATCTCATTTCAGGGCCATCCTTTTCTCTTTGTCTTTTTTCCAGTCCGGTTTCCATTTGCCGACGTGTTCCTCTTGCCATGTCCATGTCTGTTGCCGTTATTCCATCCATTTCTCAAAAAACTAAAACTGAAACGCTCCCTCCCAAACAGCTAAGCTGTTGGGAGGAAAACTCAAACAAAAAACAAACAAACTTATTTTCAACAACATAAACCTAAATTAAATAACACGGAGAATTGGTGAGCCTCACCTACTGCATACAAAAAACTGCCACCTCACTTCCTGATTGCTCTGTGGCGCCCTCAGGGTGGTGTGGCCGTAAGCGATAAGTGAACGCACCCGAGCTCACCTCATAAACAAAGCGACCAAAGGCTTAAAATACTAAAGCTTACAGCACCTGGTATTCCCAGGTGGTCTCCCATCCAAGTACTGACCAGGCCCGACCCTGCTTGGCTTCCGAGATCAGACGAGAGCGGGCGTGCTCAGGGTGGTGTGGCCGTAAGCGATAGGTGAACGCACCCGAGCTCACCTCATAACAAAGCGGCCAAAGGCTTACAACACTAAAGCTTACAGCACCTGGTATTCCCAGGTGGTCTCCCATCCAAGTACTGACCAGGCCCGACCCTGCTTGGCTTCCGAGATCAGACGAGAGCGGGCGTGCTCAGGGTGGTGTGGCCGTAAGCGATAGATGAACAGCCCGAGCTCTCCTCATAAACAAAGCGACCAAAGGCCTTAAACAACTAAAGCTTACAGCACCTGGTATTCCCAGGTGGTCTCCCATCCAAGTACTGACCAGGCCCGACCCTGCTTGGCTTCCGAGATCAGACGAGAGCGGGCGTGCTCAGGGTGGTGTGGCCGTAAGCGATAGCTGAATGCACCCGAGCTCTCCTCATAAACAAAGCGACCAAAAGGCTTAAACACTAAAGCTTACAGCACCTGGTATTCCCAGGTGGTCTCCCATCCAAGTACTGACCAGGCCCGACCCTGCTTGGCTTCCGAGATCAGACGAGAGCGGGCGTGCTCAGGGTGGTGTGGCCGTAAGCGATAGTGAACGCACCCGAGCTCTCCTCATAAACAAAGCGACCAAAAGGCTTAAAACCTAAAGCTTACAGCACCTGGTATTCCCAGGTGGTCTCCCATCCAAGTACTGAGCAGGCCGGACCCTGCTTGGCTTCCGAGATCAGACGAGCGGGCGTGCTCAGGATGGTGTGGCCGTAAGCGATAGCTGAATGCACCCGAGCTCTCCTCATAAACAAAGCGGCCAAAAGGCCACCATACATTAAAGAACTAAAGCTTACAGCACCTGGTATTCCAGGTGGTCTCCCATCCAAGTACTGACCAGGCCCGACCCTGCTTGGCTTCCGAGATCAGACGAGAGCGGGCGTGCTCAGGGTGGTGTGGCCGTAAGCGATAGCTGAATGCACCCGAGCTCTCCTCATAAACAAAGCGGCCAAAAGGCCACCATACATTAAGAACTAAGCTTACAGCACCTGGTATTCCCAGGTGGTCTCCCATCCAAGTACTGACCAGGCCCGACCCTGCTTGGCTTCCGAGATCAGACGAGAGCGGGCGTGCTCAGGGTGGTGTGGCCGTAAGCGATAGGTGAGCGCACCCGAGCTCACCTCATAATCAAAGCGACCAAAAGGCTTAAAACACTAAAGCCTACAGCACCTGGTATTCCCAGGTGGTCTCCCATCCAAGTACTGACCAGGCCCGACCCTGCTTGGCTTCCGAGATCAGACGAGAGCGGGCGTGCTCAGGTGGTGTGGCCGTAAGCGATAGCTGAATGCACCCGAGCTCTCTCATAAAAAAAGCGACCAAAAGGCTTAACACTAAAGCTTACAGCACCTTATTCCCAGGTGGTCTCCCATCCAAGTACTGACCAGGCCCGACCCTGCTTGGCTTCCGAGATCAGACGAGAGCGGGCGTGCTCAGGGTGGTGTGGCCGTAAGCGATA
>CM017894.1:1096871-1296871 GCA_008369825.1 Triplophysa tibetana
TAAAATATTCTTTCTTTTCTTTCTCCTCCACTGGTGCATGCCATTTACTAAAATGAAAACTCTTCCTTCATATTTATTTCAACCGCTAAACACTTTCACTTATTGTCTTTGTATAAAACTTTGCTTTCTTTAAAAACTTTATTAGTCATTAACATTGCCACCCCTCTTCCAATCTCCCATCTCCGTGTTATAAAAAATCCCTCCATCCCATTTCTTTTTAAAATCAATCATCACTTTGTCATTCAGGTTGTTTCTTGTAATACAATAATGTCTTGACCTTTACATTTTTCTTGTACTTTTTCAAATTTTCTCTTGTCCTTATCCTCTTGCATTAAATGTAACGCAATTTAAAACCCATAAAAGAAAAAAAAAAATAAATACTTAATATGCATTTATATATCATTTTCTCTTCCAGTCCTCTTAAAACTCCATAATGTTACCTTTTGTCTTTTTCTTGCACTTTTCAAAATTTGTTTTACCGTCATTTTTCTTCTTCTTCTTATATTTCTCTCTCGGCCCTTAATCACTGCTGTCCATCTTTTGTCTTCACTTTCTGTTTCTTTCGTCGTCATCCGTCTTTATTTGCCCATCTCCCTCCGCTCCCGTGTGTCTCACTTCCATTGGACTGTCCTTCTCCATCGTTTCTCCACACTTTATTTTGACTTTGTCCATGTCCCATCTAAAGTGTTCACGTTGTTTAATTGCGTTGCTATTCCTTCCTCTTTATCTATTTGTGTGTTTCTTTCTTCCCTTGTTCTGTTACTTCTTCTGTCTGCTCACCCTCTGTTGTATTCTCTTGTTGCTGTCCATCCAATTCTTTGTCCATCTTTTCCCCTTTTGTGTTTGGTTGCACCTGATCTTTCGTCGAAATTATCTTTTCTATTTGTTCCTCTGTGACCGTTTTCCCTCCTTTTCCTTTGTTTCTTTCTTCTGTGGTTCCGTTTCTGCTACTTCATCTTCATTATTGTGTCTTTCATGCACCTGCCCGTTCTCATTCGTTTCTTCATTGTTCCAGAATTGACATTATTTAAATTTCTTCTGCAATCCAGGCACTTGACAGCATTGCAATCCCTTGAGAAATGTCCTCTCTCCTCACACTTATGACACTTAAATTCCGCAATCCTTTATCATGTGTTCAGGCTCATGCACATCCTGCAGATTTTCATCTGATGGCTGTGCATCACCCTAAAATATTGCAAACCCTCCTCTGTGTCAAATTTAGTGCTATATGGGAGGGACATTATCTCTTTTGGGAAGCGTGATTTTACGTGTCTCGTTCCGTCCTCAATCATCGTGCCTGGATATACCCGTCTTTTAATGCCTGCAATTGGTGTAACTCCCCATCCTCTTAATTTATTTAAATTTCATTATCATCAATGTTGACAGGCAGTGCATTAAAGAAACAACAATATCTCTATTTTGCAGCCTCTTAATTTCACAGTTCATCTCTTTTATCATTAGTCCATCTTCTAACAATTCCACATCTTCCACATTTCCAAAGTCACCTCATACTCTTTGTTGAGTTTGGGTCTCACCGCCAAGATTTTCCCCATTCCAATCATTTCCGTCACGCTTTTATAATGTCTTCTGCTTTATATTTGCGTCGCTTGTATTGCACCGTCACTGTTGCCTCTTTCAAATAATCCTTCTTCTGGGTCTTTTCCGTTTGGTCCATAATTCTATCTCTTCGTTGCTTTTCCGTTCCTTGTTCGTTTACCAATCGTGTCTCTCCAGCCAAATCCAAGTCTTTGCCGTGTGTCCGTCCATTTTGAAAACTCAACCAAGAGAAAAAAAAAAGGGCGAAAACTCCCCAAAAATACGCCACCTTCCAGACAGCTTAAGCTGCTGTAAGGTGGCTTGAACACAAAAAA
This sequence comes from Triplophysa tibetana, assembly GCA_008369825.1. Taxonomy (NCBI): domain Eukaryota; kingdom Metazoa; phylum Chordata; class Actinopteri; order Cypriniformes; family Nemacheilidae; genus Triplophysa; species Triplophysa tibetana. Next base: position 1,098,743 of record CM017894.1, read on the forward strand.
ATTAGAAAAAAAACAAAAACGAAAATTTTATTCTAGAAAAACTGTTGACTAAAAGAAAACAAAGCAAAAAATGGAGAGCCTTTCTCCTTACTGCAGCCTAGCACTTCCTGTCAGCTCAATAGCACTACTCAGGGTGGTGTGGCCGTAAACGATAACTGAATGCACCCGAGCTCTCGTCATAAACAAAGCTGCCAAAAGGCCACCATACATTAAAGAACTAAAGCTTGAAGCACCTGGTATTCCCAGGTGGTCTCCCATCCAAGTACTGACCAGGCCCGACCCTGCTTGCTTCTGAGATCAGACGAGAGCGGGCGTGCTCAGGGTGTGGCCGTAAGCGAATACGTGAATGCACCCGAGCTCACCTCATAAACAAAGCGACCAAAAGGCTTAAACACTAAAGCTTACAGCACCTGGTATTCCCAGGTGGTCTCCCCATCCAAGTACTGACCAGGCCCGACCCTGCTTGGCTTCCGAGATCAGACGAGAGCGGGCGTGCTCAGGGTGGTGTGGCCGTAAGAGCGATAACTGAATGCACCCGAGCTCTCCTCATAAACAAAGCTGCCAAAAGGCCACCATACATTAAAGAACTAAAGCACCTGGTATTCCCAGGTGTCTCCCATCCAAGTACTGACCAGGCCCGACCCTGCTTTGGCTTCCGATATCAGACGAGAGCGGGCGTGCTTAGGGTGGTGTGTGGCGTAAGCGTAGGTGAACGCACCCGAGCTCACCTCATAAACAAAGCGACCAAAAGGCTTAAAACACTAAAGCTTACAGCACCTGGTATTCCCAGGTGGTCTCCCATCCAAGTACTCAATTCAATTCAATTCAAGTTTATTTATATAGCGCTTTTTTGTATTGTTTCAAAGCAGCTTTACAGGGCAAACAGGAAAACAGAAAAGGTAAAACACAGCACAGTGCATTGTATTTATACAACGAGTAAGATCATACTAATAATAATATATAATTTCTAAATAAATAAATAAATAAATGCAGTCTCCCGGTGAGCAGGCCAACACTGCCCTGCTGTGGCGAGGAACCCAAACTCCAATGATTGATTAATGGAGAAAAAACCTCGGGAGAAACCAGGCTCACCGGGAGGGCCAGATCCCCTCTGATGTGTCATAGCTGCACTCAAACTTCTGACATGTGATTTAAGTTTAGCATTCGATACCAATATTGTAACTTCAGCATTAATGAGACAAATAGTCCGTCTTTGCTCTTGGTTGGGGTGTATTGGTCTGAGCTGGGATGGTCCGATGGTCATATTTCTCTTGGCTGGTGGTGGAATTGCCTTAGATGGGGCTGGGATGCTCAGTCAGTCTGCAGCTGTAGCTGGCGTTATCTCAAATTGAGGATGGGCATCTTTTCGGTCGTCTGGACATGGTGGACCTTCTTCCTACCTCGGGATGGGCATCCCGAAGCAGAGGCGGAAAGAGAATAAAGAGAATAATTAGCGTAGCTGCTGTTCATTAACTATACATTAGGTGAAAGCTTTGCTGAAAAGATGTGTCTTTAATCTAGATTTAAATTGGTTTTAAATTGTGTCTGACCCTCGAATAGTATCAGGAAGGCTATTCCAGAGTTTAGGTGCTACGTATGAGAAAGCTCGACCCCCTTTGGTGGATTTAGTTATTCTAGGTGTTGTCAAAAGTCCTAAGTTTTGAGATCTTAGAGAGCGTGTTGGGTTGTAACGTGATAAAAGCTCGGTTAGTAAATAGGGGCTAAACCGTTTAAGGCTTTGTATGTAATTAAAAGAATTTTAAAATCAATACGATACTTATGGGTAGCCAGTGAAGAGATGATAAAACTGGGGTTTATGTGATCGTATTTTCTTGACCTAGTAAAACTCTGGCAGCTGCATTCTGAAATAACTGTAGTTTGTTTATCGATGATGCAGGACAACCACTAAGTAGAGCATTACAATAGTCAAGTCGTGAGGTCACAAATGCATGAATAAGCTTTTCTGCTGCGTCAGCAAAACATAAAATATTTCGTAACTTGGAAACATTTCTAAGGTGGAAGAAGGCTGTTTTTGTGATATTTGAGATGTGATTTTTAAATGACAGGTTGCCGTCTAATATAATGCCTAGGTCTTTAACTGTATTTGTTAACTGTATAAGTACTGACCAGGCCCGACCCTGCTTGGCTTCCGAGATCACACGAGAGCGGGCGTGCTCAGGGTGGTATTGCCGTAAGCGATAGGTGAACGCACCCGAGCTCACCTAATAAACAAAGCGACCAAAACGCTTAAAACACTAATGCTTACAGCACGGTATTCCCAGGTGGTCTCCCATCCAAGTACTGACCAGGCCCGACCCTGCTTGGCTTCCGAGATCAGACGAGAGCAGGCGTGCTCAGGGTGGTGTGGCCGTAAGCAATAGGTGAACGCACCCGAGCTCACCTCATAAACAAAGCGACCAAAAGGCTTAAACACTAAAGCTTACAGCACCTGGTATTCCAGGTGGTCTCCCATCCAAGTACTGACAGGCCCGACCCTGCTTGGCTTCCGAGATCAGACGAGAGCGGGCGTGCTCAGGGTGGTGTGGCCGTAAGCGATAGGTGAACGCACCCGAGCTCAATTCATAAACAAAGCTACCAAAAGGCTTAAAACACTAAAGCTTACAGCACCTGGTATTCCCAGGTGGTCTCCCATCCAAGTACTGACCAGGGCCGACCCTGCTTGGCTTCCGAGATCAGACGAGAGCGGGCGTGCTCAGGGTGGGTGGCCGTAAGAGATACGTGAACGCACCCGAGCTCACCTCATAAACAAAGCGACCAAAAGGCTTAAAACACTAAAGCTTACAGCACCTGGTATTCCAGGTGGTCTCCCATCAGAGTACTGACCAGGCCCGACCCTGCTTGGCTTCCGAGATCAGACGAGAGCGGGCGTGCTCAGGGTGGTGGACCCTGCTTGGCTTCCGAGATCAGACCGAGGAGCGGCGTGCTCAGGTGTGTGGCCGTAAGCGATAGGTGAACGCACCCGAACGCTCACCTCAAAAACAAGCGAGCGACCAAGGCTTAAACACTAAAGCTTACAGCACCTGGTATTCCCATGTGCTCTCCCATCCAAGTACTGACCAGGCCGACCCTGCTTGGCTTCCGAGATCAGACGAAGCGGGGGCGTGCTTTTTTTTTTTTTTTTTTTTTTATTATCAAAAAGTACATAAATTATATTTACATGACTCATGTTTCATACATCGAACATTACATTCTCAGACTCATTACATTATGCCTATTTATCCTATACAACATATGCTTTGAATTTAAGTCACACTACATCTTCAAGCATAATCAATAAGGAAACAAAAGAAACCCAATTTCAAATACAAATAAATATACCGACAACTCAACATAACCATTCATTTTTCAAAACTTTATACTTAACCCTTCTTTTGTACTTATAAATCCACTTTCTTCTACAAATGCTTTTCCAACTCATCTTCGCTTAGATATTTCCACATTAGAAACACATTCTTCTAACAATACTCTTGAACACATCAATCACATCCGCTTTCTTTTTATCAAAATATGCTATATTCCTCCTCACCCATACTGCATACCTTGCATTACTCAAAATTAAGTTCCATAAATTCACCTTCTTGTCCTTGTAATTTGTACATTCACCAAATAGAAACAGTCTTTTCCACATATCCCCCTGCTACCTCTTTTCCCATTCATCTTTTATTAGTTTTTTAATTTTTGCATGGAACTCCTCGAGCTCCTTGCACTCAAAGAAAATATGCATTAGAGTTTCTGGCTCTGTCTCACACATGTCACATTCTCTACTTACATTTTTGTTTATTTGATGAATTACAACCTTTGGTATATTCTGTTGTGTCGTAGTTTGAAGTCCAAATTCTCACAGTCCAGTCCGTTATATTTTACATTTAAATTCTCCATATTGTCTTTTCTTTCAAGCCAGGAAACACTCTTGGCCATACCGCCTCTGATGCAGGCACTTTAATTTCCCTTTTCACCATTATTTTGTATATCGTTTTCACATTTATCTCCCACAAAAAAAAATTTCTCTCATTTTCCACAATATACATTTCAGGTATTCCCCAATCTCCCACTTTGGTAGTTTCTCTTTCAATCCCTCCTACCCACTTTTCAGGCAGGCATTTTTTAATGTTTTCACATTCCCCATCCACTTTTGCTTTCTCAATTTCATCATCCCACCCACCACACAGTCATATATTGCCCTATTCGGTAAAAAACCTTTCACATATTCATATGCCAAATCTTTTACTTTTCTTACCCCCCTCTCATGAACAGTCTGTTGTAGAGCATTTTCCCTCCCCTATTCCTTATTCTTGGGTTCAGGAATATTGGTTGATTATGCACTTGATTTATGTTTTCACATTCATAATTTACATTCACCACAAATTCAGCCCATGCAGTAAACACTTCTTGATAAAACAAAGGCATTTTTTCGATCATTGGCTTTTTCAAAACCATGAACACTCCTTCTTCACCACATCCTCCACCCATTTAAATATTTTCTCATATACCCCTTCCACCCATATTCTACTTTGTCACATAAATACTTTTTAATTGTTTTCACTCTTATTGCGTTCCTTTTAACATTTAAATCTGTCAATCTCAAACCCCCTTCACTGTAATCTGCTATTAATGTTTTTGCTGATATTTTCACTCCTTTCCCACCCCACACAAAAATATTCACAGCCTCTTTTATTCCATTTAACACCCCAATCCGGTAAATCAATTACTCCCATCACATAATTACTTTAGTTAACAATAAAGAATTAACAACGACCACCTTGCCTCTTAGTCTTAATTCTTAGTCTCCAAAACTGTAACACTTGTTTGATTTTATTAGCACTCCCGACCATGTTGCATCTCTTGCCTCTTTTGCATTCCCTCCTACATTTACCCCTAAAATCTTTATAAAATCTTTTGTTATTTAAATGGAACACCTGACCCTTCAACCATCACTCCTCCTATATTCATTATTTCTGACTTTTCCACATTTATTTTTGCACCTGACGCTTTCCCATATTTTTCCATCTGTTTTCTAATTTTATTTATGCTCTCCATGTCCCTAACTGTAAAAGTTGTATCATCTGCATATTGATGTATTATACTCAATCCCCCATTTGGTATTTGAATTCCTTTTATTTCCTTATCTTTTTTAATGAGTGTCGCCAGCGGCTCGGCTGTTATTGAATACAATAATGCTGACATCGGACAACCTTGCCTTACTGACCTCTCTAAAGGAAAGGGGTCAGTTAATATCCCATTAACTTTTACACAACTTTTAGCATTTCCATATATTAATCTTATCCACTTTTGTATCCTCTCTCCAAATCCAAATTTTCCATCGTCTGTTCTATAAAGCTATGTTCCACCCTGTCAAATGCTTGTTTAAGTCTATAGATAAAACCAGTCCCCCTTTCCCGTCTTTCTCCATCCCTTCTACTACGTCCCTTATTGTGCAAATTGTATCTGTGATATCTCTTCCCTTTATACTATAAGCTTGGCTTGGTGACACTATTGACCCTACTACCTCTTTTATCCTATTTGCCAGCACTTTTGTCAGTATTTTGTAATCTGTATTTAAAAGACTCAAAGGCCTATAATTATCTAACTTAAGTGGACTACCTTTATTTTTATATAGTATTGTGATTACTCCTAGCCCCATAGACTCTGGCATTTCCCCATTCTCTTCCATGCTCCTATAAACCTTCCGCAATATTGGTGCTACAGTCTCTACAAAGGTCTGATAAAACTCGTGCGTTAAGCCATCTGAGCCAGGGCTTTTATTCTTCTTTGTCTGTTTTATTGGTTCTTTTATTTCTTCGATACCTCTTTCACATATATTTTTCTCACTTTCACTTAACCTTACACTCACTGTATTCAAAACTTCCTCCACACACTCCTGTTTTACCCCTTCTTTCTTGAATAACTCCTTATAAAAAAGTTATATTTCTCTTATTATCTCCACAAAGTCAGTAATTCTGTCACCTTTTCCATTTTCCAGCTCTGTTATATGCTTTTTCCTCTGTTTTTTCTTTTCTAAGTTTAGAAAGAACTTTGTGCTTCTTTCTCCCTCTAAGGCATACTGCGCTCTACTTCTTATTATTGCACCCTTACTCTTTTCTTTTCCATACTCCTCTATTTCTGCTTTTATCTGCACATAGCGCTCTTTATCCTGCTCCGGATTGCTTTCTATTTTTCCGGCTTCCCTCTTCAATTCATTTTCCATTTCTCAACTTTACTCCTTCTCATAAAATTCCTTTGTTTTGCGTATCGAATGCTTCTCTTCTTAATTTCCCCTTTCATTTTTTCCCACCACTCACATACATTTTCATCAAATAGTTCATTTGCATTTCATAATTTATGCATTTTCTAATATTTTCTTTATATGCCTCTTCTTTTGGCAATTCTGCATTCAAACACCACATTCCCCCTCCCCTCTCTCCTCCTCGTTTACGCCCATCTTAACCATCATCACAGCATGGTCACTTATTCCCACAAACTTATATTTCACATTTTTTACATATTTTAACATTTCCCTTTGGTTAAACATAAATCTATGCGGCTTTGTTTCAAAATCCCTATCACCAGTTGTCTTCTCGAGAAGTCTTTTTTGTAGGGATTCTCTTCCCTCCATACATCAACCATGTCCTCATGTTGCATCCATTCAATTAGGTATTTTCTGGATACATCCGACTTAAAGTTTGCGCTGCTTGACGCATCCAGTCGTGTGCACCACACATTAAAGTCCCCAACCACAATATAGTTGCCTTTACACAGCGGCTTCATTTCTTTAAATACTTCTTTTCTCTCATTTTCTATATTAGGTGCATAAATGTTTATCAACCTGAAAAGTTCATTATGAACCACAAACTCAGTCACTAACAATCTCCCATTACCGTCCTTGTATACTTGCTTCACATTATTTACTCTATCTCCTTTTATCAGGGTTGCTACACCACGGGCTTTCGCATTCCCGTGATTGACGAAAATGTCACCTTCCCACCTCTTTCTTATATTACCCATTATTTCATCAGACCAGTGTGTCTCTTGCAAACAGAGTATGTCGGCTTTTATCAATCCTTTCACCTTCTCAAATTTACTCTCATCTCTCAGTCCATTGCTATTCAAACAGGCGATGTTCACAATGCCCCACATAGCAAGTATCATGGATTTGCAGATTCTTACACTCATTTTGATAAATCCCGCGACTTACTTTCTGCAGTTTGCTTCTCCATTTCTTTCTTTTTTCTTTTCTTCTGGACTCTCTTTCCATCGCTTGTTTCCATTTCTTCAACATCGTTTATATCTGGACTCTCCGGTACCTCTCTCTTTTCTCCTCCTCCTCCCTCCGCCTGTATTTTTCGCCTTGCCTTTTTGTGCTGTCAACCTCCTGCCTCTCTCCGTCACCTTTTGCTGTCTCCCCTTTTTGAGTTTCTACTCCATGTTGGTTGTTGTTGTCCCCTTTTTTCTTTATCCCATCACCCTTGGCTGTCGATTCTTTTTCCGTCTTTTTGTTTGCTTTGTCGTCTCTCCTGCTGCTTTCTTTTTCTCCAGAACATCTCCCTACTGTTCTGTCCAGTTCACTCCATTCTGCTTCTCTCTCTTCATCTGTTAGGGTCTCCTCCATGCTACCGTACAGATCCGCGGATCTCCCTATATCGTCTTCCTCACTGTCTTCTTCTGTTGTTCTGCATACACACAGCTCGGTTTTCCTCCTGCACACACCACAATTCCCTCTGTTGCACTCGCGTGCATAATGTCCTTGTTCACCGCATCTGAAGCATTTAAAATTGGGGCAATCCTTTACTATTTGTCCCGGCTGGATGCACAAGCGGCAGACTTTAACTTGCCTGTCGTGTATTACCCTAAAGTGCTCCGTCCCTCCCAATGTCTCCGACTTCGTTGAGTACGGCAGTGATTTTACCTCCTCATTGAATTTTACTTTTAGGAACCTTGTTCCGTCAGCGATATCAGACCCCGGCCACATTCTCCTCTTCACTCTTGAGGCTGCCTCCACTCCCCAGTCTGACAGCTTTCTCAGTATCTCCTCGTCCTGAATGTATGTTGGAAGACCGAGGAACGAGACCACCATCTCCATACAATCCGCCTCTTTCGCCATCACCCGACTTTTCTTTATCATCAGTCCATCCAGTAGCTTCTCCTTTCCTTTGTCCTCTTCCATCGTCAGCTCATATTCTTTCGGGGTTTTGTATCTGCACCCGATAACCACTCCACTATCTTCTCCTTCTATTTCCACCAGCACTGTGAGCTTCTTTTCATAACTCCTTTCTTTTTGCTCCGATTCTCCATCCTTTTCTCTCATGTTCCTTTTCTCAAGGCCTCTTCCCACCTCCATTTTGTCACCCAGCGTTGTGGCCTTCTCAGCACGTAACGTATTTATCCCCAAACAGCAGGCGCTGTTTGGGGAGTAAATAACCCCACTTCACACCAGTCCTCCCTTTTTTACAAGGTTTTATCCGAAACAAGCTTCTTTTTTCAATTCTCAACCTCACAACACCTACTGCATACAACAAACTACCAACTCACTTCCTGTCAGCTCAATAGCACTACTCAGGGTGGTGTGGCCGTAAGCGGTAACTGAATGCACCCGAGCTCTCCTCATAAACAAAGCTGCAAAAAGGCTACCATACATTAAAGAACTAAAGCTTACAGCACCTGGTATTCCCAGGTGGTCTCCCATCCAAGTACTGACCAGGCCCGACCCTGCTTGGCTTCCGAGATCAGACGAGAGCGGGCGTGCTTTTTTTTTTTTTTGTCATTTATTCAGGAGTAATCCAAGTTATAATACATTAACAGGTAAGTTCCATACACAGTCAATCATGGCAAACAAATCCACATGGTACATGCAAATATATGGTAATCCAAATAACCCAGCAAAGCACCGAGGTGTTAGGCTCTCTGCGTTTGAACAAATAAAGACCTTAAAACAAGTTCATCCTCTTTTGGAAAGTCAAAGTGCTTTCGTTCAAAAATGCATATAATGTCTTTGGTAAAAATTTTGTAAAATTCCCCCATCCTGTTCTCTAATTTGAAGTAATTGTATAACATTTTTACATATTCCTCTACCATCTGTTTAAAAAGCACCCATAGATTTAAAGTAAAATCTCTGGTTCTTACTACATTCCTTCTTTTCCATATTGCTTTTTTCGCCAGGAGTAAACACAAATTCACAAGCTTCCTACTTTGTTTGTTCTCTGTCATTCCCAGCATAAAAAATCTCTTCCACTCAGTAACTTCTTCTTTTTCTCTTAATTCTTTGACAATTTCTTTCAGTTCTTTAAAAATGGCTTCAGCTTTTCACAGAATAGAAACAGATGTAAAATCCCCTCATCTTCTTTTTTACAGACTTTACATTGGGCATTAGTTTCTTTCTGCATTAGACACAATCTCATTTCTGTATAAATCGCATTTTGTCTAATAAAATAATCTAAACATTCTAAATCCACATCCAACCATTTCCATGTTCTATTCTTCCAGATATCTTTTTCTTCTATTCCATTAAAGTTCCTTAGCCAGACCTGGTTGGCCACAGGTTTCTTAAAGACTCTGTTTATGAAAAACTCATAAAACATTTTCACAGTGCCTAAAGTAAAATCCACCTTTTGTCTTTACATTTTAAGAACACAGTTATTTTGTTTTCTTTTTCTTCCTTCTTGTTAATCTCATCTAGCCATGCCTTGGGATTGCCTTCTTGACATCTTCATACTGTTTTTTTAAAACCATCACATTAAAATCCTCCTTCTCCTCCTCCATCGCATCCGTAATCACTTGAAGTGGTAAAAATCCCTCTTTAAACTCCCATAGAACATCTCTCACTTTTACAATCCCCGCTTGTAGCCACTTCTTAAAATAGATATCTCGCTCTTGTATCTTTATTTTGTCGTTTAGAAAGAGAGGCTGATTTAAAATCCCTTCCCTCCCCTCTGGATTAAAATCCACCTCTGTTAGAAAAAACCTCCAAGCATTTAAAACCTCTTTATAAAACTGTGGAATCCCCTCTGTCATCCAAGTTTTCAACTTCATCCATAAAATGTTTTCCCCGAGGTTAAAATTCCCACATTTATTTAGATAAAAACCCATCAATTTCTTCCATTCAGCTCTATTCTTGTCATCCAAAAATTTCTTAACCACTTTTACCCTCATGCTTTTCATCTTTTGTTCCACATCAACTAAACCCATCCCTCCCTCTTCTGGTTTTTCTATCAGCGTATAATATGCTATCCTTGGAGGCTTTTTTTCCCATAAAAATTCTAAAATACTCTTTTTTATTCTCTTAAAAGCCCAGTTTGGCAATGGCATCATATGTAACTTATACCACATCTTTGATAACATTAATACGTTTACAGTTAAAATTTTTCCTTTCAAACTTAGGAACCTATTTCTCCAAAAAATCAGCCTTCTTTCCATCCCTCCCAGCGTCTCTTCCCACATATTATCAACGGCTTCCTTCTCGTTCTTTGCTAAAATTGCTCCTAAAATCTTCATCTCCTGTACCTCTATGAACTTAACAACCCCTGTTAGAACCTCTGTCTTTCCAAACTTCATATATACTGTTTTTTCTTCGTTTATTTTTGCACCTGAGCCCTCGCAATAGCATTTAATTTTTTCCATCACTTCTTTAACACTTTCTATATTTTCAACCAAATTGTCGTATCGTCAGCGTATTGGAATATTTTCGTTAATTCTTCTTTTTCTTCAAATTGTATCCCCTTTATTCCCTTTTCTCTGTTTATTACAAGCCCTAGGGGTTCTGCCACCAAAGAATATAATTGCGCTGACAGTGGACACCCCTGTCTTATGGATCTTAGAACTTTAAAAGGCTGCGTTAAAAAACCATTACACTTTACTTTTGTTAAAATATCGCTGTATAAAACTGAGATCCATTTGATAAAGTTCCCTCCGAAACCAAATTGTTTTAAAACTCCCAATAAAAACCCCTGTTCCACTCTGTCAAAAGCCTTCTCAAAGTCCATGCTTATGACGTATGCGCTCTTTCCTTTTTCTTTATGTATCCCACTATATCTCTGATGCTGCTTGTGATGTCTGCTATGTCCCTCCCCTTTACTCCGTAGGCCTGGTTAGTTTCTATTTTGTTTGGCATGACCTTTTTTAGTCTGTTTGCTAAGACTTTGGCTAAAATTTTTAGATCTGTGTTTAACATTGTAATGGGCCTAAAATTCTTCAGTTCCATTTTGTCTCCTTTTTTCTTATAGATTATTTTCATTAAGCCTAGGCCCATTCTTGGCTAGGCCCATTTAGCTCCTCTCTTAACGTTCTTCTAATTTCTTCCTCCTTTGTTCTTTTCGCCTTTTGTAACAATTTGCAGTAATTCATTGTATATTTCTTTATGTCATATTTCATGTTTTCCCACCATTGTCTTTTATCTTCTATGTACATCAAGTCTTTTTTCCCTTCATCTAATATGTTTTCTATCTCTTTTTTAAAATGCTGGTCCTTTAAAACTCCAGTGTTTAAAATCCATACCCCTGGTCCCTTCATTTCTCTTTTAAAATCCATTCTCATTAACACCATTTTGTGATCACTTAAAGTCGTTTCTTTATAAACCACTCCATCAATAAAACATTCCAAATTCCTGGTGCTTAAAAAGTAGTCTATTCTAGTTTGACACATAAAATTCCCCACCAGCTGTCTTCTTGTATATTCCTTCTTTTTTCCATTTCTCTCCCTCCACACATCAACCATGTTTTTCTCCTCCATCACCGACCTTAACTCTTTTCTACCGACATCCGATTTAAAAATCATTCCATTTGCCATATCCATTTGACTAAAGACAGTATTAAAATCCCCCGCAATCATTACCCTCTTCCATTTCTCCATTACTCCAGCTATAACATTGAAATATCTTTTCTTTTCTAACTGTTCATTTGGAGCATGTACGTTTACTAAAATAAAATCATCTTCTTCCGTCTTAATTTCTACAGCCATGCATTTCCCTTTTGTGTCCTTATACATTAGTTTTGCCTTGATACCTCTGTCTTTTCTTATTAACACTGCCACTCCTCCTCCCGGTTTCCCCTCTCCATTATTAAAAATGAATTCCCCTTCCCATCTTCTTTTAAAATCCTCCATTACATTTTCTTTCCAGTTTGTCTCTTGCAATAAAATCACATCTTCATCTCTGCACAGTTCCTTAACTTTTTCAAATTTCACACCATTCATTAATCCTCTTGCATTAAAGGTCACAATTTTCAACAGCATTAGATAAACAAATAAAAATTTAAGCATCAACATTCTGTTAGTCTATTTTCCTCCCCTTCCTTTACACCTCTTCCACAGTCTTGTTTTTCTACAGAATTTTTTTTCCACACTTTATTTCTAGCTTTCTCTAAATTTGGTATTACCTTGTCTTTTCTTCTTCTTTTGTTGGTTGTTTCCGTAGTGTCACCTTTGTCGATGTTTTTGTTGCCTTTGTCCTTTCCGTCCTCCTCCCAAGTCTGCTCTTTCTCGTCTGGCTTTTCTGTTTCCGTTTGTCTAGTCTCGTTTATCTCCATCTGTTCCTCCATTTCCTCACTGTCTTGTGTTAGCTCAGTCTTTTCGATCTCGTTATCATTGCCTATGCTTTCATTGTCCTCTCTTTGTATCACTCCAGTGTCCTCCCATTGCTCCTCTTCATTGTCCGTCTCAGGCATCTTGTCTTTTCTTCTTCTTGTGTTGGTTGTTTCCGTAGTGTCCCCTTTGTCGATGCTTTCGTTGCCTTTGTCCTTTCCGTCCTCCTCCCCAGTCTGCTCTTTCTCCTCTGGCTTTTCTGTTTCCGTTTGTCTAGTCTCGTTTATCTCCATCTGTTCCTCCATTTCCTCACTGTCTTGTGTTAGATCGGTCTTTTCGGTCTCGTTATCATTGCCTATGCTTTCATTGTCCTCTCTTTGTGTCCCTCCAGTGTCCTCCTGTTGCTCCTCTTCATTGTCCGTCTCATGCATCTGCCCGCTCTCCTGCTCTTCCTCCTGTTGTTGGCCGCTGTCCCAGCATTCGCACTTGTCCAGTGCACGCTTGCAGTCCGGACACTTCACCACCAAGCAGTCCCTTGCGAAGTGGCCTATTTTCTCACATTTAAAGCATTTGAAGTCCGGGCAGTCCTTCATCATATGCTCGGGGCTCATGCACAACCTGCAGGTTCTCACCTGCTGGCTATGTATCACCCTGAAGTATTGTGGACCTTCTCCCGTCTCCATTCTGGTGCTGTAGGGTAAGGAGGCCACTTCTTTCGGGAACCGCACCTTTAGGAACCTCGTTCCATCCTCTATGTAAGTGCCATTGTAGTATCTCCGCCTTATCTGCGAGATGGGAGTTACCCCCCATCCCTCCAGCTTCCGTACAATCTCTCCGTCGTCCAGGTATGCGGGCAGATGCATGAAAGAGACAATAAATTCTTTGTTATTTAACTTTTTAATTTCACACAACTTCCCTCTAATCATCAATCCTTCGTCCAGCTTTTCAATATCCTCTTCCTTTTCAAATGTAATTTCGTATTCTTTCCTACTTTTGGGTCTTACCGCTAGTATGTTTGTCACGTCCATTTTGTCTTTCAATGCTTGAATAATGTCTTCTGCTTTTCCGTCTTGCACCTCCGTCAAATCAACAACCACTGTAGCTTCTTTAGTGTAAGATCTTCTGTATCTCATTTCAGGGCCATCCTTTTCTCTTTGTCTTTTTTTCCAGTCCGGTTTCCATTTGCCAACGTGTTCCTCTTGCCATGTCCATGTCTGTTGCCGTTATTCCATCCATTTCTCAAAAAACTAAAACTGAAACGCTCCCTCCCAAACAGCTAAGCTGTTGGGAGGAAAACTCAAACAAAAAACAAACAAACTTATTTTCAACAACATAAACCTAAATTAAATAACACGGAGAATTGGTGAGCCTCACCTACTGCATACAAAAAACTGCCACCTCACTTCCTGATTGCTCTGTGGCGCCCTCAGGGTGGTGTGGCCGTAAGCGATAAGTGAACGCACCCGAGCTCACCTCATAAACAAAGCGACCAAATGGCTTAAAACACTAAAGCTTACAGCACCTGGTATTCCCAGGTGGTCTCCCATCCAAGTACTGACCAGACCCGACCCTGCTTGGCTTCCGAGATCAGACGAGAGCGGGCGTGCTCAGGGTGGTATGGCCGTAAGCAATAAGTGAACGCACCCGAGCTCACCTCATAAACAAAGCGACCAAAAGGCTTAAAACACTAAAGCTTACAGCACCTGGTATTCCCAGGTGGTCTCCCATCCAAGTACTGACCAGGCCCGACCCTGCTTGGCTTCCGAGATCAGACGAGAGCGGGCGTGCTCAGGGTGGTATGGCCGTAAGCGATAACTGAACGCACCCGAGCTCACCTCATAAACAAAGCGACCAAAGGCTTAAAACACTAAAGCTTACAGCACCTGGTATTCCCAGGTGGTCTCCCATCCAAGTACTGACCAGGCCCGACCCTGCTTGGCTTCCGAGATCAGACGAGAGCGGGCGCCCTCAGGGTGGTATGGCCGTAAGCGATAAGTGAACGCACCCGAGCTCACCTCATAAACAAAGCGACCAAAAGGCTTAAAACACTAAAGCTTACAGCACCTGGTATTGCCAGGTGGTCTCCCATCCAAGTACTGACCAGGCCCGTCCCTGCTTGGCTTCCGAGATCAGACGAGAGCGGGCGTGCTCAGGGTGGTGTGGCCGTAAGCGATAGGTGAACGCACCCGAGCTCACCTCATAAACAAAGCGACCAAAAGGCTTAAAACACTAAAGCTTACAGCACCTGGTATTCCCAGGTGGTCTCCCATCCAAGTACTGACCAGGCCCGACCCTGCTTGGCTTCCGAGATCAGACGAGAGCGGGCGTGCTCAGGGTGGTATGGCCGTGAGCGATAAGTGAACGCACCCGAGCTCACCTCATAAACAAAGCGACCAAAAGGCTTAAAACACTAAAGCTTACAGCACCTGGTATTCCCAGGTGGTCTCCCATCCAAGTACTGACCAGGCCCGACCCTGCTTGGCTTCCGAGATCAGACGAGAGCGGGCGTGCTCAGGGTGGTATGGCCGTAAGCGATAGGTGAACGCACCCGAGCTCACCTCATAAACAAAGCGACCAAAAGGCTTAAAACACTAAAGCTTACAGCACCTGGTATTCCCAGGTGGTCTCCCATCCAAGTACTGACCAGGCCCGACCCTGCTTGGCTTCCGAGATCAGACGAGAGCGGGCGTGCTCAGGGTGGTGTGGCCGTAAGCGATAGGTGAACGCACCCGAGCTCACCTCATAAACAAAGCGACCAAAAGGCTTAAAACACTAAAGCTTACAGCACCTGGTATTCCCAGGTGGTCTCCCATCCAAGTACTGACCAGGCCCGACCCTGCTTGGCTTCCGAGATCAGACGAGAGCGGGCGTGCTCAGGGTGGTATGGCCGTAAGCGATAAGTGAACGCACCAGAGCTCACCTCATAAACAAAGCGACCAAAAGGCTTAAAACACTAAAGCTTGACAGTGGAAGGAGCAAGCGTTGGGTGAGTGCTGGCTCTTGTCAGGGGTTGTCAGAGAGAGCAGCAGCCCGTGGGCAGCTCCCATCGTGTTGGTGCAAAAGAAGACTGGCGCATGGAGGTTCTGCGTTGACTACCGCAAGCTGAACCTGGTTACTAAGAAGGACGCGTTCCCCCTACCCCGGATCGAGGACTCCCTGGCTGGCTTGACACGCTCGGCATGGTACTCCACGCTAGATTTGGCAAGTGGCTACTGGCAGGTGCAAGTGGCCGAGGCAGACCGGGAGAAGACCGCCTTTACCACCCCGTTCGGTCTCTTTGAATGGGACCGGATGCCCTTCGGCCTCTGCAACGCTCCTGCCACCTTCCAGAGGCTGATGCAGCGGTGCCTGGGAGGCCAGCTGATGGAGTCCGCCTTGGTATACCTGGACGATGTGATTGTCTATTCCCCAGATTTCGACTCCCACTTACAACATCTTGAGCAGGTTTTCAGGGCCATGGAGAAATATGGGCTGAAACTCCAGCCGGACAAATGCCATCTGTTACGGCGGGAAGTCAAATTCTTGGGACATTGTGTGGGTGCGGCGGGAGTTTCGGTCGATCCGGAGAAGGTGTTGGCGGTGCGAGAGTGGGCTGCCCCGCAGACGGTGAAGCAGGTCCGGTCATTCCTGGGCTTCATGGGGTACTACCGCCGCTTTATCAAGGACTTCTCCAAGATCGCAAAGCCCCTAAATCAGTTGCTGGCTGGGACAGGACGCCCCCGAGGTCGTGGATCACCGGCTATCCTGTGGAGCTCCGAGTGTGAGGCTGCGTTCCAGCGACTGAAACAAGAGTTGCTACAGGCGCCGATTCTGGCGTATGCCGATTTCTCCAAGCCCTTTGTCCTGTACACGGACAGTTACTACCTGGGCTTAGGGGCCGTGTTGGCTCAGCAACAAGACGGCGTAGAGCGGGTCGTAGCCTACGCAAGCCGGAGCCTTCATCCAGCAGAGAGAAATGACGCCAACTACAGCTCCTTCAAGTTGGAACTGCTGGCGCTGAAATGGGCACTCAGCGAGAAGTTTAAAGACTATCTGTGGGGTGCCCAGGTGACGGTAGTAACTGACAACAACCCACTAGTACACCTACAGACGGCGAAGTTGGGGGCAGTGGAACAGCGTTGGGTGGCCCAGTTGGCCAACTACAACTACCAGCTCCAGTACCGGCCAGGTCGGGAGAACACCAACGCTGATGCCCTGTCCCGACTCCCAGAAGCTCAAGGTCCGAGGGATCCGTTGGAACCCATGCCAGACCCCGAGGGAGAGGAGTATATGGTGGGCATTGTGGAGGCGCCGGGGACTCAACGTGAGGCGATGCCTGTGAGTTGGGGATGGGACCCCTGCCGCTGGAAGGAGCGACAGCAGGCCGACAGGGAGATCAGTGGCTTGATGCGATGGCTGGAACAGGGGCGAAAACCGACGTTGGCCGAACGACGGGCCCAAGGGGGAGCAGGAAGGAAGCTGTTGGGACAATGGGCCAGACTACAGGTGAAGGAGGGAGTATTATGTAGGTCTGCCCGAGGTCCGGGGCTAGACGAGGAACTCCGACAGATTGTTGTCCCCGAAGGCCAGGTACAAGAGCTCTTGACAGCGTACCACGATCAGCTGGGCCACCAAGGGCACGAGAAAACGGTATCTCTCTTGAGGCGACACTTCTATTGGCCCTACCTAGAAGCAACGGTACGTGCCTTCGTGCAGGCCTGTCCTCGTTGCACCTTGTTCAAAGCCAGGAAGGAAGCACGAGCACCGATGGTCCCCATCCAGGCGAAGGCCCCTCTCCACATAGTCGCAATGGACTTCTTGACATTGGGTCGGCCGGCAGACCGCTATCAGAACATCCTTGTCATTACCTACCTGTTCACTAAGTACTCCAGGGCCATTCCTACCTTGGACCAGACGGCGAACGCCACCGCTCTGTGGAGAGCTGTCTTCCAGCCGTTCGGTTGCCCCGAGTTTCTACACTCGGACCAAGGGCCAAACTTCGAGTCTCGGGTGATCAGAGAGCTGTGTAAATTGTATGGCTGCACCAAGACCCATACCACGACTTACCACCCCCAGGGAAATGGCGGATGCGAGCGGTTCAATCAGACTCTATTGAACTTGCTCGGCACGCTAGATCAAGAACATCAGAGTGACTGGGTGAGTGCGTTACCAAATCTGATTCAGGCATATAATAACAGCACGCACAGTACCACGGGCTACGCCCCCACTTATTTGATGTTTGGCAGGCATGTGCGGATGCCCACCGACTTATTGCTGGGGACGGCAGCAACCGAGGAGGCGGGGAACGTAACCGAGTGGGTAGGGCGTCACCACCAACGCCTCCATTTTGCATACGAGCAAGTCTCGAGACGGATCCGAGCGGCTGGGAAGAAAAACAAGAGGCTGTACGACCGGACGGCTCGAGAAGCCCCCCTCCTCCCAGGGGAAAGGGTCCTGGTAAGGGATAACCGGCGACAGGGAAAGGGAATCTCAGCGACCGATGGGAGACTATACCATATGTGGTCGAGGGCCAGCAGCGGCCTGGACAGCCGGTTTATACGATTCGGCCCGAAGGAAAAGCCGGGCCCGCTAGAGTGGTCCATCGGAACATGATCCGCCCCTGTCCGAACTACCCCAGCCCCGTAGAGGAGGCGCCAACGGAGCCTGAAGCTGTAGCCCCGTGGATAGCAGGATGGGCCGTTATCCCAGGAGAACGGGTAAATGTCCCCGCAGAAATGGCCCCCAGAGACCCGATGGATATGCCTGCGGGCATCAACCCTGTTTCGCCGCCACGACGGCCTCAGAGGGAGAACCGAGGTCGGCCCCCGGCACGCTATGGAGAATGGGCGACTGAAAGGCGTTCTAGGGACTAGAACGGTTTGGCAGGGGGGTATGTCACGGGGTGACGAAAGGGAAGCGGAACTAAGTCCCGCTGGAATTGTGTTCCCCCCCGGGACGGTGTCGCTGTAACACCAGTCCACTTCCGGGTTGCGCATTTTGTCGCCATAACAACGCTAATGACGGATTGACATCTGGTGCGGCGAGTTTGAGGTTGGGATCTGTGATAGGATTGTGGAGGTGGAGTAACCATATAAAAAGGAAGTACAGAGACCATGATGGCGGTCGTTTTCCTACTGAGGGTTCGTTCTCCCGGTCGTTCTTCCTGGTTGTCCTTTCTTCGGATGTGTTCCCCTGAGAGAAGTGGATTCCTTTGACGGTTCGGCTGTTTGGCGGTGTGACCGATATGACGGCCACCGAGTGGAGACATTGAGGATGGAAAGAGAGTGAGTTATGAGGACCAAGTGAAAATCAAGTCGCGCCATCATCATCGGAGGGAAGATAAGTAATAGGATCTTGGTATTCGATTGAATGCATGCACCTGCACTGAGACTGATATAAAGTGGAGAAGTGGATTGATCACGAGGGTTGTGCCACTGGAGAGTGTGTGGATTAAGCGATCCTTTGAACTCCTGTCTTTTCCTTCGAGTGGGGGTGAGAAGCGCTCGGTCCCCGGGTCAGTAAGGAGGCATTCACACTTTTTCGCTATTTGGGGAGACCCGATCTAGCCCGACAGTGGAAGGAGCAAGCGTTGGGTGAGTGCTGGCTCTATTTTGCACTGAGAGTGGATATGCAGTGCCTGAAGTGGTGTGTTTGCACGATAATTGCTTGAAGTGAAGTTACAGAGTGTGGGGAATATATACAGAGTTAATGCCGTACGCTCACCACCTCGAAAGCCCACCACTGTCACCGTAACAAAAACCCAGGCGTTCCGTGTGAAGATTCTCCCTACCTGCTGGAAGATTGTGTGTACGTGTATTAACTTACTCTACTGTGCAGATTGAAGGATCCTCCTGGCCAAGCGCCGTATGTGATGTCGCTGTGAAGAGAGGTGGACATCAGAAATATTCCTTTCATCGTCTTGACCGAAGCATCACCCAGCCGTAAGCCCCCTCACTCGTTCAAAGAACATATACCTGTTGTTGAACTACTTACTCGACTGTACAGATTGAAGGATCCTCCTGGCCAAGCGCTGTATGTGATGTCGCTGTGAAGAGAGGTGGACATCAGAAATATTCCTTTCATCGTCTTGACCGAAGCATCCCCCAGCCGTAAGCCCCCTCACTCGTTCAAAGAACGTATACCTGTTGTTGAACTACTTACTCTGCTGTGCAGATTGAAGGATCCTCCTGGCCAAGCGCTGTATGTGATGTCGCTGTGAAGAGAGGTGGACATCAGAAATATTCCTTTCATCGTCTTGACCGAAGCTTCTCCCTTACCGGCCACGTACAGGCACAAGCTGCCGAAGAGAACTCCACACCCCCGGCGTCCGAGGTCCGATGCTGTTCTGGTTGGGAGACACAGAATTAGCACTGAGGCTTTTAATTGCTTTTAACTAAATAAACCTTGTCAAACTTTTACTCTCTCGTCTGTCTGGTTTTCCTGATACGCTCCTCGAGGTGGTCCCGGGTTTTAGGGGTGGGTGTAGTCTGGCTTGACCCCCCGACCTGTGACAAACACATCAATCACATCCGCTTTCTTTTTATCAAAATATGCTATATTCCTCCTCACCCATACTGCATACCTTGCATTACTCAAAATTCCATAAATTCACCTTCTTGTCCTTGTAATTTGTACATTCACCAAATAGAAACAGTCTTTTCCACTCATCCCCTGCTACCTCTTTTCCCATTCCATCTTTTATTAGTTTTTTAATTTTTGCATGGAACTCCTCAAGCTCCTCGCACTCAAAGAAAATATGCATAAGGGTTTCTGGCTCTGTCTCACACATGTCACATTCTCTACTTACATTTTTGTTTATTTGATGAATTACAACCTTTTGTGTATATTCTGTTGTGTCGTAGTTTGAAGTCCAAATTCTCACAGTCCAGTCCGTTATATTTTACATTTAAGTTTCTCCATATTGTCTTTTCTTTCAAGCCAGGAAACACTCTTGGCCATACCGCCTCTGATGCAGGCACTTTAATTTCCCTTTTCACCATTATTTTGTATATCGTTTTCACATTTATCTCCCACAGAATTTTTTTTCTCTCATTTTCCACAATATACATTTCAGGTATTCCACAATATACATTTCAGGTATTCCCCAATCTCCCGCTTTGGCAGTTTCTCTTTCAATCCCTCCTTCCCACTTTTCAGGCAGGCTTTTTTTAATGTTTTCACATTCCCCATCCACTTTTGCTTTCTCAATTTCATCATCCCACCCCACCACACAGTCATATATTGCCCTATTCGGTAAAAACCCTTTCACATATTCATATGCCAAGTCTTTTACTTTCCTTACCCCCGCTCTCAGGAACAGTCTGTTGTAGAGCATTTTCCCTCCCCTATTCTTTATTCTTGGGTTCAGGAATATTGGCTGATTATGCACTTGATTTATGTTATCACATTCATAATTTACATTCACCACAAATTCAGACCATGCAGTAAACACTTCTTGATAAAACAAAGGCATTTTTTCCATCATTGGCTTTTTTAAAACCATGAACACTCCTTCTTCACCACATCCTCCACCCTCATTTAAATATTTTCTCATATACCCCTTCCACCCATATTCTACTTTGCCACATAAATACTTTTTAATTGTTTTCACTCTTATTGCATTCCTTTTAACATTTAAATCTGTCAATCTCAAACCCCCTTCACTGTAATCTGCCATCAATGTTTTTGCTGATATTTTCACTCCTTTCCCACCCCACACAAAAATATTCACAGCCTCTTTTATTCCATTTAACACCCAATCCGATAAGGAATTATAATCAACCTTGCCTCTTAGTCTTAAATCTCTTAGTCTCCAAAACTGTAACACTTGTTTGATTTTATTTAGCACTCCCGACCATGTTGCATCTCTTGCCTCTTTTGCATTCCCTCCTACATTTACCCCTAAAATCTTTATAAAATCTTTTGTTATTTTAAATGGAACACCTGACCCTTCAACCATCCCTCCTCCTATATTCATTATTTCTGACTTTTCCACATTTATTTTTGCACCTGACGCTTTCCCATATTTTTCCATCTGTTTTCTAATTTTATTTATGCTCTCCATGTCCCTAACTGTAAAAGTTGTATCATCTGCATATTGATGTATTATACTCAATCCCCCATTTGGTATTTGAATTCCTTTTATTTCCTTATCTTTTTTAATAAGTGTCGCCAGCGGCTCGGCTGTTATTGAATACAATAATGCTGACATCGGACAACCTTGCCTTACTGACCTCTCTAAAGGAAAGGGGTCAGTTAATATCCCATTAACTTTTACACAACTTTTAGCATTTCCATATATTAATCTTATCCACTTTTGTATCCTCTCTCCAAATCCAAATTTTTCCATCGTCTGTTCTATAAAGCTGTGTTCCACCCTGTCAAATGCCTTATTTAAATCTATAGATAAAACCAGTCCCCCTTTCCCGTCTTTCCCCATCCCTTCTACTACGTCCCTTATTGTGCAAATTGTATCCGTGATATCTCTTCCCTTTATACTATAAGCTTGGCTTGGTGACACTATTGACCCTACTACCTCTTTTATCCTATTTGCCAGCACTTTTGTCAGTATTTTGTATTCTGTGTTTAAAAGACTCAACGGCCTATAATTTTCTAACTTAAGTGGACTGCCTTTATTTTTATATAGTATTGTGATTACTCGACTAAATCTTTTATCTCTACTTGCACTTGCTGCCGTGGTGGCGCGTAGGGCGGTGGCTTAAATGTACTCAAATCCGGGTATAAGGGGGCTGTCCCTACTTGAGATGAGGTACTGGGTCCTGTACTTCCTGTTTTGCCTTTCAGTTCTCTTCCTGACTTCTCTGGCTTCACATCCTCTCCCCCCTCAACCTTCTTAAGAGGACTCAGAGCAGTGGCAGTTAGCGCAATGCGTGTCCACAGTCTTAATTCTTCCTGCAGTTTAACTTCTTTATTTTTATGTTTATTCTTTTCTAACCACTTTAAATTTTTTCCTTCTTCAACATGTCTTTTCAATCTCACATGCGCTCTTCTTTCCATGTCCCTATTTTTTGGGCGCCAATCTAACCAATACTTTTTCTGGATCTAACCATGTGTTTTCCATACATATCTGACTCCATTTCCCTTCCCAAATTTCCCTGTCTTTCTTATGATTCTTTGGCTCTGACTGAGCCATTAACATATCCAATACATTTCCCCATTGCTTTGTTACGGGGGACACCCGTATTCCTCACACTCTCTCTCAAATTCAGACATTTTCACACAGTATTACAAAAATCAAAAATCACAAAAAATCACAATAACGTCCCTATCTTAATGCGCCTTAGGTCTTTCACCTATGGTCTTTCCTGCTGTGGGCCTTTCACCCACAGTCTTCTAATTTATATGCCGGAGGACTTTAACCTACGGTCTTTCTAATGTTGTGCCGTGTGTCTTACACACGGTCTTTCACATCTGCGTTGGGACTATAACCCAACGTCTTAACTGCCGTGGGCCTTTCACCCACGGTCTTTTACATCTGCGTTGGGACTTTAACCCAACGTCTTATCTACATTTACATTTACATTTAGTCATTTGGCAGACGCTTTTATCCAAAGCGACTTACAGTGCACTTATTACAGGGACAATCCCCCTGGAGCAACATGGAGTAAAGTGTCTTGCTCAAGGACACACTGGTGGTGGCTGCTGGGTGGTGGCTGCTGGGATCGAACCAGCAACCTTTTGATTTACCAGTTCAGTGGTTTAACCTACTAGACCACCATCTCCACTATCTGCCGTGGGCCTTTCACCCACGATAAGACCCACGGTCTTATCGTTCTGATCAACAGATATCAACACTTTTTCTTTAGATCAAATAACATAGATGAGTTTTGAATTCAACACATAAATTTAGAGTATTCAATTGGCAGAAGTTCGTTTAAACAGGTTTCTGCTTACCTTTTTTTATTCAGTCGACTGTGTGTTGAGGTCAAACCCGTCCTGCGTCGTATTTCAGTTAATGTCCGATCTCTGGGATTCTTCTAAATGCCCTTTTTCTCCAATCACGTCGGCGTCACCATTTGATGGGCTATCAAGTGTCCAGCGTGTCCAAAAATTGGAGGAAGCTATTCAAATAAAGGTTGAAGTTTATTGACCAGAAGTTCACTACCAAAAAAGCGCGCTGGGTTGTCTCGACGCAACGTCTTACAAAAAAACCAACCCAGCGGAATGATTTTACAACATATTTATAGTGTGTGGTGACGTGTATCTTCTTTCTTTTCCTGCAGAGGAGGGTCCGCCCTGTGCTGTCCGATCAGCTTTCACTCCTTCTTTCTCCTAGTTTTCTGCAAAATATCATATAACACGACACAACACACATTCCGTAAACCTCCCCCACTTTTCTTACCCAACTGCAGCCGAACTACCCCCTCCTTCCCACACACTCACATTCCTGTTGCAAACACACCAATATCAGCACATAGCTTGGGTATCAAATGCATGTATCATATCTATAGTTTTAACACTTCACGCAATCAGAAAAATAACACACATAAATGATTAAACATAAATGATTATTAAATGATTAAACATAAATGATTAAATCCCTCATAATCTCTCAAAATTGACAAAGAGCTAATCAGAGCTCCTGAGGCTCTGCATGCATTCAAGTAGAAGCGCAGTGCGCGTACTGGACACATCGCGGATGGGGTTGGGTCTTCCTCCCCTCTGGGGAACGCCTGCAAGTTAACCACCTGGTACCGAGGAGGAGTGTAGGGACATTTGGGCATGTAGCCAGGCCGGGGTCTCAGGATCATGTGAGAGTCGCCGGGTCCAAATTCTAGGCACTCAGGGGACAGGGAGAATGTTTGTAGATCCCCTACCCTTTTGATTGAAGCAAGGGCTATCAGGAGAACGGTCTTCATCGTTAACTGAGGAAGATCTGCGTCTCTGAGGTGCTTAAAGGGGGTCCTCCTAAGGCCCGCCAGGATCACAAGAGGGTATGGAGCGCAGGCGAGGCGGATTCCGTCTTCTCACGGCCCTTAGGAACCTGATGATCAGGTCGTGTGGTCCCAGAGACTTTTCAGCAATCGAGTCGTAATGAGCGGCAATCGCTGCTACATACACTTTCAGCGTGGAAGGGGAGAGGTTAGTCTCGAGTCTCTCTAGTAGAAAGGACAGCACGTTCCCGATCAAGCAACTCTGTGGGTCTTTGCACCAGGATGAGAAGAGGGCGCCACTTATAGGTGTATAGCCGTCCGTAATGGTCTCAACCACCGTTGGGGGTAGGCCACTTAGGATCTCCTCGTCCCGTCCAGGGGCCAGACATGGAGGTTCCAGAGGTCTGGCCTGGGATGCCACAACGTGCCCTTCTGGGTTTCGCAACGTCGGGTTGCCGAACACCATCGTGAAGAGTGTGAAATATACCCAGAAGGAGAGGAAAAACCCCCTGAAGTGGGCTGTTGGATTGACCAACCAGCGATGGAATGGTCTTACTGAGTTCCTCATGTACTTCCGGGAAACACGGCATCTGGGGTGGGCGCACTGCACTGCACTGCAACCCAATGCTCGCTGCAACCGGATATCCGGGGGCGGAGTCCAGCATGCAAATTTCATTCGCCAATTTCATTCACCTGTTTCAAAACCAGTCGAAGTGATAGATTCTCAAGGGCGAACCCCATCTGTCGATTTCACGCAATGTCGAGAGACCGATAGAAAGGGAACAGTCATAAAGCAGTGCAGGTGAGATTACTGACAGCACGTTGCAATTGTTTCTCTTTAAACATACAATTTAAGCATATAATGTGTATTTGTTTTTTTATTGTAAAACCTAAAGATTGAATGAATCTACAGTTTAAAATAGACTTGCAGTATCAAACATTTAAACATGCTTTTTTGGTTTGGCCACATGATAATATTTGTTTTCTTGAAACTTCCTCAAGCCAAAGTCTATTTATTTTGCTCATAAACAATGTAGTCAGTTTAATTAAGCATAGATGGCACATTGTGTGATGACTAGAAAGCATTCTACATTTAATAAAAATGTGTGGGCCTGGATGAGTGTGGGATATCCCGGCCTGAATTTGTGTCTCAGTCCGGCCCTGCTGTCAGGAGTGGAAATTCAGTAGATTATTCGAAGGCTGAATACTGTACTGAACTAAAGTATAGATTTAAGGGTACTTTAGATGATTTGTTTCTTCTCATGCTTCTGTGTAGTTCTGCCGGCACTGGCATGCAACATGTCAGCCGAGTGTGGGCCATGTGTGGCAGTGATGGTACTGGATCCCTGATGGCAGACAATAGTTGGGCCGATTGTGGATGGAGGTGTTGGACCAATTGTTGATAGCAGGTCTGTGGCCCAGATCAGTCTAGCGATTGTAGGCCAAATTTGACATTGTGCAATTCACAATTATTGCACAGTTACATTTATACATATTTTACGGTGTACATTTTGGCTATAGGTTACAGGCATATTTGGTTAACTAGGACTCTGTCTAATCAAAGTACTTCAGGCAGACTATTTTTAAAGAAACACGGCCTTAAAAAACCCTTTCACATATTTAAGTCTATTTAATGCTTTGTCATATAACTAACTCTTTTCGTAGATTACATAGATTGTGGTTTTAATAGAAAGGCTATTGGTTCATGATGGTAATTCAATGGAAACCTTAAGAATTTCTGTTATGGGGTTCTATTGTTTTCCAGCAGGGAACGAGCGTGCAATATAGCAGTGTGCTAAGCTATATTTAAGGTATTTGTTACAGAATAGGTTAATAATGTAACAGTTAAGTGAAATATTAATATCATAATCAAGACAATTCCAAAATGAGTTAACAATTTAAATAATGAGAAAAATGCAAATATGTTTTTTATTATGTTTGAATATTTTATTTTACTTTTTAGTTCTATGGCTTAAATCAAAATAAACCAACTGCGGTTCGATTGATATTGTTTTGAATGCACAATAAAAAACGTCTTGGTTACGTACGTAACCTCAGCTCCCTGATGGAGGGAACGAGACGTTGTGTCGAGAACGACAGATGGGGTTCGCCCTTGAGAACCAATCAACTCTGACTACTATAGAAAAGGCCAATGAAAATTGGCGAATGAAATTTGCATGCCGGGCTCGGCCCCCGGATATCCGGTATAAAAGGAAGCCGGCGTGCAGCATTCATTTACCTCTTATTCTGAAGAGCCTGAGAGCCTCTCACGACTGCAGCAGAACACGATACGTGTTTGTGGCATAAGGGACACAACGTCTCGTTCCCTCCATCGGGGAACCGAGGTTACTTACGTAACCAAGACGTTCCCTTTCTGTCGGTCTCTCGACGTTGTGTCGAGAACGACAGATGGGGTTGCCTATGGAAAACGCCACAGCGCTGTATCGCGTCACAATCTCTAGCGAAGCGACGGTAACAGGCCTGGGCGTGTCAGCTCGATGCTTTCGCGAAACTGTAACCTTCCAGTGTGGTGGTCGGGGGGTTCCAGAGCTTTCTTGTAGAAAGATGGGTAGAGCCCTGACCGGTAACCTTTCACTGACGGGGCCTTAGCTCTCTACTGGCGAGAGGCCGTCCGGCTTGGGTTTACACCGGGTAAGCCCCACTTCCTTAATCAGGAATGCCCTGCAGAGGCCACCTCCTACCCGTGGGGAGGAATATGGTGGATATAGGTATGATCTCATCCTTGGAGGAGTACGAATGGAACGTGCGGACTGAGTAGTTAACCGCGAGGTGGAGGCCCACCTGGGTAAGCTTATGGGTTTCCAGGAGTGGGAACCATTCTCATGAGGATACATCAGAAGGAACAGCCCACGGAGTGGGTGTTACAGACGTCCGGTAGCACTAGGTCCGGTTAGAGCTATCTGTGATAGCTCACATGGTATCCCGGCCTAAGGGGGAAGGCTGCTCTGCCCAGCCAGCCCCCAGGGGGTGCTTGTTTGGTGATGGATGGAATGCCTATTCTTAACCAGTGTCTGGGTAAGAAGGGAGGTTGGTGAGGTACCAGTTTCTTAGCCATGTGTTTGGGTAAGAAGAAAAGGTAGATAGCACACTGACCCAACCTGTTAGAGGGTGGAAAGGTGCTTTCGCAGGCATACGCCCCCCCGGATGCCAGTCCTACATGTCGCTACGCAGGACGTGGGCTGACACTGGGTTTACACGAAGGTTGTTAACCCTTGTGAAGGTGTTGGGCGTAGCCCAACCCGCAGCTCTACAAATGTCTGCTAGAGCGGCGCTTCTGCCAGTGCCCAGGAGGTGGCTAAACTCCGTGTGGAGTGAGCCCTCACTGCCAATGGGCATGGGAGATTCTGAGATCGGAATGCCGTCGTAACGGTGTCCACGACCCAGTGCGACAGACTCTGTTTGGAGACAGC
This sequence comes from Triplophysa tibetana, assembly GCA_008369825.1. Lineage (NCBI taxonomy): Eukaryota > Metazoa > Chordata > Actinopteri > Cypriniformes > Nemacheilidae > Triplophysa > Triplophysa tibetana. The sequence continues at coordinate 1,126,575 of CM017894.1, forward strand.
CTTCCCCTTCTGCTGTCCTCCAACAGACACGGAGCTGGTCAGAGCTTCAGAGCTCTGACCAGACTGATCAGTACTGGACACAACACTGATCGGGTTGGGTCTTCCTACCCTATGGGGAACGCCTGCAAGTTCACCACTTGGCCCCGGAGGGAGTAGTGGGAACTTCTTGGGCACGCATCCGGGCCTGGGTCTCAAGCTAACGTGAGAGTTCCAGGGCCGAATTTAAGGCAATCCGGGGACACGGAGGATGCTCGGTGGTCCCCTACCCTCTTGAAGGAAGTGAGCGCCGTCAGGAGGGCCCTCTTACTCTGTGAGGAAGATCGGAACCTCCGAGGGGCTCTTGGGGGGCCCTGAGGCTCCCCAGGACCACTTAGGGTCCCAAGAGGGTATGGAGCGGAGATGAGGCGAGTTACGCCCTCTCGCGCCCCTTAGGAACCTGGTGACCAGGTCATGTTGCCCTAGAAAATTTCCACCGACTGAGTCGTGATGAGTGGCTAGAGCGACTACATACACATTCAGTGTGGAGGGGAGATGTTAGACTCCAGTCTCGTAAGAAGGAAAACACAATCCTGATCGAGCACCTCAGTGGGTCTTTCTCATTGAGAGAGACACCAGGACGAGAAGAGGCGCCGTCTAGAGCCGTGTAACCGCCTAGTAGATGGGGCCCTAGCCTGGGCGACGGTCTCTGCCATAGAGGGGGAGTAGCCATCTCAGGATCTTCTCGTCCCGTCTAGAGACCAGACATGGGTGTTCCAGAGGTCAGATCTGGGATGCCAGAAAGTGTCCCTCCCCTGATAGAGCAGGTCCTCTGTCAGGGGAATGGTTCAGGGGGAGTCGCTGTCCAGAGCATTAGCTCTGAAGCCAAGTGCGGTTAGACCGGTGTGGTGTAACCAATAACACTTGGTGCTCCTGACCTTGCACAGCGTCTGGGCAAGGAGGCTCCTGGGGGGGGAAGGTGTGCTTCCGCCCATCCAGCGGTCGGTTGTGCGCAAGGATATCCGTGCCGAGGGCAGGAATATCAAGCGGGCAAATGGTGGTGTTACGGGAGGCGAACAGGTTTACCTGGGCCTACCCGAACAGCCTCCAAATGAGCTGGACTGCGCGGGGATGAAGTCGCCACTCTCCACGAGGCATAAACTGCCGAGAGAGCCCGTCGGCTGTCTAGTTCAGTTTGCCCGGGGGGTGTGTGGCCCGCAGGGAACGGGTCACATGTTGACTCCACCGGAGGAGGCGTCGCGCAAGTTGTGTTAGCTGCCGTGAGCGAACGCCACCCTGACGATCTGTGCTCGCTACAGCTATAGTGCTGTCCTTGGACCAGCACGTGCATGTCTTGCACGAGAGGCCGTAGCCTGCTCAGTGCAAGTAGCACAGCCCACAACTCTTGACAATTGATATGCCAGCGCAGGCAGGGGTTCGTCCAACACCCCACCTGCGTGCTCGTTGCACACTGCACCGCACCCCTGCAGGGAGACGTCAGCCGTCACCACGACCTGCCTCATAACCTGCGGTACCTGAGTCCGTCGAAAAAGTCATAAAGAATAGGGGTTATGGTGCGTTGGCAGCAGGGCGGCATCACCATGCACCTGCTGCCGGTGTGCCACGCTCTCCTCGGAACTCGCCTCTGAAACCAGTGTTGGAGCGGTCACATGTGCATCAACCCGAGGGGTATTAACCTGCGAGGACGCCATGTGTCCCAGGAGCCTCTGAATTGTTTCAGGGGGACCGCTGTCTACCTGAAATGTTCATTTCAGACAGTTCAACACTGGTTGGGCGCAACTGCGGACAGTGGCGCCGCCATGGTGACAGAGTTGAGTTCCATACCAAGAGAGAGGATGCTCCTCACTGGGGAGAGCTTGCCCCTCTCTTGGTTGACCTGGAGTCCCAATCGATCTAGGTGCCGGAGCACCAGGTCCCTTCGTGTACGTAACAGATCTCGCGAGTGTGCCAAGGTAGGTCAGTCGCTGAGGTAGTTTAGTAGCCGCTCGCCTTCTTCCCCTCAGGGAGAAAGGGCGGTCAGGGCAGACCGAAAGGGAGGACTCTGTACTGATATGCCCGCCTCTCGCACGTGAACCGTGGGAACGGCCGGTGTCGAAGAGGACCGAGACATGAAAGTAAGCGTCCTTCAGGTCGATTGCCACGAACCAATCCTGACACCTGATAGATGTCTGGACGCGCCTCTGTGTGAGCTCCCTAAACGGCAGCTTGTGAAGGTGCTCTGTTCAGGGCACGCAGACCTTTGGGCGCAACCCACCATCTTTCTTGGGAACGATGAAGTGCGGGTTGTGACCCACTGAACATCTTGGTTTTGAGGGACGAACTCGATACCTGTTTTGCCAGAAGGGTGGTGACCTCTACCCGAAGTACGGAGGCGTCCCTGCCTCTGACAGAGGGAGAGATGATGCCCCGAGACTTGGGAGAGTCTCTGGTGAACTGGATCGAATAACCAAGACGGACCGTCCTCATTAGTCAGCGAGACAGTGTGGGCAGCTCTCGAGCTCCCAGGGACTGTGACCGGGTGACCAAGGGGACGGTCTGCTTCATCATTCCCACGGGGGGTGGTTCATCGGCTGGTAGAGCTAATCATGTCGCGAGGGGGTCCCCGGAGGGAAGGTTGGCTCCGCCTACTTACCTGCCTGGCGGGACAGCTGCACGCACTGTCGGTTTGAGAGTGGTAGCAGCTGTCGTGTGTGTACGACCCTACGCCTCGCCAGGGCGTGAGGTCGGGTTTGCCGGGCACAGTCCAGTGGAGTGTGTGATCGGCTGCAAGTACACCCGGGGAGAACCGAAAAAGTCTGTGAGTAAGTGGGCGCCAGGCCCTGAAAAGGGTCCGGCTTTGGTGACGAGGCAGGAGCCATCCCCTATCGACCGATCAGAGCCGTAGCTGTGAAGGTTCGGGCCCGATGTTGTTCTCCCTGGGGTCTTCCCATCAGTGTCCCTTCTCGCGAGAAGGTTGCTGACGGGGTGGAGGTTTCCCCCTCGACTTCCGCTTCCGGGGTGCCACCTATGGGGGCACAGGAACCGGAGCCGATGTCGAAGGGGTCCTGGGTTGCAGGGAAGCAGACGTCGCGTGAGATCTCGGAGGCCTATAGGCGGCCGAGTCGCGGCGTGAAAAAAATGTGGCTAATTGCCACTGTCTGCTTCACCGTCAAAAACTGCTGAGCGTAGTCCTCGATGGTGATACCAACAACCCACCCTGCGAGATGGGTGCCTCAAGAAAGCGTACTTCCTTGGTGTCACTCTTCTGCACAAGATATAGCCAGGGGTGTCTCTCCTGGACCACTACCATGGACATCGTCCGACCCAGGGCCCGGAAATCCTGCATTATACCCGGGTCGGCCATACCCTTGTGAAGCTCTCTCAACGCCTTGGCCTGGCGGACCTGCAGGATGGCCATGGCATAGAGAGAGGAGGCAGCCTGGCCCGCAGCATCGCAAGCCTTCGACACCAGTGATGACGAAGTCTTACGCGCTTTGGACGGTAGAAGTGGCCAATTCCCCCCAGGTGGTAGCCGTCCGCGGCACATGTGCACCGCGGGCGGACGTTCCACCCGGGGGATCTCGACGTAGTCCTTGGCTGCCCCACCATCGAGGGAAGTAAGGGAGCCGGAGCTGGTTTCACTGAAACGGTCCGTGAGTGGAGCGTTCCAAGTTCTACACAGCTCCTCATGCACTTCCGGGAAAAACATAGCACCCGGGGTGGGCGCGGTTTGCACCGCGCTCCGACCTCAGGAACCACGTATCCCCGGGTTAGCACGGATGACTTCACTTCTGCTTCGTCCTGAACTCGACCGCTGAGGGTGGAGCTCGGATTCATCAGAGTCGGATGCCAGTCTCCCTCCGATGCTGCGAGCGACATCTCATCTACGTCACACATCGTTTCCGAATGGCGTGGCTGAGGATCCGGACGGTATGCCACCGCCGGTTGGGGAACGTTCAGAAGAGCGAATCGGGGTGCGATCGGCCAGTCACTTGGCTGGCGGGTTTACATTCGCAGAGTTCCCCATATCACTAACGCTGCTAATACAGGCGGACTTCGAGGCCGTAGCCCCGATGTCGCGGACTTTGGGGCCGTAGCCACCTATGTCACAGCCCGTGTAGCAGACGAAATGGTGGCTGGTTCCCGTAGGAAGACAGTCACCCGTGACCGCAACTTCTGAATGACAATCTGCCCGCAGTTCGGGCAAGATGTGTCAACGAACGCTGCTTCAGTGTGCTGGACGCCCAAACACCTAACGCAGCGATCATGTCCGTCCCCCTCCTCGATGAGGGTGCCGCACCCAAGAGAACAGCGGGACATGCCGCGCTGGAGAATGCTCAGTCAGTCCTGAAAAGGTCTTTTAGAAAAAATCTCTAACACCTCCCGAACCGCCGAGACGCCCAGGGTAAGGTCGCTGCAGGTAGGGACGATCCGCTGCTCTACGTCGTAGATCCGGCAATGTAGGAGAAGAAGAATTCATTGAATTTGTTCTGTTCGTAGTCATGAGCGAAGGCTCTGAAGAACAAAAGGTAAATGAATGCTGCACGCCGGCTTCCATTTATACCGGATATCCTAGGGCCGAGCCCGGCATGCAAATTTCATTTGCAAATTTTCATTGGCCTTTTCTATAGTTGATTGGTTCTCAAGGGCGAACCCCATCTGTCGTTCTCGACACAACGTCGAGAGACCGACAGAAAGGGAACATAGTTTTTGAAAATAAATCTAATTTTGGAGCAAATATATAAACTTCTTTATTTTTGAATTGTGAGTTCATTTGTGAAATACACATAAAAATGAATAAAAGGCCCTAAAAGGAAAATTTACTTTAAGTAACAAACATTGAACCAATAAAAAAATTCTCACACAATGTAAACACAAACTGCAAGACTTTGAAAGGGGAAAACTGATGCTGTGAAAGACAAATAGAAAACAGCAGCTCATGACAAAATATTCAATTTACTGATACACATGTGTGACTTTAAACACAAACTCCACAAACTGTCGCAGGTGCTCGGTTTAGCTTAATGAAATGGTAGTAGTCAGTCTTTCAAGGAACATCAAAGAAGTCAGTGTGATGAACTGTAGGCCAACTTCTGAGCTCTTGATATCTTCAGCTGGGTCTCATAGAAAAAAAGGACCTGCAAGAAAAATCAAACAATTCATACCCATTACAAATCCATTCACTCACAAACTCATGTTGCAATAATATTCACACTATTGTATAACAACAAAACAATTCTCTGTGACAACCACCTGAATAAAATATCCAGTCAGTGTGCATGAAACAAAACTGAACAACTAGTTGTTGATGACATCACGGTACACACATGGGAAATCTGGTAATATACAAAAACTTCTAATAGTTTAAATTCTACCAGAAAGACTCGGAAGACTAAAGTTGAGTATTCAACATTTATTTGACAGCTGATAGATAGAATATATATGGTTACAATACAGATGGTTATAGTTCTTTGGAGTAGGCCCTGTCCGTGGCTCGCATCCAGAGGGCCAAGAAGTCCTCCACTTCCCGCCTTGAGATGGTAAGGCGGGGGCATAGCCAACCCCCCTGGGGTTATATTGACAGGGACCTCCTGGTGGTGGTGGGGAGGGTGGGGGCGAATCACGTTGCTTCGACTGCGGACATAGGAAGGGGTAAGTGGCGATCTTTTATCTTTCATGTTGGAAGGTGATTGGTTGGGTGTTGATTGGCAATGAGTGATGCAGGATTGAGTCTTCCTGTCAGAACTAGCGCTGAAGCTATATTTCCAATAGTTCCTGCAGTCACATATTGTTTTTCAGTGACCATGTTAACAGATTAGAACATTTATACACAGCAGATGTGCTGGAAAAACTTTTGAAACCAACAACTGTTGTCAGAAGGTGGTTGGCCAAACAACATTAGCATTTGAAGGATTTATAATATCTTCCTCACCTACAGTGGTACAGAGACAGCACGGCATGCAAAGCAAGTGCTGCCAGTGTGAAAGGACAATGGGTTTGCAACCGCTCTCTCTACAAGCTGCTCATGTGACACATAAAATGGCATTGTAAACAAATATAAACAAGGCTTAAGTGCATATCAATTCGCACGATACAGATGCGTCAGACTTTAGAACTATGCTGTTTGTGCTATTTGAAGAAGACTGTTGACACTGTGCGATACAAATTTGGTAGACATCGCCGAACCTTATTCACAATACCTGATAAATTTCTGATGATTCAGCTGTGCACGTTCGCCTGGCCTCGAACATGGGTGGGTATATGCAAGGTTGGGGGTGAACATCCAGTCTTTAACGTCGGTGTTATGTTGGGATTGGCCTCTTTTTCTGTGGTCTTTTGCATGCACAAGATTTACACAAGAAGGATGAAACAATTGTGTTTGAGGCCTACAATATGTTATTTCCATGTACAGACCTCTTATTATTCTTCTATGCCTAGGCAAATATGGTTGTCAAATCTATGGCACATTCAAAGCATCAACAGGTCTTCATCCCTTCACACCTTGAGCGCTTTTCCACCAACGCACCGAATCGTTCTAAACACAGTTTGAATCTGTTACAGTTATGTTTCCATGTGAGCCTGGTTCAACACGACACAATTACAAACTATTCTCGGCTCTGAATCTTCAGCACTGTCTGTTAGAATGTAATATTCTCAATGTCCCCTACAAAATATTATTCTATGGTTGAAAAGTCTAGTCGACGGAACACACAGAGTTACAGCGCTGGAGACAGAGTTTGACACAGACAACAAGTGCTTGGTTCAATCAGAGTCCAATGTTTATTTGTATAAGGACTAATATTTATAAGATTATAAGGAGGCGTCATAAAAAACCACCGGAGTGGAAAAAGACAAGACTTGATGTTTAGTCTTTCCTCCTGAGAACAATCAGATATGATTACAAAGTACGTATTAAGCATCAAAACACATCAATACACATCAGTTCACATCATTAGGAGCCTTGGGGTGGAGACCGATAGTCACTCAGGTCAGTACGACTCTCAACGAGGCTAAACAACAGGATAGTAAGGCCCATATTAGGCTGAAGGAAGCTTATACTAATCTAAATGAATACGTATGATATACAAATGGTCTATTAGACACAGATGATATATTTAAAGAGGACAGGACGAAATCCAGATTCTCACAATGGCCACTTTCAGACCAACAGTCTTACAAGCAGTCCTGTGTCCCTTTAAAGAACAAAATATAGAGCAGAAAAAAAGGTTAATACAAATCTTTAATAAAAGGATATTTGCAATTGCGTATTTTTGTGTGGTTTTCTCGTTTGCAAGCTGTTCTTTGAGGTAAAAGATCAATCACCGTGATTAGTAATGAAAACATAACAAAACCAATCATCCTCAATAAAAACAAAAACATAAACATAATTATCTCTACTCTTCATCATCTACCGTGCCAACCTCAATTACCGAATCGTCGAACTCATTATCCCTCTCCATTTCATTGTCACGTTCATCAACATCTCTTGGTCCTTCTATCACAGGTATTGGTTCTGGTTCTAACTCATGTGTGAGAACATAATCGTTATCATCCTCGTCCGTATCGCTGTTACGGTCAAATGTGGATCCCCAAATTTGATTCTGATCTTCCGGACGATAACCTTTAGGTGTACGTCCAACCAGCATAGCCTGGTTGACGTCAGTCGTTCTCTTTGCTAACATCATTTGATAGGTTCCTTTGGTTGTAAAGGAAGTAACAGATCTTTTAACACATCCGACCACGCACTGTAGTATGCATGGCAAAAGTAGTAACAAGGCTAATACTGTCATAACAACTGGAATTACTGTACCGGTTATCCAATATCCCCATCCCGCTGATAGGTTGTCCAACCATTGAAACCATGTTGCATCTACCGGTGTGGGTTCACGAACTGATTCTCTCATGTGCTTCACAACGTCAGTGACATTCTCTGCATAATCTGGAATTGAAAAACAACAAGATACTCCTAGCATTTTGCATACTCCTCCTTTCTCTGCTGTTAATATATCCAAAGCAAGTCTATGTTGCACGACGGCAACTCTAATTTTCTTTAACTCAATAGAGATTAAGTTTAAAGCTTGTGCGGTGTCATTTTCCAGAGAAAGTACCTGACATGCCAGACCATTGATTTTGTTCAAAGCAACAGTAGTACCTGTTCCGGTAAACAAACCTGCTATGGACCATCCCACGTTTTCCCAAGGAGTAGTCCATGGTTCACTGATCTTGTGGCCTGCATAATAATTAGGCAGTTTCGTTTCTCTTTTCTGTCTATACAAAGATGTGGCCAGGTTTTTCTTTTCCATTATGCTAGTTCCTGTGGACAAAATAGCAGCATAACAACAACCTTTCCACTCCCCTGCATCTAAATGGTAATATGCAGTTTCACCACAAACCCCCACCATTCCTGGTGCACTATCTAAGTGTGAGAATGGACATTCAAATCCCTCAATAGTTTTGTTGGGATATTGTATGGTGCAATTATGACGTCCGCTATTTGATTGAGACAAAGTAATTACATTTCTACAATCGGACATTCCTACTATATGTCTGCCTGATTTGGAACATACACATAATTCTGCGGGCTGAGCATATACATAAAATGCAGGACCTTGAAAAGGTTTTCCTGTGTATGAACAGTTATAGTCTCGAATTCTGGATGTTGTTGGTCTTCCTTCTCGAAAATTCAGAGTCATTTGTACTATTAAAGACATTTGTTTTGGCATCTCGCAGTTACCATCGTCATTCAAAATCATGTCTGCTGTAAGCTCTTGAGTTCTCCACATTGAGTGGAGCTGTAAACATACCCAACAATCTCCTCTAACCTCATCTGCTAAGACTCCTCTCTGCAGTAAGGCTAGGGCACATGCGTAGTTACCATCACATTTAGCTTTGGCAACTCTTACCTCTTTTGTTTCTTGGTCGAGATTAGACCCCATGAAAAAATCAATATCATGCGATGCTTCTCCCCGCCCATTTGAGTATCTGTGTGTCGGGCTTCTGTAAGTGTGCACGCAGTATAAGAATTGATATCTGCATTGGCCGTTACAACACTACTCTGGTTCGATCAGGGGCAACTTCTATTGTTGTCTTCACTGAGTTTAAGAAGATCTGGGCCAAACACAATAAGGGCTTCGGTAATTGTGCACCCAGTATAAGAATTGATATCTAAATATTCCATAAGAAATTTGTACTTATGATAACAATTTTTCCTTGGTCTTTTTAGAATAAAATTTGGACCTCAATGCACTACAGGGGAAGCTACGGAGTCAGCACTGTTGGCACAATGGGCCTACTATCTTCTTGCTTTGGGCGGCCCCCACCTCATGAAAGGTAGTTCTTTCCTCAGCTTAGTCAGTGCTTTCTCCACCCTGAGGTGTAGTAAGGCGAATCCCCTGTTAAGATTCTATGTTAATTTGGAGCTTGCCTGCTCTCCTGAAGAACACAACTTCAATCTGGAAGCGTGTATCCACTGCGGCTGGTAGTCCGTCAGAACTCCTTTCCGTGTGACGGCAATCACAGTCGCAAGTCCGTGGTACTTTGGTTCTCCAACCTTTGTTGGTTTCAGACTTCTCACAAAGACCTTTTGTCCTGGAACAAAGTTATGAGTAGGCTGCTCTGAGGGAAGAGCAAGGCACAAAGAAACATCAGCACATATAGAATTTAACTTCTCGACTAGGGAAGTCACATAATCTTCCTGGATCACCTGTAAATCACTTAAAGAAGAAATACCAGACCGGCCTTTGACCCACAGGGTCGGGAAAGGTCTACCCATTAGTATTTCAAACGGCGACAGTTTTGTCGTGGAAGATGGAGTCATTCTTATTTCTGCCAAGACTGCAGGCAACAAATCAACCCACTTTCTTCCTGTTTCAAGTACCGCTTTTGTTAGTCGTGTTTTCAGTGTTCGGTTGCTTCTTTCCACGACTGCTGCACTTTGCGGATGATAAGGAATATTAAAATGCCAGTCAATAGACAACGCTTTTGATAAGAGCTGTGTTACCTTTGAAGTGAAGCTTGTCGCGTTGTCGCTCGCGATGGTGCCCGGGATTCCCCAGCGAGGCACGATCTCCTTCGTTAGGATTTTTACCACCGTTTTCGCGTCCTCTTTTGCGCATGGAAATGCTTCAGGCCACTTTGAGAATCGATCAATAATTACCAAAAGATATTTCAGATTACCTATCGGCGGCATGTGCGTAAAATCAATTTGTAGATGTTGAAAAGGAGCCTCCGGATGTGTCAATGCATCGTGCTTAGCTGATTTGTGCGGGTTCCCCTGTGCACATGTTAAGCATGCATTCAAAACAAGTTTTGCTGTTTTATGAACATCGGCTATACAATACAATTGATTAATTGCTTGAACTACTTTTGCACAACTGGTGTGTGATAACCCATGGTAATATCTAATTAGGATAATTAATCCTAATTTTGGTAGTGCTATCCTACCCTGTTCATCTCTTATAATCCCTTCCTTATCAGGAGTGCAAACATTCTTTCTCCAATGCTCTAAGTCTCCCTCTGTTGGCTGACTTTGCAAGAATTTGATATCAATGTCATGTACATTGGTTATGTGCACTGTCATTGCTATCTTTGTTTCATTTTTTGGATGAAATGGTGATTTAATCTGAGCTTGGGCTGCTGCCTTTGCGGCTTCATCAGCCCTTCTATTGCCTATAGCTTGTTCATCCTCTCCCGAAGCATGACCCTTGACCTTTACTATGGCCACGTCGAGCGGAAGCTGAACTGCCTCAGTTAACTGTCCTATCAGATTTGCATGTGCTATTGGCTTACCCTCAGCAGTTTTGTAACTTCGTGGTTCCCACATTTTGGCATAGTGGTGAACAACGCTCCAAGCATATCTGGAATCGGTATAGATAGTTACTTTCTTTTCTGTCATTAGCTCACAGGCCCGTATTAATGCTATCAACTCTGCTGCTTGTGCCGAATTATAATCTAAAGCGAAAGCTTCCTTTACCTCTCCTGTATCGGAAACCACAGCATAGCCACACAGGTAGACACCGTCAGAGGGCTTTGAACAAGACCCATCAACGTAAATGTGTTCTCCCCCCTCTAGGGGCGTATCCAGCAGATCGACCCTAGAAGAGTAAGAAGTTGTCAGTTCAAAGATGCAATCATGATCAACATTAAAATCTGCCATGTCTACCATACCCAAAATACCCAGCAAAGCATGATTAATGTTTGCTGTCGTTTTAATGCTAAGATTTTTCGTTGCCAGCAGAGTAGCCTCGTAACCTGAGCGACGTTGCGCTGTCATGTGTTGTGTTTGCATGTTGTGTAAAATTACACCTACCTGATGGGATGCATACAATGTTAAAGGGTGTGACAGCACAGTTTTCTCAGCCACCTGTACAATCAGAGCAGCTGCAGCCACAGCACGAAGACATGCTCGCATACCTGTGACTATGTTATCTAACTTCTTAGACAGATATGCAACTGGCCTATATACTGAACCATGATCTTGCAGTAAGACCCCCAAAGCTGCACCCACCGTCTCCCTCACATGCAAGTGAAAAGGTTTGGTGTAGTCTGGCAGGCCCAATGCTGGTGCGGTTGTGATGGCTGCTTTCAAGGCATAGAAATGTTCGTCTGCTTCCGCAGTCCACTCCAATGGTGTGTTTGGTGGAGCTTTGTGATCGATCAGACCCCTCAGATGTCTATCGTGAATCGCGCAGTCGGGTATCCACTGCCTGCAATAGTTAATGAGTCCCAGAAAGCTTTGTAACTGCTGCACTGTTCGTGGGGACTTAACTTTTCTGATCAGCTGGACCCTGTCCGTGGAGATTGCTCTGAGACCCTGCATTAACACATGTCCCAAATAGGTCACCTTCGTTTTGACCCATTGCAGTTTCTCTCTCGAAGCTTTGAAACCTGTTTCAGCAAGTACATTGCAAACAATTATAGATGCTTTCTCACAGTCCAACTCCGTCTCCCCCGACACGAGGATATCATCTGCAAACTGAAGAACACAAACTGATGAAGGCAAATCAGTCATTTTGGCCAAAGTTCTGTGCACTGCTGCAGAAAAGACAGCGGGTGAGTCTCGATAACCCTGAGCAAGAACCGTCCACGCATATTGCCGTCCTTTAAATGTAAATGCTAACAAAGGCTGAGTATCTGGGTGTACAGGTACAGAGAAAAAAGCTGCACACAAATCAATTACAGTGAAATACTTGTGTGAATATGGCACTGAATTCATAACAGTCAAAACATCAGGCACAATTGGTGCGAGTGGTATGATTAACTGCTCTTAAATCTTGAGTTAATCTCCAAGTTTTCCCATCAGCTTTCATAACAGGATTAATTGGTGTGTTATATGGTGAATATGTGTGTTCGAGGACCCCCTGCTGGACAAAACTTTCAATCAAAGGCGTAATACCTGATTCCTTATCTTTAGACAAAGGGTATTGTTTAATGTAGACAGGTTTGTTAGTTTTCAATTTAGCCCTGTAAGGTTCTATGTCAATGAAACCAGTGTCATCCTTGAACTGAGACCATAATAATGGGTTAATCATGGAGTCCACCCGTGTAGGCATGCTGCACCCGGAAACAGGCGATTGTGAACCTGTTGGCAAAGGATCGACTGATGCCTGTAGACTAGACAGAAAAGAAAAAACAACCCTGTGATCAGTAAACTTAATATCCATGCCTAGTTTACGCATCATATCACGAAGAGTGAATAATTTGATATTTTAATAATACAAAGATCTTTGTTCAGTGTTCATCTTTTCCAGATAGCCTGTAAACATAGCATTCATTATGTCATTATTTAATGGCAATTTAGAATCTTCAATCCATGCTTACTTAAAACACAAAAAAAATTGAGCAGCTGATTCTCTCGCTGCCTGTGTGGTGCTTTCTGCAAGAAATAAGTCCTGCTGACTCCCTTGACATTTATCAAGAAACACTCTTATCTGTCTAAAAAGGATTTCAACATTAGCAGAAGTTTCCCAAAACAACTCATGTGGGTTTGCGACCGTACCGCTGCTTGTGATTTTATCATTTTCTACTTTTTGTGGGGAAGGCAAACTTTAACAAATTGCTTTTTAACGGTCTAACATTTAGCATGTTTTCAGCTCTTACCCAAACCATTGAATTTTGAGGGTTTGTAGTTACATTAGGTTTAACAATGCATTTTTTTGGTTTTACCTCGACTGTTTGTTCTTGACCTGTAATGTTAAGTTTTGCGGAAACGGTATTACCCCTGATGATTGGTTTTACCGACAGAGTGGGCGCAGAGGGTGAAGTCTGACCCTGGCTAGGAGCCTGGTAAGAAGGCGGTGGTTTTTCTAATGGCCACAGATTGTGGCTTGCTGCATATGCAACCATTTTTTGTTTGTCCGGACCCTGGTCCCAAACCTTCCTCATCTCTTTCCATACTGCATAAGCTTTATTCATGTATGGATAATCCCACATTGGGTCTCCCCACCCTTCTTTTACCAGGCTCTTTGCCAAAAACATACAATCATCAGAAAAGGAACCTTCCCTCGGGTAGGGAATATCAATTTGCGGTTTTATTCCCTCCGACCATCCTGCGAGATTACTAATATATGGATTGGCATAAAATCCTTGATTTTTTCTGTGCATAAATGCGACAGGCGTTTCGCCCGGCAGTGGCTTTGAAGCAGAATTCCCCATCTTACACTCCAAACAAGTTAGTGATAAAGACAGTACAGACAAAACAAAGATAAACCCTCGTGTTCAATCGACCAAAAGTTTCAACACTACTGCATGTATTATATTGTGATCAGAGGTGGATATTAAATTCACCGTCTTTTTTCCTGATAACAATATTTCAATATGTCATGCAGTTACAGTGAAATCTGTAATAAATTACTCTTTTTTAGAATAAACTCTAATAAATTTTGTTAACAAAGCACTTTCTCTGAGAAGTCAACACCACGATCCAAAATTACAGTGTGATCAGTACTGCAAAACCTTTCATATTCTTACGTTAATAATTATTTTACTAATTACTGTTGCCAGCCGCATTGTCACAACAATGGGAAAGCGAATTCCCACTAACATGAATTGAAAAAAACCCTATTTCGTCTTACGAAATATTAAACCACAAGAATCCTACAGGGTAAGCGTTTTATTTCTCTAAGCCAGAAAAAAACTGTATAGAAGAAAAAAAACACTCACCCTTTTCCTGTAGGTCTGTGCCCGATCGTCAGGTGCGCTTTCCTCAGTATGCTTTGGCCTCCTGGTTCTAAGAGAGAAGAGAGTCTCTCTTCCACTCTTTCGTAGACGAGCCCCCAATTGTTAGAATGTAATATTCTCAATGTCCCCTACAAAATATTATTCTATGGTTGAAAAGTCTAGTCGACGGAACACACAGAGTTACAGCGCTGGAGACAGAGTTTGACACAGACAACAAGTGCTTGGTTCAATCAGAGTCCAATGTTTATTTGTATAAGGACTAATATTTATAAGATTATAAGGAGGCGTCATAAAAAACCACCGGAGTGGAAAAAGACAAGACTTGATGTTCTTTCCTCCTGAGAACAATCAGATATGATTACACAGTACGTATTAAGCATCAAAACACATCAATACACATCAGTTCACATCATTAGGAGCCTTGGGGTGGAGACCGATAGTCACTCAGGTCAGTACGACTCTCAACGAGGCTAAACAACAGGAAAGTAAGGCCCATATTAGGGTGAAGGAAGCTTATACTAATCTAAATGAATACGTATGATATACAAATGGTCTATTAGACACAGATGATATATTTAAAGAGGACAGGACGAAATCCAGATTCTCACACTGTCCTATAACCATGCTGAATTGTGCTTATGAATGCGCAGGCCATTATAGCTCAGTATCTTCTGTTAACAAGGCAGCGCATGACGCGTTTGTGTTTACATTCTTAAAATTACTGTTATCAGCCCTGTGGTGGAAAATGAAACCATTTACGTACCGGCTGGCATGGAATGGCACCGAGTGGAACGATTGTTCTTAACCAGTGACAACTCTCGCGCCCCTAAGGAACCTGGTGACCAGGTCATGTTGCCCTAGAAACTTTCCATCAACTGAGTCGTGATGATACCGAGAAAGAGGATGCTCTGCACAGGGGAGAGTTTGCTCTTTTCTCGGTTGACCTGAAATCCCAATCGATCTAGATGCCGGAGCTCCAGGTCCCTCTGTGTACACAACAGATCTCACGAGTGTAACAAGATAAGCCAGTCGTCGAGATAGTTTAGTACCCGCACACCATTTTCCCGAAGAGAAAGGGCGGCTTCCACGATCTTCGTGAAGACCTGTGGAGACAGTGACAGACCGATATGCCCGCCCCTCGAATGCGAACCGTAGGAACGGCGGGTGTCGAGGGGGATCGAGACATGAAAGTAAGCGTCCTTCAGGTCGATTGCCACGAACCAATCCTGACAACTGATAGATGTCAGGATGCGCCTCTGTGTGAGCATCTGAACGGCAGCTTGTGAAGGTGCTTGTTCAGGGTACGCAGACCTATGGGGCGCAACCCGCCGTCTTTCTTGGGAATGATGAAGTGCGGGTCGTGACCCACTGAACATCTTGGTTTGAGGGACGAACTCGATGCCTGTTTTGCCAGAAGGGTGGTGACCTCTACCCGAAGTACGGAGGCATCCCTTCCTCTGACAGAGGGAGAGATGATGCCCCGAAACTTGGGAGAGTCTCTGGCGAACTGGATCGAGTAACCAAGACGGACCGCCCTCGTTAGCCAGCGAGACAGTGTGGGCAGCTCTCGAGCTCCCAGGGACTGTGACAGGGTGACCAAGGGGACGGTCATTCCCATGGGGGCTGGTTCGTCGGCTGGCGGAGCTAACCATCTGTCGCGGGAGGGAAGGTTGGCTCCACCCTTTTGCCTGCCTGGCAAGACAGCTGCACGCACTGTCAGTTTGAGAGTGGTGGCAGCTGTAGTGTGTGTACGACCCTACGCCTCGCCAAGGCGTGAGGTCGGGTTGCCGCGTACAGTCCAGTGGAGTGTGCGATCGGCTGCAAGTACACCCGGGGAGAACAGAAAAACTCTGTGAGTAAATGGGCACCAGGCCCTGAAAAGGCTTTGGTGACGAGGCAGGAGGCTTCCCGTACCGACCAATCAGAGCCGTGGCTGTGAAGATCGGACCCGATGTTGTTCTCCCTGTTGTCTTCCCGTCAGTGTCCCTTCTCGAGAGAAGGTTGCTGACGGAGTGGAGGTTTCCCCCTCGACCTCCGCTTCCGGGGTGCCGCTTGTGGGGGCACAGGAACCGGAGCTGATGTCGAAAGGGTCCTGGGCTGTCAGGAAGCGGACGTCACGCGGGATCTCGGAGGCCTCTAGGCGGCCGAGTCGCGGTGCGATGCTTCTTCACCGTCAAAAAACTGCTGGGCGCAGTCCTCGACGGTGTTACCAACAACCCTCCCTGCGAGACGGGTGCATCAAGAAAGCGGACTTTCTCTGTGTCACTCTTTTGCGCAAGGTATAGCCGGGGATGTCTCTCCTGGACCACTACCGTGGACATCGTCCAACCCAGGGCCCGTGCCGCCACCTTGGTTGCCCGTAGAGCACTGTCAGTACCGGCACGGAGATCCTGCATTACCCTCGTGGAGCTCTCTCAATGCCTGGCCTGGCGGACCTGCAGGATGGCCATGGCGTAGAGAGAGGAAGCAGCCTGGCCCGCGGCAGTGCAAGCTTTCGACACCAGTGATGCCGAAGTCTTACACGCTTTGGACGGTAGGCGTGGCCGATTCCCCCCAGGGGGTAGACGTCCGCGGCACAGGTGCACCGCAGCCGCACGTTCCAACCGGGGGATCTCGTCGTAGCCTTTGGCTGCCCCACCATCTAGGGAAGTAAGGGAGCCGGAGCTGGTTTCACTGGAGCGGTCCGTGAGTGGAGCGCTCCAAGTTTTACACAGCTCCTCATGCACCTCCGGGCAGTGCGGGCAGATGTGTCAACGAATGCTGCTTCAGTGTGCTGGACGCCCAGACACCTAATGCAGCGAACGTGTCCATCCCCCTCCTCGATGAGGGTGCCGCACCCAAGAGAACAGCGGGACATGCCGCGCTGGAGAAAGCTCAGTCCTGGAAAGGACCTTTTTAGAAAAAATCGCTAACATCTCCGCAACCGCCGAGACGCCCAGGGGAAGGTTGCTGCAGGTAGGGACGATCCGCTGCTCTACTTCGTAGATCCGGCAATGTAGAAGAAGAAGAATTCATTGAATTAGTTCTGTTCGTAGTCATGAGCGAAGGCTCTGAAAATCAAAAGGTAAATGAATGCTGCACGCCGGCTTCCTTTTATACCGGACTTCCGGGGCCGGAGACCGGCATGCAAATTTAATTCGCCAAATTTCATTGGCCTTTTCTATAGTAGTCAGAGTTGATTGGTTCTCAAGGGCGAACCCCATCTGTCATCCTCGACACAACGTCGAGAGACCGACAGAAAGGGAACTAACAAAGCATGCATTCTACCCAAGTGACAACACTACGAATTTAACTGATTGTTCACCCAAAAGTGAAAATTCTTACAAATTTTTTACATACACAATTTCATACCTGTTCAAACAGAATTTTTATTTTTGAGTAAACTATCACTTTATCAATTTAATTGTGAAAAGCGCTATATAAATTACATTGAATTATCACTTTGAATGTAAAAAGGGTGTAACTACAGTGAATATACCTATCATTTTTGACCAACAAGATTAAATGTATTGAAATGCAACTCTTACAAACGGAAAAGTATTTTGGCATATTGCATTTTTCCTCAATGTCATGCAGCTATAAAATTCTTGATGAGTAGTTCTTACTATGCATACAATAAGGATAAGTGTTTTACATTGACATATCAACCAAAACTGTTTTAAGTTTGAACAGCTGATTGCTGGTTATTGTAATCTTTTGTAGGTAGTTATAATGAGCCAAGGTTAAAACTCCCAGAAGCTGTTGAACACACAGACCTTGCAACAGATGGGGAGGATACTCAAGTTAAAGCAAAACGAAGATGATTGTAAGTTTTCAGTATCCTTTATGATACCATTTTTTTATTGCGATTGTAATTAATTTTACAGACACACACACACAAACACACATATATATGTGTGTTTGTTTTTGTGGTAGTATATATATATATATATATATATATATACTACCAGTCCAAAGTTTAGGATCACTTAGTCCTTCTATAATTGCATAATTTTTCACTTTTTAAAATAATTGTAACTTCAGCAAAGCATTGGAATAACACTACTGTAACTGTGGAAATTATGTTGCATCTAAAAGCATCTAAAATCAATGAACTCTGTTATATTTTATTATCTTCAAATCAGTGACCCTTTGTCTAGAATTTGTTAAATGAACCTGGGAAGATTTGTTAACATCATTGAAGAGATTTCCATCTATACTAACTTTTTGTAGAGTGATCCTAAACTTTTGTTTTATATATATACATATATGTACAGTATATATAATACTATAGTATTGTATGACACTACACTATTATTAGTTACAAAATATTTCTTCAGGCCGAAAAACCTACTGTTTCCTCGAGAAGATGGGATTGATGAAAAGAAAGCTAAAGCAAAGAAAACGTAAATTTTAGTAACTTAACTGTGATTTTCTTTACATTAAATAAATGTGTAAAATACTTTATTTGCTTTACTCTCTTTAAACAGATCAGAAAAATCTCATCTCATTCACTCATTTTCTTCAGACTCTCAAAAGAGTCTCTCAACCAAGGAAAACCCAGGATTTAATTTTAATTTTGTATATTCTATACTACTTTATATTTAAATGAATTGTAAAATGTCTTTAATGTTGTGCTCTATCTTTCTGCAAATCCCTACATAGCAAACCAAGTGTCACTCCTAACTACCAAAGGCATCATGCTTCAAACATGTCCAAGAAAATCAATCCATCTTTTTACAGGTTTCAAAGAAGACCCACTGCCCCTGATCAATTTCAGAGAAGCTTTATTTCTCCTGACCTGTTTGATAGAGGCCTCACTCCCCCTGACACAACTGCTGTCCAGGTTCAGCAAGCCTCCCCTTCCCGTGTCCAGCCTCAGAGAAGTGGCACCCCCTGATCTGTGCCAGAGAAGCTGTTCTCCTCCCCTCCAATTTCAACAAGGCCGCAAGTTTCCTGACCCACTTCAGAGAAGCTGCCCTCCTCCTGTCCAACTTCAGCGAGACTGCAGCTATCCCTTACAGCCTGAGCAAGTCTGCCTTTCTCCCGTTCAGTTTCAGCAAGGCTGCAACACTCCTGTTGAGCTTCAGCGAGGCTTCACTTCTCCCATCAAGTTTCAGCGAGTCAACACTTCTCCTGAGTCTCTTCAGAGAAGATGTTTATCTCCAGACCTGTTTGAGAGAAGCAATAGTCCCCGTGACCTGAATCAAAGATGCCACACAACTGTTGATCAAATTCAGCGAGCCACTCTCCTCCAGTCCACCTTCATCAAGGCCATTCTCCTCCAATCGAGCTTCATCGAAGCCATTCTACTCCAATCCAGCTTCAGCAAGGCCGCTCTCCTCCAGTACATCTTCAGCGAAGCCGCTGTCCTCCAGTCCTCCTTACATTTACATTTAGTCATTTGGCAGACGCTTTTATATTATATGGGGTAAGCAATGAAGCAATTGGGACAGCATAAGTACAACAAAAGCATAAGTGCAATCAAAAAAAGAAGACTGGTCTCATATAACCTAACACAGTATACAGAGCTAAGTTAGAGGTTTTTTTTATAAAGAGAAGGGGATATGAGATAGAAGTGAGAACTGATCAGTCAGGTGTTGACGGAAGAGTTGTGTTTTCAGACGTTTCTTAAAGATGGCTACAGAATCTGCAGAACTTGTAGCAGCGGGCGATGCAGATCATTCCACATGGGCGGAACTGATCCGGAGAAGGTACGTGAGAGAGATTTTTTACCTTTATAGGATGGCACCATACGTCATTTGTTTGCAGAGCGTAGGAATCTGTCGGCAGTCGCGATTTCTTTAAGACTGCAAGGGAAGCTCAGCTTCCCCTATAATTGTCAAAAAATGAATGGTCAAATATATGTACTATTATGTTAACATTTTATTGACTAAAAATGCGTTAAACACGTTCATCTCGAACGAAAACAATTTCGTTCAGAATCAGCTACTTAGGTCGGCTGACTCGATTTCCTTCTCATTCATTCCCGTAGCGTACTACAGTGCATTACTCTGTTGAAGCCCAGCGTCCATTGACTTCAATGGGGCTGTTTTAGACAGTTTTTTTTCAGTGCTTAGAAACAAGACGGTCATTGGATAATGCTGCGATTATGTCCCGCCCACGGACGCTCAGCATCTCTGGGATGAATGGAGGAGTGGGCTGGCCCGGACCCCGAGCGCCTGCGTGATGATTGGAGGGTCTGTCGAAAGACTGCATCTCGTTTTGGTTGACAGCGATTTTGTTCTATAAAAAGTCGCTGACGCTAAAGCTATTCAATCTCAGTCCCATTGCGGATTTTTCAAGTGTAGTTGAAAGACAAACTGCTGCAACCTATTTCTTGGTATTTGCTTGCCGAAATTGCTTGCCAATTTTCATCATCATTTCACACAATTATACACCACATTCCTTGTTTCAGTTTAATGTATACCCACATTTCCTCCGTCGTGTTTATATATTTTTTTAGATAGTTTGTTCATTCATTCATTGTGAAATGAGCTTCCCCTCTTTGAAAGACCAGCAGCCGCCACTGTCTGTCGGGTACATATGTCTGTATTAGCGAGTGAAGATAAGGGGGTGCCGAACCACTGCTGGCCTTGTAGGCCAGGAGCAGAGTCTTGAATTTGATGCAAGCGACTATAGGGAGCCAATGTAGCTTAATTAATAGAGGAGTGACGTGTGCTCTCTTCGGTTCATTAAAGATAACTCTTGCCGCAGCATTCTGGAGGTCATCCTATCATCTATAGAGGTTTTGTTGTGCAAGCTGGAAGTCCACCCAGTAGCGCATTGCAGTAGTCCAGTCTGGACAGGACAAGAGCCTTTACGAGGACTTGCGTAGCATGCTTTGATAGGAAGGGTCTAATTTTCCTAATATTGTAGAGGATGAATCTTCAGGACCGGGCAGTGCTGGCAACTTGATCTGTGAAGTTAAGCTGATCATCGATCACCACTCCCAGGTTTCTTGCCTTTCTGGAAGATGTGATGGTTGATGAGCCCAGTTGAATGGAGAGGTTGGGATGAGTCTTTGTGTCGGCCAAGATTACAAGCAGTTCTGTTTTTGTGAGGTTCAGCTGCAGGTGATGGCCATTCCTCCAGAGCGAGATGTCGGCTAGGCAAGCTGAGATTCGCAAAGAAAGAGTCGGATCGTCAGGCCGTCAACAGGTAGAGTTGTGTATCATCCGCATAGCAGTGATAGGAAAGGCCATGTTTCCCGAATGACAGAGCCTAAGGATGTCATGTATACAGAGAATAGCAACGGAACAAGCACTGAGCCCTGAGTCACACCTGTGTCGAGATGTGACTGTGGGACTCAGACACTTCACCTCTCCAGGATACTCTCAATGACCTACCTGAGAGATAAGACCTGAACCATTGTAGCACCATTCCGGAGACCCCCATAGCCTTGAGGTTGGACAGAAGGATGTGATGGTTAACAGTGTCAAAGGCAGCAGATAGATCCAGTAGGATGAGAACAGATGAGTTAGAGGAAGCTCTTTCCAGTCTCAGGGCATCAATGACAGAGAGCAGCGCAGTCTCAGTGGAATGACCACTCTTGAAACCAGACTGGTTGCTGTCCAGGAGGTTGTTCTGGATGAGAAAGGATGAGAGCTGGTTACATACAACAAGTTCTAGAGTTTTAGCAACGAATGGGAGAAGGAATACCGGTCTGTAGTTTTCTAACAGTACAGGATTAAGAGTTGGTTTCTTTAGTAGTGGGGTAATAAGGGGCATCTTTGAAGACTGTAGGAAATGCACCAGTGGTGAGAGATGAGTTGATAATGTGAGTCCGAGAGGGAACAACCGATGGAGAGATGGCCTGGAGGAGATGAGTGAGGATGGGATCTAGGGGGCAGGTAGTCGGGTGGTTAGAAGAAATTACCTTGGAAACGTCCTCTTCAGATAGAAGAGAGAACGAGGGGAGCAAGCATGTGTCTGGGGATTGGCCGTGGTCAAGATGCGATGGCGCTACTAAAAAGACCTACTCTTAATCCTGCACTGTTAGAAAACTACAGACCGGTATCCCTCCTCCCCTTCGTTGCGAAAACTCTAGAACGTGTTGTATGTAACCACCTCTCATCCTTTCTCACCTAGAACAACCTCCTAGACAGCAACCAGTCTGGTTTCAAGAGCGGTCATTCCACTGAAACTGGGCTGCTCTCTGTCATTGAAGCCCTGAGACTGGAAACAGCTTTCTCTAACTCATCTGTTCCAATCCTACTGGATCTATCTGCCGCCTTTGACACCATTAACCATCACATCCTCCTGTCCACCCACAAGCTTATGGGGGTCTCCGGAATGGTGCTACAATGGTTCAGGTCTTACCTCTCGGGTAGGTCATTTAGAGTATCTTGGAGAGGTGAGGTGTCTGAGTCCCAACATCTCGACACAGGTGTGCCTCAGGGCTCAGGAATTGGTCCGTTGCTATTCTCTGTATACATGACATCCCTAGGCTCTGTCATTCCGAAACATTGCTTTTCCTATCACTGCTATGCAGATGATACACAACTCTACCTTTCTTTTCGCCCAGAGAATCCGACTGTTTCTGCACGCATCTCAGCTTGCCTAGCCGACATCTCGCTCTGGATGATTTGCCATCAACTACAGCTGAACCTTTTAAAAACAGAAATGTAGCTCCAGCGCTAGTTCTGCCAGGAAGACTCAATCCTGTATCACTCATTGCCAATCAACAACCAACCAATCTCCTTCCAACATGAAACATAAAAGATCGCCACTTACCCCTTTCTATGTCCGCAGTCGGAGCAACGTGATTCGCCCCCCCATCCTCCCCACCACCACCAGGAGGTCCCTGTCAATATAACCCCAGGGGGGTTGGCTACGCCCCCGCCTTACCATCTCAATGCGGGAAGTGGAGGACTTATTGGCACTCTGGATGCGAGCCACGGACAGGGCCTATTCCAAAGAACTGTTACCATCTTTATTATAACCATACATATTCTGTTTATCAGCTGTCAAATAAATGTTGAATACTCAACATTGGCCTTCCGAGTCTTTCTGGTAGAACTGCTTGTAATCCCGGCCGATTCAAAGACTGATCACAACCTCTCCATTCAAGACTCTGCTCCTGGCCTACAAGACCACCACTGCTTCGGCACCACCTTATCTTCACTCGCTAATGCAGACATATGTATCCGCCAGATCCCTACGCTCTGCAAACGAAAGGCGTTGTATGAGCCATCCCAAAAATTTAAAAAATCTCTCTCGCGCACCTTCTCCGGATCTGTTCCACCTTTGTGGAATGATCTGCCCGCTGCTACAAGATCTGCAGATTCTGTAGCCATCTTTAAGAAACGTCTGAAAACACATATCTTCCGTCAACATCTGACTGATCTGTTCTGACTATTTTCTTCTCTACTCTTTAAATAAAAAAATGAATGAATGATTGAATGGTTATGTATACTGTGTTAGGTTATATGAGACCAGTCTTCTTTTTTGATTGCACTTATGCTTTTTTTAACTTATGCTGTCCCAATTGCTTCCATTGCCTACCACACTTGTCAGTCGCTTTGGATAAAAGCGTCTGCTAAATGACTAAATGTAAATGTAAATGCAAAAGCAATACCACACTAAACCACGCACAAGAGAGTAGTCCACTTGCGGTAGGCGTCAATGTCGTTTGGAGCATATTCTAATGGCCAGACAATGAGAGACTGGGAAGGGACATAAGAAAAACAAATAAAAAAATGCACCACCTCGCTGGTCAGTCCAATACACCACAATCATAACCCTCAGCTAGATTGGAAACATACGACACCCACATACAGGGACAGACCAGCGAAGGGAAAACCTAACCAAAACCAAAAACAGGAGGAACAGCGAACAACCACACCTAATACAAAGAAACACAGAAATACACTTTATAATTCAATTAACAATACAAATATTTCCTTTATACATGTTACCTTTAATAACCTTTCAACCCTATATAAAAACAGTTACAATTACCTGCAACACTTCCATCAACACTGAACCGATTTCCTCGATCAAAACACCAAGCATTACCGATGGTCTATAAGTCTGTGACGCACGTATCTGCATTACACATGATTTGTGCTTTCAAACAAGGCTGTGTGACCAAAAAAACAACATTCACTTAGCCTAACTGCTCAGGGCACAAATGACAATGAGAGCACACCCAAAGATTTCCACGCACTTGCGATCCAAACAAAGGGACCGCAAGTCCAAATGCCTGCTTATAAACCACCCAACCATGTATTAAGCCACGCCCTACACGAAAAAGGAGCTATCTCACCGGCTACAATTGGCCTGTTTCAAAACCAGTCGAAGTGATAGGTTCTCAAGGGCGAACCCCATCTGTCGGTTCAACACAACGTCGAGAGACCGACAGAAAGGGAACTGTTGTTAACCAATTATGGTCGGAAGTTCTGTCCTTGAGAGCATAGTTCAACAATTCAGTGTTTGCCGAAACTACCTTTCCAACCATCTAGTCCAGCCTAGAGATTACAAGGGCCTGGACAAGGAGGGTTCAGTGTGTTTATTTTAAGTAGAGGTATTGATGATGTGTGTGAGTAATACTTATTTTTTTTAAATGTATACAGTACCGGTCAACATTTTTTGAACACATACATATTTACTTATTCATATTTTTCACAATGAAACTAAAATAATCAAAATGATTAAATAAAACAAAGACCCGTCAATTGTAGCTATACAGGAATTGTGTTGCAACTAAAAAATATATTTTAGAACCTTAAGTGTAGTCACATTTGCTTAGTATCAAGAAACTTCTTCAGGTTTCGATTGATTCCGAGCTCTTGACTGATCTTCTTCATTATTCAGTCAATGTCATACATTTAAATAAAAAACTAAAAAGACATTGTTTGTATCTGAAAATAATAATATTTACATTTCTAAAATTATTTTTTTTCTATAAAATCTCTTTCTTACATTGTAAAATACAACTTCAGATAAAAAATAAATAAAATAATGAGAAACATTTCACTGAATTGTTCAAAAACGTTTGACCGATAGTGTGAGTATGTAAATATTTGTCTACATATAATCCAAAATAAAACATTCATAATTTATCATTATAATTTATATTTTCCCCTCAGCAGCTGCAGTATGTGTCAGGTGTATCAGTGCAGTCACTGTTCAGTCTGACTGATGGAGATTTTTGTACGACTCTTTATCACTGTGTCAACACATATTTACCGTTGATATAATGTGCACTCTGACAGTAATAATCTCCTGCATCTTCAGTCTGAACTCCACTGATGCTCAGAGTGAAATCTGTGTTTGATCCACTGCCACTGAATCTAGATGATACTCCAGACTGAAGGGTATTGATGTAATATATGAGGAGTTTAGGAGCTTCTCCAGGTTTCTGTAAGTACCAGTGTAAGTAACTTCCACTATACTCTCCACTGCTGACTTTACAGTATATTTGAACATGTTGTCCTGGTTGAACTGCTTCCTCCACACTCTGAACTGTCCTCTACACTCTGACAGAAACAATAAAAGTGAAATATAAGACAACATTGAAACAAATGAAGTTCCCCTTCAGACGGTCTCTTGATGTTGGGTTGAGAGACAGACTGGGGTTTGTTTCTAAGAACCTTTCATCTCCGAAATAAAACTAAAACGCCAATGGGGATTGGGCAATGGCCCGCCCACGCCAGTCTCCGCCCCGTACATACGGGTATAAAAGGAAGATGGCGGCGGATCATCCTTTGTTCTTCGGAACCTTCTCGGCGTATGATGTCGAGTTTATGTCTTCGAGTTCCTGCTGGACTTATGACGCAGAGCAGCGGACTTCTCCCTTCGGACGGCGAGCTGCTGATCTAAAAGAGCAGGTCCTTTTCAGGACCAATAATTCTCACAGTTTGCACTCTCATCCAGGAGGGGGGACGGACACAACGGCTATCCCGGCTGTTGGGCTTCCAGCATGCTGGGGCGGCTGTTGTGGATCAGTTCTGTCCACACTGCTGGTGGTGTATGATTCAGACGTTGCCTCACAGGCAGCTGTTTTTCCAAGGGACTCAGCCGCAAACTCGCTGCTCCCCGTTCCGTGATGCAGTGGCTACGGCCCTGCCGTCCGCTGCGGGAAGGGGTGAGGGTGATGTGAGGATGTGAGTGTTTTATGTCATCCACTGGCTGGCAGATCGTTCACACCTCGCCTCTTCTGGCCGTTCCCCAAGAGATGGTCCCACCATCTTGTTCCTACACCATGCACCGGAAACGGTGCATGGTGATGATGAGATGTTGCAGCTGTGTTCTTGGGTACGACAGACCCATCTTCGAGTCTGACGGCACGACACCTGTACTGCACGTTGGGGTTCCAGCATGTAGTGGCACGGTTTGTCCTCAGGTGTGGCGGTCACAGCGGCTACGTTCTCCGGAATGTTGCCGCAAACCCGTCTGTTCCCTGTGCGCGACCCCCCTCGGCGAGGTTGAACGCTACAGCTAACGGCGGGGTGATCGGGGGTTCCCGTGGTTTGTTACTCCGCCAGCTTTGGCTCGCGGATCATCAATGCACCAGTAAGCTCACCTTGCTCGTCCTTGATGGGCGGCGGTCTACCGCCCCATAGCGCGCAAAGACTCGACAACGTGCTCTGTCATAACATCTGATAGCTTCCTCCGGTCATCAGATGCAAACCCCTTTGGAGCTCCCGCCTCCGGGCGGTTGAGCCCAAGAGGAGGCAACGCAGAGATGACGGCCATGCTTCCCCGGGCCGGAGATGCACGTTGAGCTCACTAGACGTGGAGTATGCCATTTGTGACATACTCCTGTCTGATGCGAAGCCCCTTAGAGCTCCTGCCTCTGGGCGGTCGAGCTCAGGAGGCAACGCAAAAGTGATGGCCGTGCTTCCCCGGACTGCCGCAGGCATCGGGTTGTAGTGGCCCCGCCCTCCCCAAAGGCTCGCGGCTGACCCAGAGATCAATGTGGATCTCACTAGATGTGGAGTATGCCGTCCGCGGCGTGCTCCTGTCTGAGGGGCTCAGGGAGCTTTTACTCTCCTGGGCGGAGAAGGCAGCTAAGGGCTATGTTGTCTACCAAGGGGCTGCCACTTAGAGGAGTCAACCAAGTCTCCCTTCCAGCGCGTGTAGCTCTTCGACACTCTTGTCGAGGAGTTACGATGCCATGGGTTAAGCTGCTTTCACCCTCCACACAATGGCGGTCAATAGGATCCAAAACGTTATGGCATACCCATTGGGTCATATGCCAGAGCGTTTGGATCTGGTTGATGGGAAGGTCGACCCGGCTGCGCACCGCCACAGGCCTCGCGCACTAGCGACGAAGGTCAGGGCGAATGCCCGGGGTCGGACGATGTCCATGATAGTGGTCCATGGATCTGTGGCTCAACCTTGCGTGATGAAGCTCATAAGGTCCACCTTCTAAGGCACCGCGCAAGCAGGGCTGTATGGTGACACTGTGGAGATATTCTATGGTGAAGAAGCAGACTGTTCCGTGACCCGACCATCTATTGATTGCTGAGCCTGCCCTCCATCAGCCATGCCTCCATGCAGTGTCCCCTCTGATACTGGGCCCTCCAAGGAAGGCCCGTCAGAGATGGGGAGCCTCGCAGGAGGAGGCATCTACCCTGTTGGGTAACTTCCTTAGAGCGGCCCTGACAGGAGAGCCGTGGGGATGGAGAGTACACTCTCTCTCCGGGCTTTCCCCCAGTGATATCGCTGCCTTCCGCAATCTCCAGCTGACGTTGCGTTGGCTGGCGGTAACACTAAGCAGGTAAGTAGGCAGAGCAGTCAACCTCTACGGGGTCCCACCCTGTGTAAGGTGACCGCTCTGTCAGCCACTAACCAGCCTCCCACGGCACGGTGAAGCAGATCATCCTTCGGCGACAAGATTGGTTGTGGCAATCGACCCTTAGGACGCTTACTCTTACGTCTCCTTCCTTCTGCGACAGGTCGTGTTGAAGGAAGAACGTATCAGTACTAGGTCGGTCCCTGTCTCCGCTTACGGTCACAGGGAACTTGTGCTTCGGCACCTAGACCTTCTGGCCTACGGGTTAACCGGGAAAGAGAAAACTCTCCCCAAAAGAGCGGGAGCTCCTCTTATCTCGGTGTGGAACTAGAGTCTGCCCTTATGCAGCATGCTCACCAGCAAGTTTCTGCAGTCGGTGCTGAACTGGATGAATCTGGTCAGCCGGACTACGGGTCCCGCTGATAACTTTCAGCGGCTCCTAGGCACGTGGCGTCCTCGACGGGTAACCCGCTTGAGTTTATGCACGTACAGCCACTTCAGCACTGGCCTCAGAGTCAGGTTCCTGGGATGGCGGCACACTGGCACCAGGCGGATTGGGCTAGGCCTCAGTGTCTACGCACCCCAGACCCTGGTCCGATCTGACCCTTCTCCGAGCTAGGCCCGCTCGAGCAGGTCTTAGGCACGTCATGAAAGCGCCTCCGTGCGGGTTGGGGTGTAGTGTGCAGTGGGCACGCAGTATCGGGCAGTGACGGGTTCCCAACTGCCTAGAGTTTTTTGCCAGTCCCCTTGGCACTAGGAGGCTAGGCCTCTACTGCAGGTCAAAGACGTGCTAGTCCGGTCGGGCAGCACGACTGCATGGCGTACATCAATAGCTTACGCTCACAGCAGATGCCACCACTCGCCCGATGCCTCCTCTTACAGAGTTAGCAGGATGATCAATCCCTGCGGGCCACGTTATCCCTGGCAAACTGAACCAGACAGCCGTTGCGCTCTCTCATCAGTGAACGCCTCGGAGAGTGGCGACTCCATCCTCGCGCAGTCCAGCTCTTAGGGGACGGGTGTGGCAAGGATCAGATCCTGTTGCCCCCCAGAATCCCCTTTTGCCCACACGGGTGCCTTAACACACAACTGGCCGCGGGACAAGCGGAAGTACGACTTCCCACAGGAGCCTCCTTGCACAGGGCCTGTGCAAAGTCGGAGAAGAGTGGCTTCAGGTACTGTTGTTGCGCCTTACTGGCCCAACCATACTTGACTCTCAGATAACATAACCTGGTCACCAGGTTCCTCAGGAGCGTGACTCCGGCCGCATTTGAGTATTTCCACCTGTTACCTCCCGTACGGCAGGATGTGGTCTCCGTTACTCACTCTCCAGGAGGAGAGCAGTGTTTTTACCCGGTGCGACGGCTCCGGACGGTGCCTCACTTCAAGGCGAAACGCCCTGTCCGTGATGATTGTCAGTACAGGCTTCGCATTAAGTCCATTACTATTCACTGGAAGGTTACATCTCGCTGCACCGCTCACTAGAACTCACCAGGCAAGTCAGTGTCGCTCAGCTAGAGGTCGTAATACGGCTCAGCGCCAATATATCCCCAGTCTGTCTCTCAACACAACGTCGAGAGACCAACTGAATGGGAACGTCTCGGTTACGTCTGTAACGTTCGTTCCCTGATGGAGGGAACGAGACGTTGTGTCTTCATGCCACAACGCTTTGCCGATCCGCTGCAAGGAGCACCTCTCAAGTTCCTCAGCACAAAGGGCGATGAATGACCGGGCCGGAGACTGGCGTGGGCGGGCTATTGGCCAATCCCCATTGGCGTTTTAGTTTTATCTCGGAGATGATAGGTTCTTAGAATCAAACCCCAGTCTGTCTCTCAACACAACGTCTCGTTCCCTCCAACAGGGAACGAAGGTTACAGACGTAACCGAGATGATTTCACTCTTCAATAAATGAACAATCGTGATAAAAATGTTCCTACACAAACCTTGAGCAAACACTGTGAGTGTGCAGATGAAGATGATAATGAAAGTCATCGTTGTTCTTGTTGGTTCGTGTGATGCTGAAGATTGTGTTGTGTTGTCAGTCATGAAGTGTTAAACTCACAGCACTATAAACACTCTCAGAGCACTGAAGCACGTGATCACAATGCAAACTCACTCTCTACATTTACATCAACACACTCAAACACTGTTTTATCATTTAATGTTAATTTCTGCACATTGGTTGTAGTTTGTTTTCTTATATTATGTGTAGTGATTATTGAACAAGTGTGTAATGATTTGTAATGGTGTATAGTTATTCATTATTTTGTGTTTAATATTGGTGTAAAATAAAAAAAACACAGAATATGAAGATACACAGGACAGCAGCTTTATGAAAGAGTGACAATAAAGTTGCTTTGTAAATCTTTGGATATTTTCATCTTTGTATATTAATAAATTGTTAACACTTTAAGGTTTGAGAATATGAGAGTACATTTTAAGGGTTAAAATTAAAACAAACTTAAACATTAGTTTATATTATAGTTAAAGGGATAGTTCACCCAAAATGTAAAAAATAAACAAATAAACTAAATGAAATAAAATGTAATGTGTTTGATGTGTGATAAAGTGTAAAGATGTGTTTGTGATGTGTTTATAGTGCAGTTACTGAAGCGTTCAGAGGTTTTTGTACAGTCACTCTATTAGTTTGTATCACTGTGGTGGACTTTCGGCAGCGGCACCAGACTGGATGTTGGCAGTAAGTAAATTAATTCAATAATAATATTAATACAATAGATTTCTGCATTTAAATGTAAAGATAAACTATTAAATATAAAATGTAATGACTGCTTTAGTATATTTATATGGTTTAATAAATAACTTTGTGTACTTGTGCACTTTCAACTTTTGAAACATAAACTCTTGAGTTTTATTTTCCACATAATAGATTTTGTTAAAGGGATAGTTCACCCAAAAATGAAAATTCTCTCATCATTTGCTCACCCTCATGTTGTTCCAAACCTGTAAACATTTATTTGTTCTACTAAACACAAAGGAAGGTATTTGGAAGAATGTCAGTAACCAAATCGATTTTATCCCCCATTGACTCCCATAGTATTTATTTTCCTTATTGTAGCAGTAAAGGGGGATGAGACTTGCTTGGTTACGAACATTTTTTATATATATTCCTTCTTGTTCATCAGAACTAAGAAATGTTTACAGGTTTGGAAAAAACTGACGGTGAGTAAATATTGACAGAATATAAATTTTTTGGTGAACTATCCCTTTAAGGCTCACAATCTTTTTTTAAATCAATAAGTTTAGTCTACAATAAAATGTATAAAACTTGCACTGGGAAAACAAAATATCAAATGAAAAGTAATGTGTGTACAAAAATGGTTTACGCTTGTATTTATTTATTATATTTAATATACAGCAAGTTATAAATTTGATAACCAATTATTTGTAGTCATGATTATTTTTAAAACAGTTGATGTTACAGATATCTTATATTTAGTATGTATATTTTAATACTTGGTTAAATGAGTATATTCAATGTAATATGTTTTCTATATTGATTTAAGATTAGTTCAATTTTGATTGTAAAAGTGGTTGAAAATATTGTCAATTCTGTATAAACATTCAGATCAACATGAAAGAAATTGAAAAATTACATAAGACTATAACCTGAACTTATTTTTCATTCTGATCTTTTATGTTTATCATGTAGAGAGTGAAGTTGTTTGTTTCTCTCTGTGAGTTTGTGACTATTGTGTGTTTATCAGGCTTCACTCGTCCTAAAGTGAGCGTCCTGCCGCCCTCCAGTGAAGAGATTTCCACAAAGAAAACAGCAACACTGATGTGTGTGCTCAACAAGGGTTTCCCCTCAGACTGGAGTGTGATGTGGAAGGTGGACGGGAGCAGCAGATCTCAGGACAGCAGTGTTGGGCTCCTGGAGAAGGACGGTCTGTACAGCTGGAGCAGCAGTCTGACTCTCTCTGAGCAGGAGTGGAGCTCAGTGCTCTCAGTGAGCTGTGAGGCCAAACACAAAGATCCCAGTCATACAGTCACTGGACAATTCAGGAGAGATGATCAGTGTTCACACTAGACTCTCTCTCTCTCTCTCTCTCTCTCTCTCTGTCTCTCTCTCTCTTCTGACTTCTGAGTCTCACTCATGTCTCACATGTGTTTCTACATTCATTCTCTCTCATCTGACATCTGCTTTTCACAAACAACACCACAAACCAGTGCATGTGTTCTTTATTCATTCACTGCCGATTGTGTTTCATCAAAATTCATCAAATAAAATCATATTGAATCTTCATCACTCATTTTGTCTTTTGTGAAAGATCAGAACATCAGCTCTTTTTTATTAATAAACATCACTCAATGAACCATGAAAACACCTGCAGATGAAGTCAATTTCTAAACCAAACAGTCAAATGAAAAACCACAAGTCACTTTCACTTGTTTGACACATTATTCATTAGTTGGACTCATACACATCAAACTGACCTTACCAAGCATCAAAAAATCAGCTAATAATTGAATTATGTTTTCAAATGTTTACATGCATATCATAACCGGCTTCACAGAAAACCAGGTTTAAGTGGAAGTTAGAGACTTGCCAGGTGTCATGATTCTGTCCTTCTAGTCAGGTTGTTTTCCAGTTTCTTCTGGACAGGGTCATGACAGTCTCATGTATAAATCCTTGAAAACCTGTATTTTTATATCTATTGTCATGTTCGTAGTATGCAACACATTCTCACTCACAATTCGTCACATATTGAAGGTTGGTCAGGATCCCTTTGCCGTCATGTTTTGACTTGCAGGGATTCCTATAGACTTTTGACCCGGGGCCGCGGCGTTGACATTTGATATGTCGGTAAGCAGACCGCAGTGTGTACGGGTCGAGACTATGATCAATAGGAATAAAAAAGAAAAGGCTACATTAAATTTGTTATGTTTGGTTAATCAGTGATTATCAGCCAATGTGATGCAATCAACCCTTTATTTAATTATTTATGCATTTGTTTGTTTATTGATTAATGGATTGATTAATTATTAATTTATTGTTTTTATTTGTTAATAAATCAATCAATCAGTGGTGCAGACGTAACATCAAGGTCCACTGTGATTTCCCACTCAGTAAGTAGAACAGGACTAATACAGATGGGAACAATCATTAAATTTAAAGAACAAAAACTGTTTAATCAGGTCAAGAAGTTGTGTTGAGAAACTTAAGAATTGTAAGGTAACAATAGCAATTTCGTGACGCAGTAAATGACAGCAGATGTTATAAAAGTATAATGTGCTGCAGCACATGTGAAGGCTGG
The DNA here is from genome assembly GCA_008369825.1 of Triplophysa tibetana. Classification (NCBI taxonomy): domain Eukaryota; kingdom Metazoa; phylum Chordata; class Actinopteri; order Cypriniformes; family Nemacheilidae; genus Triplophysa; species Triplophysa tibetana. Next base: position 1,159,728 of record CM017894.1, read on the forward strand.
TGAAGTTAAGTTAGCTAATTAAGTTCAAGCTTGTTTCTTTTTTCCAAATACAATCATGCAAGATAATATCATAGGTTTTCAATAGCATAGATTGTGTGATTTTTAATTATGATGTGTGTTCAGTGACCCATATTACAGTAAGTTAGCTCGATCACAACACATTTATAAATGTTCAGATGAAGAACATTGTTGCCAGATTGGTGTCTTTTCCAGTAAACGGTCAAAATCAACACAAATTTACATTGTAAACACAAAAATCCTACCAATTATAAACTAAATTAATTCATAAATAACTAAAACAATATTGTGGCTCATCATATGACATAATAAAGCAAATGAAGTGTTCTGTAAAGAAATCTATCTTGTAAATCATTTTCCTTGTCTGTCATTTGCCTTAAAGAAATAAAAGTGTACAACAGAAATCAAAATTCCACCTGTCCAAACTCATTTTATTTCATGTAGTACAACTCAAAACTGCCCGATCTGTCAACACTGATGAAGAAAATACTGGTCAAAATGTAAGGAGTTCAATATTTTATTTCTCTCTCTCTTATCAGGTCCTTCAAATTTGCCAGCTCCCAACATTCACACTACACACACACACACACGCACGCGCACACACACATACACTAAAACCAAAGGCACTTGAGCCACGTCCATCTTGTTAACATGTACTTGTGTCTTTGTAGCCACTGTCTCTCTCTGTTTACATCTCTGTTGTCGTATCTGTCCTTCTTTGTTGTGAGTCTTTCTGTCTGTTAGTGTTTCTGTCCATCACCATGAGTGATTCAGAACTCCAAGAACAGTTTATGAAGCTGGATAACCTGGTCGATCATCAAGAACTTACTGATGAACTCCAAAGTCTTGATGACATGCTTGCTGAGCTGCAGGAAGAGAAGAAAGCAGCACCAGTAAAGACCCTTGAACCAAGGGTGCATTGGAGAAAGAGAGACAGTAAGGGAAACATTGTCTCTGCAAAGCCAAGATCACACAGGAATCAGTCAAACAGTCAGAAAAGTTTTTATTTAATATCTATTGAATATCTACATTGATAAGGCACTTATGAATGTATCAAACAAGGAGTGTGTCAGCGACACAATCAAACCAGAACCACTCATTCGATTTTTGACATGTAAATAAATTGATTTCGTTCAGTATTTGTGTAAAGCAGTATAAACTACACTAAAACATTGGTCTTGATAAGTCTGTGTTTGTTCTGAGTGTGTTGTCAGTAGCCAACCAGCTTGTTTCTTGTTTAAGTGATTTGCTTCTACAGAAAGCATTCTTATTTGATTTTATCTTCTACTTTTCTTTGGGAAATAAAAAGTGTGCTAGTCCTTCTCTCTAGCTGAACATTAATCAGTGAGCTTTGGCCATTTCAGGCTGGTAATAGGGGAGGTAAATTGTGCCACAAGCCTTGGGAGAAGTTGACAATGTTTTTTTTAATCTGGTGCTGTCATGGATTGCATGGACGAACTCAAGTGCAGGCAAGCACGAGACGAGATGGTAGGGGTAACACGGGTATTTATTAAACAAAGAACAGGAACAAAACAGGCAAAACAAAACCCACGAGGGGGAAAACAAGACAGGGTAATATATATAAATAAAGACACTGACTCACTAGACAATGAAAACACAAACACTTGATATGAACATTATACTGACACTTACTAAGACACGGGGAACAGGAAACAGGAACAACGACTTAGCATAGAGCTACAACAAGGTACAAAGAAGTACAAGCAACGAACCAGCACAGGACAATGAAACATGAGGGGTATAAATAGGGAGACAAACACAGGATAACTAATTAGGGGCCAGGTGAAACAGATAAAACACTAAGGGGAAGCTAATGAGACGGAAAGGGCAGGAACACAGACTATACTCGGGGAGAGTATGGAAGGCCACAAGGTCAAAAACGTCTCTCCCCACTTGAAACAGGGAATTCTGTTTTGGTTCTGCCTCAAGACCAGGACTTAGTCAACCAAGATTGGCAGAACCGTGACAGGTGCAGCTGATTACATTCGTAAAACTGATCCTCCCATCAATGCTCCTCCTGACACTATCTGTGAGGTGACCTTTGCTCTAGAGACTGTTGGTGTTTACTTCATTGTGTAAATTTACATTTTTAAAATTTGCCAGAATACTGACCTTTTCACAGTCAAAGCCAGTCCATGCAGTACACTTTAATGCATATCTTAAATACTTATTTTTAAATATTCCATTCTATTTAAACAGAGTTCTTTCTAAAAGATCTCCACCACTCACTGAGCAATACCTCAGATGATGAGGCATCACCTCTTGGAACCTCAAGAGATCCTCTCCTAGCTTCCTCGAACTGGAGTACTGGACAACATCTCTTTTCAGAGAGGTGGAGGACAGAGAGACCCCGTCTGGTGAACACTGCTGCGGCACAAGAAAATGTGGCAACACGCATCTACCAACAGTGTGGGAGAAATCTAGCTGTTGTCCATAACCGAGATCCAGCATCCACACCAGACCGTTCTCCATAACCGAGATGCCATGACTCCTGGATTCTACCAGCCACTGCCTCCAACAACTTCTGCTTTAGATAAGGCTCTTTCCCATTGTGGTAAGTTCTGGTTTGTGAGTGTACAACATTCATATCATTCTGAGAATTATTAGGCCTCATAAGATTTACTGTTTAAAAAACGCCTATTTGTCTCTTATTGTTTGATATTGAATTAAAGCTTTTTGAGCATCTCTTCTGTACTTTTTGTACAGAGTCCATCAGAGTCATTGAGGGTCAGCCCAGGGAAGACTGTTGCTGTGATGACAATGAATGGTAAGGTGGTGAAGATAAAAATCTAAACATGCTCTACTCCTATAAGTTTTGCACAAGTCTGAATGTAAAATCTACAAATGACTTCTGAGTAATGTTTGAAAAGTTTACAAAGTATTTAAAAAACTGTTTAAAGAATCCAAACCCTGATTACTCACATAAGGTTTACGTTACAGTGAATGTGTTTTTGATTTTTCCACGACAATATGATCTAAGCAAGCCTGAGTTGAATTGTGAGGAATGCAGAGCCACTTGTGTTGCTGGAGTGGTCGACCTAAAACAAGTGACTTCTGGACTGCGGTCCTTCACTTTGCCACAATTTATGCCACAGATGTCTTTTTCTCATTTGAAGAAATGAAGATGAAAGCACCAGGACTGTCTTGCCAAATATTTGTAAGAATGCTTGATCAGCAAACTGTCCGCTTTGGTCGTGTGAGTTTTGAATTTATTCATCCTACAGTATTGTAATTCTCTTTGTATTGTGGGATGAAACACTGTTTGATGCTAATGTATTTGTTGTACATTATTAGCTGTTCGTTTCCTTAATTTTAGTAGACTGGCAAGATCTCCACTGACAGTTTTCAGAAACGTTTGTTTGAGTGGGAGGCTGTTTGATATGATGAGATCAAAATCTCATACCCCAGATGTGCCGGCAGTTGCAGTAGATGGAAACCGCAAGCATTACTGTTTTAAGAATGCAGCTAGGTATTTCAAGTTGTGTATAATATCACACAGTTCAAACAATTTTAATAAGAAAAGATATCTCCGAATGTGCACCAACACCAAAATGGTGTTTTGAATAGGTAAGATGGCGCCGGTATATGTGGCGAGCCATCTGCTCTGTTTGTTTTCTGTGTTGATGTTTGCAATTTTACAATTTTGCAATTAACCTCTGTGAACTCTATATTGTTGACTTATGACCGTCAAACATTTCTTGATATTGGAAATTTAATGTCTTACTCGCCAAATGCCGTGTGGAATGGATCTTATGTGTGTCCACCGTTGCTCCCCTCAATCATACCCGATTTTCTGTGTCCCTTCGAAACACAGCGGAGAAGGCGCCACAGGAGACGAGGGAAGCGGGCTGGTGTTGATATCTGGATCAAGTCACTTTTACTCTCTGAATTTTTTCGGCCTTCAGACTTTTCCTCGCTGACATCCTTGCCCGTCTCTGGTCTTCATGTGGTAAGACGCTCACTGGAGAGGCCCTATTGGTGGATTAGTCCTATTGTCTTCGGCTTCCTAGATGTGCCTGTGTGCCCCATCTCTCCTCTGATTCGCGGTGGAGGAGATAATCACGGTGTTCTCCGTCAAGTGGACCGAGGCCATCCTTTACCTTGAGAGTCATTGCCGATCAAAATGGGATTAATAATCATTCGCTCTCTGGTAAACAAAACTTTCATCTTCCATGACATTTTTCCTTCTAAGGATTTGGATTTTATATTTCTGACGGAAACCTGTGTTAAAGAGGGAGACCCTACTCCCTTTTCTGAACTTGTTCCTCAGCATTGCACCTTTTATAATTTCTTATTACACGTACCGTTCTGACTGGTGTCTACTCGAGCTTTCAGGTACAGCTTCTTCAAATAGAATTGTCTCGTCCAGTTCTTTGTATTAATATCTATAGTGTCAGGTCTCTGGTCTAGCGTTTGTGAGATTGTTACACTTATGTCTTGTTGGGGTTGTCAAGCACGTGGGGTTTGTTATTCCTAGTGTGTCAGTTTGTTTAGTGTCTGCATTTCATCCACTTCCCTCGTTTACTCCCTCATTATTAGTTAAGACTCTGCACCTGGATTTCCTGATTTTCCCAGCTGTTCCTTGTTTTCTTCCAGTCCTATTGTCCTTATATTTCCCCTTTTCTCATCTTGTCCGATGTCAGTTCGTTTGATCTTTACCGAAGGTTGTCTTGTCTTGTCCTGTTTTGCTCTGGCTGGTATTCTGGTAAATCACTGTTTGTCTTGTCTAGGCTCCTGTGCTGAGTTACCGATCCATGTACCTACCTCTGTCTTGCTCTTTGACTACACTTCTAAAGTCCAGGATCTCAACTCTGGCTGCAAGGAATCTTACTGCTACTTCCAAAAGGAATCGATCTGTGCTTCCGGGACTTCGGCAGAGCCACTGAGGGTGACTTTCTCTCATCTCTAAGAACACCATTACTGTGGGAGGATTCTGTCCGTGTCGGTGGACTTTCGTTGCATTTTTGCCTGTCTACAGCGGGTGGATTTTTCCTTTGACTCTCGTGGACGGGATTATGTTCCTTTACCTGCCATCAGCAGGAGGATTTTCGTTGGCCCTCGTTGGGCGGATTTATCTTTTCGGTTTTGCGGTTTTGCCTTGACTGAACTCCCTCGCTGTACCCTCACCTCAAGGAGAGATTCCCTATTTTGTTTTTTCGCCGAGCGCTCGAGCCTTATGTGACTTTGCCTAGTTCCTATTGTTATCTATTCCTTGTCAGACCTACTGTTTTTTGTTCCCTGCCGGAGATATTAAATAATATTCAGTTACCTGCACTTGACTCGTGAATCGTTCATAACATATAGCCCACCACGCATTAACAATGCCTTTCTAAATGAATTCTCTGATCTACTAGTAGAGTTGATTCCTCGGTTTGATTACATCTTAGTTTTGGGTGATTTAATATTCATTTCTGTTGCCCCTCTTAACCTCTTGTAAATGAATTTAAAAATCTTATTGACTCATTGCATTTTGTGCAGTGGGTGTGAGAGCTTACTCATGCTCATGGTCACACACTGGACTTGGTCCTTTCATATGGATTTCAAGTCTCAGACATTCTGACTACAGACTGGTACTTTTTTCCTCTCTTTTTCCCAATCCAGAAGTTGTTACACCTTCAGTGACTCGTTTGAATGGTTATTTCTCCACTCAGTCATGTGAGAGATTTGCTGTCTCTTATGCTTAATTGATCCGTCTTTGCCTGAACTGTCCTCTACTTTGCAGAAAGTGAACAGACTTTTTAGTTGCTTCAATCAGAAAGGCATGCAGAAGAGCAGAAAGGCTGCAAGGATAAGTTGCAGATCTCATATGAAATGTGGAGAGATTCCCTGTATGTGCATCATAGAGCTGTCAAGGCCATCAAGTCGAAATATTTATCTCAGTTTATTGATGACAACTTACATAGACCAAAGACCATTTTCTCTCTTATTGATTCTGTGCCCAGTCCCCCTGTCAACATATTCCTCATGCTTCCATATCACTGTGTGAACAATTCTGTACATTTTTAATGAGAAAATCACCAATTAAGACCATCTAACCTGCCCTTGAGAACTCAGTTCAACCCGAGAGATCAGGTGGTTCGTTTCTGTGGAGCGATTTTCAACCTGTTTCTCTAGAATCCTGTAAAGGCATTGTTGAACATCTGAGATCAACTTCATCTTCTCAAGATGTCATTCCATCTAGATTTTTGAACATTATATATGATTTTCATTGTTAATGTTGTGTCTAGTTCACCTCAAATCAATGATAATTCTAAGTTGAATTACAATAGATACTAATAAAAATTAAAATTCAAATACAAATATTTTAAATTTACTTTCATTTTTGTTCATATGATCACAGCAATGTGGTTGACACAACACAGCATTACAATTCAACAATTGATCAAACAATAACATTGTGAATGATTCATTTTGTTTTTACCGGTATATAATACATAATATAAAACACAACTTAAAGGATGTTAATCTCACAAATTTTGTCAAAACGTTTAACTTTTCATCTTCATGTGGTTGCGAAACTGTTTTTGAATTTCCTCTGCGAAACACATCAGAGAGTATCTTGGGAAATGTTTAAGTGTCTGTAAAATATAAGTCAATAGGGTCCAATGTTGTTTGGTTAGCAACGTTCTTCAAAATATCTTTTCTTTTGTTCTGCAAAAAGAAACAAAGTTACATGTTTGGAATAACGTGAGGATGAATGAAAAATGAATTGTCACAAACTTTACCTCTAAATGACAACAAAAGAAGATGACTCCCAAGACTCTTCCATCTGATTCCACTAAAAAGGAAAAACAGTTTAGATTTAATAAATAACATTTATTTTGCTGCACTTTCATAAAGCTGATTTAGGCAAATGCAAAATGACTATTGATTACAAACATAATACATACCCATGATTTGCAAGGAGCCAATTTTAAGAGGACTTTCCCTACAGGACAACAAAGAAATAAAAAACTAGCAAATGAATCTGTTCAACCTACCTCATAAGGTCAAGCAGAAGCAGAAATTAAATAATCTCTGGTCTCGATCACTGGTGTGAAGGTATCTGGTTGTGGTGTCACTGGTGTAGATGTCTCTGGCAGTGTTGTAGTGGTTTTAGATGTCTCTAACTGTTGTGTAGCGGGTGTGTAGGTCTCTGGAGGCCCCTTCTTCTTCTCTCTCTGAAATTGAACTTTAGGAACTGAAAAGATTTTTGTATTATATTCAATTAGACTAAACATCCTGGAAAATGTTAACTGGTTAATTTTTAAAACTGATATATTGCCCAGCCCACTGAAAAATAAAAACATCTACAAACACACAACCTATGATAATGGCTGTAAGTATTTTTAAGTAATTAATGTATTAAAATAAAAAACATAGACAGTCTTCAACCTCTGGAGAAGATCATCATCCAAAAGATGGTCATCACCAAAAATAGCATCAGCAACAAATGTATTTCTTGTTTTCTTCCCAAGAAGCAGTATTGGATGTAGGTCAAGGGCAGCCAACTTATCAAACTGAAAATAAGAGTAAGCCCACAATGGAATAAACTAACAAGGAATTAAACTGCAGTATCTACTTAAATCAGCTTTAATTTTCACTTTACTGCTACTTATCGTTACAAATCTGGACTGAAATATTGACCAAACAATAACTGCTATTAATAACAACAGCCTGTTGCAGTTTATTTTTACGTAATCCAGTCAGTTTTCAACGATTTCAATGCTGCCCTTTTTCTACTAACTTAGCCTTGTAAGGCGGACCAGTCTTACACACTGGACATGTTTTGAAGGCAACGTTTATAGTGACCTGACATTATGGGCATGTCTTTTTTGAGCTTCCAGGCATTTCTAGAAAGGAATAAAACGTCTTGGTTACGTATGTAACCTCAGTTCCCTGATGGAGGGAATGAGACGTTGTGTCGAGAACGACAGATGGGGTTCGCCCTTGAGAACCAATCAACTCTGACTACTATAGAAAAGGCCAATGAAATTTGCATGCCGGGCTCCGCCCCCGGATATCCGGTATAAAAGGAAGCCGGCGTGCAGCATTCATTTACCTCTTGTTTGAAGAGCATGAGAGCCTCTCACGACTGCAGCAGAATACGATACGTGTTCGTGGCATAAGGGACACAACGTCTCGTTCCCTCCATCAGGGAACTGAGGTTACATACGTAACCAAGACGTTCCCTTTCTGTCGGTCTCTCGACGTTGTGTCGAGAACGACAGATGGGGTTGCCTATGGAAAACGCCACAACGCTGTATCGCGTCTCAGCGAAGCGACGTTATAAAGCCTGGGCGTGTCAGCCCGAAGCTTCGTGAAACTGTAACCTTCCAGTGTGATGGTCGGGGGGTCCCAGAGCTTTCTTGGAGAAAGTAGGGTACAGCCCTGACCGGTAAACTTTCACGGACGGGGCCTTAGCTCTCTACTGGCGAGAGGCCGTCTGGCTCGGGTTTACACCGGGTGAGCGCGACTCTTTATCAGAGAAGCGCTGCAGAGGCCACATCCTACCCGTGGGGAGGAATATGGTGGATATAGGTATGGTCTCGTCCTTGGAGGAGAACGCATGGAACGTGCGGACTGGGTAGTTAATCGCGAGGTGGAGGTCCACCTGGGGAAGCTCATGGGTTACCATGTGTGGGAACCACTGTCATGAGGGTATAGCAGACGGAACAGCCCACGGTGGGGCTGTTACTGCGTCTGATAGCACCAGGTCCGGTTAGGCTGCTCTGCCCAGCCAACCCCAAGGGTGTACTAATTTTCTTAGCCATGTGTTTGGGTAAGAAGAAACGGTAGATAGCACACTGACCCAACCTCTTGGAGGGTGGGAAGGTGCTTTCGCAGGCATACGCCCCCCCGGATGCCAGTCCTACATGTCACCACGCAGGACATGGGCTGACACCGGGTTTACACCAAGGTTGTTAACCCTTGCGAACCCGCAGCTCTAGAGATGTCTGCTAGAGAGGCGCTTCTGGCCAGTGCCCAGGAGGCTATACCCCATGTGGAGTAAGCCCTCAGTGGGGATGGGAGATTCTGAGATCGGAATGCCGTCGTAACGGCATCCACGACCCAGTGCGCAAGCCTCTGCTTGGAGACAGCCTTCCCCTTCTGCTGTCCTCCAACACAAAACAAGGAGCTGGTCAGAGCTACTGAAGCCCTGCGTGTGGTCCAGGACACAACACGGATGGGGTTGGGTCTTCCTCCCCAATGGGGAGCGCCTGCAAGTCCACCACTTGGTCCCAGAAGGTAGAAGTGGGAACTTTGGGCACGTATCCGGGCCTGGGTCTCAAGATAACGTGAGAGTTTGCCAGGAACGAATTTAAGGCAATCCGGGGACATAGAGAATGCTTGGAGGTCCCCTACCCTCTAACGGAAGCGAGCGCCAACAGGAGGGCCGTCTTACTCCGGTGAGGAAGATCGGAACCTCCGAGGGGCTCTCAAGAGGGTATGGAGCGGAGATGAGGCGGATTCCGCCCTCTCGCACCCCTTAGGAACCTGGTGACCAGGTCGTGTTGCCCTAGAAACTTTCCATCAACTGATTCGTGATGAGTGACGATAGCGACTACATACACTTTCCCGCTTGGTCACCCGTAGATCGCTGTCAGCGGCGGCACGGAGATCCTGCATTATACCCGGGTCGGCCTTGCCCTCGTGGAGCTCTCGCAACGCCTTGGCCTGGCGGATCTGCAGGATGGCCATGGCTTAGAGAGGAGGCAGCCTGGCCCGCAGCATCGCAAGCTTTCGACACCAGTGATGCCGAAGTCTTACGCGCTTTGGACGGTAGGCGTGGCCGATACCCCCCAGGTGGTAGCCGTCCACGGCACAGGTGCACCGCGGGCGGACGTTTCACCCGGGGGATCTCGACGTAGTCCTTAGCTGCCCCTCATCGAGGGAAGTAAGGGTGCCGGAGCTGGTTTCACTGGAACGGTCCGTGAGTGGAGCGTTCCAAGTTTTGCACAGCTCCTCATGTACCTCCGGGAAAAACATGGCACCCGGGGTGGGCGCTGTTTGCACCGCGCTCCGACCTCAGGAACCACGTATCCCCGGGTTAGCATGAATGAGATCACTTCTGCTTCCTCCTAACTCGACCGCTGGGGGGGAGCTCGGATTCGTCAGAATCGGATGCCAGTCTCCCTCCAATGCTGCGAGCGACATCTCATCTACGTCACACATCGTTTCCGAGTGTGTGCGTGAGGATCCGGACGGTATGCCACCACCGGTTGGGGAACGTTCAGAAGAGCGAATCAGGGTGCAATCGGCCCGTGAGCACTTGGCTGGCGGGTTTACGTTCGCAGAGTTCCCCATATCACTAACGCTGCTAACGTGGGTGGTCATCAGGGCCGTAGCCACAGATGTCACAGCCCAGGTAGCAGACGGAATGAGGACTGGTTCCCGTAGGAAGACACCCACCCGTGACCGCAACTGCCCGCAGTGCGGGCAGATGTGTCTACGAACGCTGCTTCAGCGTGCTGGAATCCCAGACACCTAATGCAGCGATCGTGTCCATCCCCCTCCTCGATGAGGGTGCCGCACCCAAGAGAACAGCGGGACATGCCGCGCTGGAGAATGCTCAGTTAGTCCTGAAAAGGACTTTTTTGAAAAATCTCTAACACCTCCGGAACCGCTGAGACGCCCTGGGGAAGGTCTATGCAGGTAAGGACGATCTGCTGCTCTACGTCGTAGATTCAGCAATATAGAAGAAGAAGAATTCATTCAATTCGTTCTGTTCGTAGTCATGAGCGAAGGCTCTGAAGAACAAAAGGTAAATGAATGCTGCACGCCGGCTTCCTTTTATACCGGATATCCAGGGGCGGAGCCCGGCTTGCATATTTCATTCGCCAAATTTCATTGGCCTTTTCTATAATAGTCAGAGTTGATTGGTTCTCAAGGGCGAACCCCATCTGTCGTTCTCGACACAACTTCGAGAGACCGACAGAAAGGGAACAGCATTTAAAGATCAAGGTTCTAGTAGTAATGATATAATATGCAAACTCTATTGGATTATATCCCTTTTCATGAAATTAGGTGGTTTGTTTTTTAGCTGTCTTTTCAATGAAGAATGCTACAGTCATCATTACACTTAAAATTCAATTCAAGTTTATTTGTATAGCGCTTTTCACAATGTGCACTGTTCCAAAGCAGCTTATCAGGGGCAAACAGGAAAAACAGAAAAACACAAAGGTAAAACACAGCACAGTGCATGGTGTTTATAGAACAAGAAATATTATCTAATAAATAATAACTAATTAATAAATAAATGCAGTCTCCCGGTGAGCAAGCCAACACTGCCCTGCTGTGATTGAATGTGTGTCACTCCTATGATTGATTATTGGAGAAAAAAGAGCCTCAGCCAGGAGGGCCAGAAACCCTCCGACGTGTCTGAGCTGCACTCAGTGACCTTGTCCAAAGGCCAATGAGCAAATATCTACGAGGAAGAGGGAGAGCCCACCATCCGTGACCCAGAAAGTCCCACTCGCCAAAACCATGTCCAATCAGGTCCCACTCCGCGATCGACACCAGAAAACAGAGGAACAACCCGGATAAATAGTAATGGCATAATATAACTTTATTCCTCTGAGGTCCGACATCGACCACAAAACAAGACTAAACCAGACCCACACAGCCCCAGCAAATAAAATCCCCCCAAACCATAACCATCGAGCCTCCCCCACTCCCCACAAACACCCACCCAGCAACCTCCAATCAGGGCTAATCAGGGTTGGTTTATCTTGGTGAATTCTCTTTATTAATTTTCTTTCAAATCATCCACGGCAGTAAGAAAAGGTGGACTTGACACACTTACAAAATATTAAAACCCCGCTCGACTTTGTTAAATGTTTTTTTAGCTGAATAGCTGTTTTTTGTGCCGGTAGATACGAACCATTAAGTAAATCCAAAAACATATGTGTGCAATAAATGCCTGACATAAATAAAACATAGTAGACTAAAACAAGTGCATATATATTCAGTTATCACAAAATACTTGACTCACCTCGTCCAAATATGATCCATCTGAAATGTATGACGTCAGACTTTTATCTGCTACAGTCAGACAAGGAATCTTGACATCTCAAATGGTGAGAATGAAGAAATAAACCACAAAACTTGTATATGAGCTAAAGAATATCTGTCAATATTGTTCAGTGTTGTCTTCAACGAATGTAGGCAGAGTCACGTATGTCCAATGAGCCTGTAGAGGTATTGATGATGTGTGTGAGTAATAAATAAATAAACATTTGCCGTGTATAAACTACCATCAAAATTATGAAATAAAACAAAGGGACATTTACATTTTAACATTTCTGCATTTGGCAGATGTTTTCATCCAAAGTGACTTACATTGCATTATCCTATACATTTATACATGATATTTGCAATCCTCTGGGGTCAAACCCACAACCTTACGTTGTTAACACAATGCTCTTACCACTGAGCTACAGGGACGTGTATTGAAGCTATAAAGGAATTATGTTGCACCAAAAAAACACAACTTTATATTTTAGTACCTTTAGTGTAGTCACATTTTGTCTAGTATCAAGCAACTTCAACAGGTCTCACCATGAGATGCTTTTTAAACAATATTAAAGGAGTTTCCATTTACTCTGAGCTATTGACTGTTCTTTCTTCATTATTCAGTCAATGTCATAGATTTAAAAAAAAATGTTTTGTTACTGAAAAAAACATATACAAATATTTGTAAAACTTTTTTGTAAAACACTTTTTGTCTGAAAAAGCTCTTTCTTCTATTTTAGCATACACCTTCAGATCAAAGGTTTTCTTTTTAATAATGAGAAACATTTCACTGAATTGTTCAAAAATGTTTGACCAATAGTGTGATTATTTAAATATTTGTCTAAATATAATCCAATATAAAACACAATCATTATAATTTATCTTTTCCCCTCAGCAGCTGCAGTATGTGTCAGGTGTATCAGTGCAGTCACTGTTCAGTCTGACTGACGGAGGTTTTTGTACGACTCTTTATCACTGTGTCAACACCCATTTACTGTTGATATAATGTAAACTCTGACAGTAATAATCTCCTGCATCTTCAGTCTGAACTCCACTGATGCTCAGAGTGAAATCTGTGTTTGATCCACTGCCACTGAATCTAGATGATACTCCAGAATAGAGGCTATTGGTGTAATATATGAGGAGTTTAGGAGCTTCTCCAGGTCTCTGTAAGTACCAGTGTAAGTAACTTCCACCATGCACTGCACTGCTGACTTTACAGTTTATTTGAACACTTTCTCCTGGTTGAACTGCTGTTATTGATGGACTCTGAGTAACAGTGTACTGTCCTCTACACTCTGAAAGAAACAACAAGAATGAAATATAAGACAACACTGAAACAAATGAAGATTTCACTCTTCAATGAATGAACAATCGTGATAAAAATGTTACTACACAAACCTTGAGCAAACACTGTGAGTGTCCAGATGAAGATGATGCTGAAAGTCATTGTTGTTCTTGTTGGTTTGTGTGATGCTGAAGATTGTGTTGTGTTGTGTTGTCAGTCATGAAGTGTTAAACTCACAGCACTATAAACACTCTCAGAGCACTGAAGCACGTGATCACAATGCAAAGAAGTGGGCAGGATTCTTCTGCTTCAGTCTAGTGCACTATAATTATTGAATGCACATAGAGACTTAACAACAAAAACAACAAGAGCTACAAGCCAAGCCTTTTTGTCGTGCCTCACAGTACCATGGTGCCTCATAGTACAGACATACAACATTTAAGTAAAATACTATAAAGATAAAAAACCTATACACAACTAACCTAATGACAGAAGGATTATAAATATACTGTAAATAAATGTTAACCTGTAGACTGAAATATTTAAACTATACGAATGTTTCACCTAAATACTGTACATGTGCAAGGTGAAACATCGTAAGACAAGCAGCTGGCTGGGGAACAGTGTAAGATTATTTATAGTGCATGAGCATGTAAACATACATATATTTGAGTCTTATTTTGGATTACGTACTCACAGTAATGTGTGAAAAGTGTCTGGTGCAAATGGAGGAGAGTGCATATTTCAGGAGGTGTTTGTGTGGGGATTGAGAGAGGACGGGGGATTAGAGTTCAGGGCCCTCACAGCCTGGGGGAAAAAGCTATTGAGCAGTCTGGTGGAGCGGGCTCTGATTCTGGAAGAGTCTGTGGGGGGGGGTGGATGGGGACCTTCATGATACTGTTGGTTTTCCTGGAGTATTGTACATGGAAAATGACTAGGATGGAGAGGAGAGGGGCACCGATGATCCTTGCAGCTGTGGTCACTATTCTCTGTAGTGTCTTGCGATCTGCTGCACAACAGTTCCCATAACAAACAGTGATGCAGCTGGTCAGCGCGCTCTCATTGGTTCCCCTGTAGAAAGTGGTGAGGATGGCTGGAGGGAGACTTGTTGTAAATGACAAAACATTTTGTTTGTTTACAAACTTGCACTATTTAGGCACATACTTGCAAATTGAAATATATAAATGCGCAACACAAAGTCTGAACCAGCGACCTCTTGCACCGGAGACTTGCGAATCTATCAAGTGCAACTCTCACCTGTCTTGTTTCACCCAGCAGTGTTCAAGGGTTATAAAAAATTATATAAAAGAGTAATATCTCTCGAACACTAGGTGGCGCTGTCTTGAAACTTCCAGGGTACATTTGGGACTATAAATTGATCACGTGTGTAAAATTTGGTGGCGATAAATCACATTGTTCAAAATATGTTGCGATTTATGACACGTTTCAAAATAGCGGACCAGCCGATCGTTCATTCGTTACATAATCCAGATTCCCCGATCCGGCAAGATTTGAGGAATCTATAGACACCGAGATCACGATATTCTGACAAACACTTCAAAAGTTATGGGCAAAGATTCTGTTCCCCGAGGTGAGTTGACACATACTAAGTGTCGTATCCATAAATCGAACATTGGCCGAGTTACAGCCTCCAATACATGTTTGGGTCAATTTTAAAAATTTTGCACAGTCTTTACTTTTGAGCAACGGCGAAAATCACAATTAATTTTAGTTACGCCTGTGTAGCTCTGTCCAAATATAAATTGAGCCGATTTTCGTGACAATATGTCAATTTTTAGGACTTGTAGCGAAGAAAAATGCAATACTGTACTTTCCAAGATGGCGACTACTGTAATGGGGAACATCTCAATGTAAAGCAAGGAATCCAATGAGCGTAACGAGTGCATATGTGCTGAGTAGAGGTTTTGTAGATCACAGGGTTCAAAAGTTACAGCCGTTTGAAAAGTACATTTTTGATCTGTTTTTGGCGCTATAGATTGAGTCCTAGAGATCTCATGCTTGGTCACGTCACTACTGAGTACCACCTCTACCAGTGTACCAGTTTTCACCATTTTTCTACGTACAGTTCATTGGGCTGCCATAGACTACCATTGGTTAAATGGAATAATTAAAATAATACTGACAAGAACAATCGAAGCAACGGCCCCTAAAAATAACCAGTGGAATCCTTCAGAGATCTCCAGAACTGTTGGTTGTGATGTCTGATGTAAAAAAGGTTTTTGTACAATAGCTTCAGTAGATTATATTTGACTGGTGTATATTACTGAAGTAAAAAACTGTCAATAAATGACTCAACGTACAGAAACGCGTAGATATGCATTGTTGTTGTTTTCATTGTTTTTGTGTCCTGCAGCTGGTCTTCAGAAGTCCTCAGTGTCTCTGCTGTCGTCCTCTTCTCTGCAGATCTCTGAAAACTCAACAGCGCTGCTCTGTCTGCTCAGCTCTTACTCTCCACAGGGGGCGCTGGTGAGCTGGACACTTGAGGGGTCAGAGGTCACTGAAGGGGTTCACAGCAGTGAAGAGAGTGAGCAGGACGGCAGATACAGCCGCAGTAGCATCCTGACCCTCAGCAAAGCACGCTGGGAAGAGAGAGGGGTGTATGTTTGTAGAGTCAAACACCATAAACAAGATTCACAATAGCGGCTATGAGTGTTGATGAGTCGTATCTGAGTGTCAGACATCATTCATGAGTCTAGTGCAGCAGATCAATACTGAAAGAGAGCTCGTGTGTCAAAGCACTGTGACATCTTTCAATGTGCTGTGTTTACTGAAACATTCAATAAAGCTTCTGAACATGTTACATTTGTGTCTAACAGCTTCATTCAGACAACAGAGAAAATCACATGTGTGTTTGTGCAGGAATGTCCTGTATCATGATTCTTAATAGTTTTAATAGTTGTGTAAAGGTTCATGTAGCAGTAAATGTGAAATGCAGGTGTTGTGTTGTGAACATGATCTCTGGAGACAGAGCTGATCTATTCTGAGAACATCAGAGTCTCTTCATCCTGTCAATGCAAATGTGATTTTCAGCTCAACACTCTCAGTGTCACTGTTTGATTGGTTCAATCATCTGAACTGAAACACACAAGTTTCACTTCTTTATTGTTACTGGTTTTATTATGTCATTAAAGTTCATTCATGAATATTATGTATAAAATTATACTGTGTGCTTTACATTCACTTCTCAGCCTATATTGATACTGTAATCCAAAAAGACAATATAATTATTGCTATGTTATAAAGTTGTTTGAGCACATATATGATTGACATAAATCATGAATTTAACTAAAAGAATATTCTGATCAAAATGTAAATGTATTTTTTCTCTTGACTGGTCTGAACACTGAACTCTCTGGACAAATGTTGTGATGATGAACAGCGGCTGTTTGTGCATCTGATCATAACGTTTATATCATAAAGATTAGATGTTTTAGTTATAAGATGTCACAGAAACAAAGAAAAACGTCTTATATAAAGGATTAAATAATATAAATTATGGAAATTTTAAATAAAAGAAACTATCACCATGCTAAAATAATCTAATACTTCAGTAGTCAGTATAAATGTTAAATCATTTTAGATTATCTTCATAATTACAAAAAACAGTGCTGTGTTATTAGTGATCAGTGTGTGTGTGCGTGTGTTTGTGTTTGCGTGTGTGTGTGTGTGTTGTATGATCAGCTGCAGTATGTGTGTGTGTGTGTGTTTGTGTGTGTGTGTGTGTGTGTGTGTGTTGTATGATCAGCTGCAGTATGTGTGTGTGTGTGTGTGTGTGTGTGTGTGTGTGTGTGTGTGTGTCTGTGTGTGTGTTGTATGATCAGCTGCAGTATGTGTCAGGTGTATCAGTGCAGTCACTGTTCAGTCTGACTGACGGAGGTTTTTGTATGACTCTTTATCACTGTGTCAACACATATTTACTGTTGATATAATGATAACTCTGACAGTAATAATCTCCTGCATCTTCAGTCTGAACTCCACTGATGCTCAGAGTAAAATCTTTTCCAGTACTTGCTGTTCCACTGCCACTGAATCTAGATGATACTCCAGACTGAAGGGTATTGATGTTATATATGAGGAGTTAAGAGCTTCTCCAGGTTTCTGCTGATACCAGGCTAAATCGTCGCTATATATTCCTACATCTATATGACACTCTATTGTAGCTGTTTGTCCCTGTTGAACACTTTTCACTCTAGGTTGAGTCAGAGTAACTCCTCTGGATTCTGAAAACACAAAATATAAACAATTTGTGTATTAAACTGTATTAACATAATTTACTTAAACAAGCACAACAAATACAGCAGAAATAAAAACAAGTCAGATTAAGTCTTCATGTCTCACCTGTAATAAACACTGTGAGTGTCCAGATGAAGATGATGATGAAAGTCATTGTTGTTCTTGTTGGTTTGTGTGATGCTGAAGATTGTGTTGTGTTGTGTTGTCAGTCATGAAGTGTTAAACTCACAGCACTATAAACACTCTCAGAGCACTGAAGCACGTGATCACAATGCAAACTCACTCTCTACATGTATCATTTACCTCAACACAGACAAACACTAGACTTGTGATGTGTTCTGTATCTTTTAGATCATGTGAATATTGTGTGTTATGTGTAATATAAATAATGTGTATGTTTTAATAAAGGTACTTGTATATGTCATGTGCATATGTTTCTTATATTATTGATTATGATGTTGTATTTGTATCATCATATCTTCACATCATCAATTTAACTTTGAATATTGTTTCCTTGTTCATACTTTGAGGATTGAGGTCATGAGAGTCACATATGAGAATTAAAACTTTTCATGAGTAAAAAATCTCAGGATTTGTAAAAGCCTTTGTAAAATAAGCTCATATTTTTGTCATAAATAACCAGGAGATTAAATCAAATTGAATGTGTATGATGTGTGAATGTGTGATAAAGTGATAAAGTGTAAAGATGTGTTTGTGATGTGTTTATAGTGCAGTTACTGAAGCGTTCAGAGGTTTTTGTACAGTCGCTCTATTAGTTTGTATCACTGTGGTTCACATTTGGCAGCGGCACCAGACTGGATGTTGGCAGTAAGTAAAAACATTCAATAAAATATTATAACAGATTTTTGCTGTCATATGTAAAGATAAACTATGAAATATAAAAATATATAAATATGATTTTATCATATTCATGACTTTGTAATATTGCACTTACAAATCTGAAACAGAGATCCTGGGATTTTTTTTTGCAAAATTTTACGAGTAAAGATTTAGATGTGTTTTATGATTTATACATAATTATGTAGTTAATGTGGACGAATGAAAACAAGTGTTTTACTCTGGATTAAATTTGCACAGTTTCCTATTATGAATTAGTTTTCGTTCAACTATAAAAAAAACTATAAAAATTGTGTGATATAAACTGTCTAAAACTTGCATTATGAAAATATCAGATTAAAAGAAATGTATTCTGTTACAAAAACTATTTAAGTTTGCACTTATTTTTGAATTTTATTTAATATTTTGTTAGGTTATATTTTTCAAAACCAGTTATTTGCCTCTTATAGTTATTTGAAATGTAGTCAAGACTTTGTCACTGTAGTTAATGTTACAGGTACTTTCTAATTTCTGTTCTAATAATTATTAATCAAATTAAATAATGTCACAAAGGTAACTTTGTTTTTCACACTGATCATTTCTAAAATCAAAAATCATTTATAAACATTGTATTGGTCATTCAGAGCACTTTTCTGAACATTTGTGAATATTGTGTGAACATTTAGATCAACATGAATGAAGGATTTGATCTTTAATTCTTTATTATTAGGATCTTATTATGAAGTTGTTTGTTTCTCTCTGTGAGTTTGTGACTATTGTGTGTTTGTCAGGCTTCACTCGTCCTAAAGTGAGCGTCCTGCCGCCCTCCAGTGAAGAGATTTCCACAAAGAAAACAGCAACACTGATGTGTGTGCTCAACAAGGGTTTCCCCTCAGACTGGAGTGTGATGTGGAAGGTGGACGGGAGCAGCAGATCTCAGGACAGCAGTGTTGGGCTCCTGGAGAAGGACGGTCTGTACAGCTGGAGCAGCAGTCTGACTCTCTCTGAGCAGGAGTGGAGCTCAGTGCTCTCAGTGAGCTGTGAGGCCAAACACAAAGATCCCAGTCATACAGTCACTGGACAATTCAGGAGAGATGATCAGTGTTCACACTAGACTCTCTCTCTCTCTCTCTCTCTCTCTCTCTCTCTCTCCTCTGACTTCTGTTCTCATCTGAATCTCACTCATGTCTCACATGTGTTTCTTCATTCATTTTCTCTCTCCGATCAGACATCTGCTCTGCTTTTCAAAAACAACACCACAAACCAGTGCATGTGTGCTTTATTCATTCACTGCTGATTGTTTAATCAAAATGCATCAAATAAAATCATATTGAATCTTCATGACTCATTTTGTATTTTGTGAAAGATCAGAACATCAGCTCTTTTTTATAAATAAACATCACTCAATGAACCATGAAAACACCTGCAGATGAAGTCAATTTCTAAACCAAACTGTCAAATGAATAACCACAAGTCACTTTCACTTGTTTGACACGTTATTCATGAACTGGACTCATACACATCATACTGACCTTATGAATGTTTTATCAACTCTTCACTCTTATTTAAGACACATTAAGTATGATTACATGCACAAAATAAACGGATATCTTTCAAAAATCATCTTACACCCTTAAAAGAAATAGTTTTATTTAGAACCAGAAATGGCTCTTTCACCATCTTATGGAACCCCAAATGGTTCTTTGAATCCAAGTTAAATGGTTCTTTATAGAACCGTAAAAGGGTTCTTTATTATTATTATGAGTTATTTATTACTGATAAGAAATTATAGCCAATCCATGCAATTCAAAAAGTTTATATTTATTCATTTTATTATGCAAAATAAAATTCTTGTGTCATGACGACAATTAAGTTTATGCAATTATATGTAATAAAAGCAACTGTGTGCTTAATTCCAACTGGGTATTAAACATTGAAAGAAAATAGACTGCAAACAGGCATCCATAGCCCGTGTCATGTCAGTGTCTGCTCTCTTATGATGATCAGATTGTCCATCATAGAGGAAGCTGGCATGTTCTTTAAATAATGCTGGCAATAAAATGCAGCATTTCTAACAAGACCTACAAACAGATACAAATTATTGTACATTAGGTACAGATATCAATTAAAGGGATATAAATGAAAGTTCATTCACTCACTCTCTCGTCATTTCAAACCTATGTGGCTTTCTTCAGCAAACACAAAACATATATATATTTAAGAACGTTGGTAACTGAACAACGCTTGTAGCCATTCACTTCTATTGAACACAAAACCAATGCAGCTCAATTGTTGTTCAGTTACCAGCCTTTTTCAAAATATCTTCTGTTGTGTTCTGGTTAATAAAGTCATGCAGGTTTGAAATGACAAGAGAGTGAATAAATGATGGCAGAATTTTAATTTTTGGGTAAACTGTAATAATACAAAAATTATTTCATGTTTTCACTAATACAATTTATAGGTGCTACAATGTTTACATTGACAGTGCAGATAATGCAACTTTACACTGGGCAAGGAACAAATATATGATGTAGTACCCTTCTGTGGTGTCCTCTGCTGGTCCAATGAGATTGGCGAAGAGTTTCCTTTGCTTTCCTTCTTTTACACTCCTGATGATGTGTGGGACCATTTCATTTAGAGATGTTTCCATGTTCTTTGCCAAGTATGTTCCCAACCTCATTCTCATTTCATGCAGCATCTTAAACAGAAAAAAAGTTTAGTTAGATACTAAGTGAGTTGAAACTTTACAATATCACAAAATGTTGAGTGTTCATGTGTACCTCTGAAACTTTCTTTTGCATCCATGAAGTTTATAGTTTGAAGCCAGTGGCATGTGTCATCTACTGATCATTTATCAACCATGTGGAATGGGATTTTGTGAGTGAAAGTTAGGGTAGCCTAACAGTGAGTGTGGCGGCGTATTTAAAGGGGTAAATGGTTGTAGCCTTATATGGGTCACGTCCGATCCGACAAAATGACACATACTTGCATCATATGCATACACTTTAAGATCAGGGGGAACGCACTAGTCTACTTTATATAAAACACTCATTCTCAGTCTTTGATTTTCACTGTTTATTCAGAAGGCATATTTTCAGGAGGCACATTTTCAAACAACCAAAAAAGGAAATAGGCCTACTCAATATTGTACATTGCAGTAACATGAATTCAGATAAAGCAAAAGAAAAATTAAATAGAAAAGACACTATACTGTAAACACAGAAAATCATGGTAATTGTGCATACACAATGTGATATTTCCCCCGCGCTGCCCTGGGACGTGCACAATTGCCCTTTGGCCAATTACATTACGACCCCGTCGTCTTGTTTTGCTCAGGTCGAATCCAGCTTCATCAATGAAAATGAATTCATGAGGCTGTGCAGCTCCATCCATGGCGAAGATTCTCTGTAACAAAAAAACATATTAGGCCTAATGTACTACAGTGCTACACATACAGACCCCTCACCCCATCACACAGGTATAGCTCTCTGAATGGATCCATGTGGTACTGATATGGTACATATTCAGCTGCTACTGGATTTCTCCAATACTGTATTGTAAATGTAAAGGACAGTTACACTTACCTGTACATATACAGCTCGAAGTCCTTTGACCCTGACACTGTTCCTCTCAAATGGGACCCTGTAGAGCTGCTTCATGGTGATGTTGTGTTTTCCCAAGATGCGTCTGTTGGTGGTGATGCTCACGTGGTTAATGTTGTTGAACACTTGCCTGTCTGCAAGTATTTTCTGTCGTAGCTGGTGGAGATGGATGGCATTGTCTGCCCTCACTAGGTCCACAACGGCAAGTTCCTGCTGTTGTGTGAACAGGCGTTGGCGTCCTCCCCCAGAAGGTCTTCTAGTCATTCTAGAAGAAAAACAACCACAAATTGTCATCGGTTTGCTTCTTTTTCTTACAGTACTTTACTGTATATACTGTATCATCCACTATACTGAAACATCTCAATATACTGTAAATAATCATGACAAGGTATGTTTCACAAAAACTACCACTTTGGCTGCAAAAGGAGCATTGGCACCCTGCAATACCCTGTACACGTGAGGTGGTAATGTGATATACCGCAGTACAGTGCTGTAAATACCATCTGAGAAGAGTAGAAGGTAGAGAGGTGAAGACATACCTGTTTTCTATTCGGAATGTTCTTATTACAGATGCCACTGTGAAGCGGCTTAGATGTGGGTGGACTCTCTGCCCAGCTTCCCTCATAGTCAGGCCATGGTTGATGACATGGTCCATCAAAGTTGCTCTTATATCATCAGAAATAGGGGTCCGTGCATGGGCTCTTCGACCTTGACCTCGTCCTCCTCCTCCTCTGCCCCTGCCTCTTGCTCTCCCTCCATCCATGCTTGCAAAGTTCTTGAAATGGCTAAACTGAGGGCTTTTTGTAGCTGGCTGATTGGTGTTCAGTTTTGCAAGTAAGTGCCTTCGGGTGTGTATTTGAGTGGTTGCAATTACCCTATGTGTTTTGTATTTTGGATATATGTGTTTTCCAAATGGCACCCTGAGATTTCATTTTTGAACAAAGTGTATTATGTATGAAATAGAGTGTGGTATGCAGGACCAAGTGTGTTGCATAGAGGAGTAAGTGTGTTGCAGAATTGCGGCTAGTGTGCAAAGCAGCGCTTTTGTTTAAGGTAAGGGTACATGTGTTTGAGGTATGGTAACAAAAGCTTCAGTTGTGTTACTTTAGTCTAAGCGTGGGTCTATAGTGTTTAAGCAACGGGCAAAAACTGTAATAAAATGTGTAGACTGTGCACTGCAATCGTACAGCTTTAATGCAGACCGGTGGGAAGTTCTCAGTTGTGGCAAGCAGTGTCCACTTTTTGACTCCAACCCTAATAAAACAATCCTGAACAAGCTAATCAAAATCTTCTGGATACCTGAAAAGTTACAGGCAGGCAGTTAAGTTTGAACAGGGTTGTAGGAGCCTGACAGAACGAAAATGGACCTTGCTGGCCGCGGCCCAAAGTTAAGAACTTCTACACTTGTTATAGCGGCCCTGCAACGATGTGTCATGTTCTGACTTCTTCACAATTTTAAACGTGCTGTCTTCTCATGCTTAACATGGTCAACAGTTTCACTAGATCTCTCTCCGTCAGGAACAAATTAAACCTGGAAATATCCCCTTCGTTGTGAGTCAATCCTTTAACCCAACCACCAGGGAGATATAGAGCTGAAGTGAAGAAGAGCAGACAGGAGATGAAGTGATGTTAAATAGACAGAAAAATGATTTAATGAATAATCTCAGTTGTGCGTTGATGCTCAGTCAAGCTCTGTCAAACTGACTAGAAAAAGATTTAATATGTGTTTTTAACCATTCAAGATTACTGTATCAAAACATTGTCTCATGACATTATTATGAACCTTGAGATGGAGACCAATGGAAATATTAACTGATTATACAAAATATTTCCGCAATATGGTTTAAAAAAATTTAAAAACTTGACCTACCCGATGGTATGACATGGCAGACTTCCCAGTTTAAAAAATAAACTTAAAACTATAAAATCTCGAGGTTCATCTTCGCCAATCCACAAACAGGAATTCAAGGATGGTGCAACACATTTACAGCACCACAGGGCGTTTTCGCGATTATTTGTTTTTGATGCCTTGGGGTTAAATTAATTGACAATGTGGTATGGTACAAAATACAGAAAACACATTACATTTACATTTTACATTTAGTCATTTAACAGACGCTTTTATCCAAAGCGACTTAAAGGTGGGGTAGTGAATGGAAGCAATTGGGACAGCATAAATACAACAAAAGCATAAGTGCAATCAAAAAAGAAAACTGGTCTCATATAACCTAACACAGAATACAGCACCATTCATTCATTCATTCTTTCTTTCTTTCTTTCTTTCTTTCATTCATTCATTTTTTTTTTTTAAATAGAAAATAGAGTCAGAACAGATCAGTCAGATGTTGACGGAAAAGAGATTTGTTTTCAGACGTTTCTTAAAGTTGGCGACAGAATCTGCAGATCGTGTAGCAGCGGGCAGATCATTCCACATGGGTGGAACAGATCCGGTGAAGGTGCGCGAGAGAGATTTTTTACCTTTTGGGGATGGCACCACAAGACGCCATTCGTTTGCAGAGCATATGGATCTGGTGGGTACATATGTCTGCATTAGCGAGTGAAGATAAGGTGGTGCTGAATCAGTGGTGGTCTTGTAGGCCAGGAGCAGAGTCTTGAATTGAATTGAGCCAATGTAGCTTATTGAATAGAGGATTGACGTGTGCTCTCTTGGGTTCATTAAAGATAACTCTTGCCGCAGCATTCTGAATCATCTGTAGTGGTTTGGTTGGGCAAACTGGAAGTCCACCCAGTAAAGCATTGCAGTAGTCCAGTCTGGACAGGACCAGAGCCTGTACAAGGACTTGCTGAGCATGCTCTGATAGGAAGGGTCTAATTTTCCTAATATTGTAGAGGATGAATCTACAGGACCGGGCGGTGCTGGCAACTTGAGCTGTGAAGTTGAGCTGATCATCGATCACCACTCCCAGGTTTCTTGCCTTTCTGGAAGATGTGATGGTTGTTGACCTCAGCTGAATGGAGAGGTTGTGATGAGTCTTTGTATTGGCTTTTTGAAAGGTTCAGCTGCAAGGGATGGTCATTCATCCAGAGCGAGATGTTGTCTAGGCATGCTGAGATGCGTGCAGAAACAGTCGGATCATCTGGGCGAAAAGACAGGTAGAGTTGTGTATTATCCGCATAGCAGTGATAGGAAAAGCCATGTTTCCTAATGACAGAGCCAAGGGATGTCATGTATACAGAGAATAGCAACGGACCAAGCACTGAGCCTTGAGGCACACCCGTGTCGAGATGTTGAGACTCAGACACCTCACCTCTCCACGATACTCTAAAACACCTGGTTATACAAAATGATCCACCAAAAAGGCAAACTATAATGTATAAGGAAATGTCATGCTTGCATAAAAAAGCTTACAGTAAATAAACAATACACTTTGTTTTACAATTATAATACAATATTAATATTTGTTGACTCACAGCAATTACTCTCCTTTTTGACAAAATGTTTTGTGTAGGACTATAATTATTGTGTAATCTTTAGTTTACACTTCAGTCACAAAACATGAATTATAGGAACATTTTATTAAGAAGTTGCTTTGCCCTCCAAGGGTTCCATAAAGAACATTTTATTTTGTTTATTTTGTTCTTTTTGCCAAGTACAGAACCAAAGGGTTCTATATAGAACCTAAAGGAACCGTTTTTTAGTGTATAAATAAACCTGTTTTCTCGTGTTAACATAAACTGGCTAATCTACACCATCCGTTGTCTGTCTAGCAATTCAAAATATTGTGGCAAATCAGTCAGAAGCTGTACCTGCATGTGCAATAATAGTTTTTTTTGCCGTTTCTATATCAAAGCCTCCCCAGCTTCTCCTTCACTGATATCCAGATAGCAGATACAAATCAGCTGGTCTAGACAATCTGGACCCGCTCTTTCTAAAATTATCCGCAGCCATTGTTGCAAACCCCTATTACCACTCTGTTCAACTTCTCTTTCGTATCGTCTGAGATCCCAAAGATTGGAATCTTTAACCGCTTCAAAGAGGGTGACACTCTAGACCAGGGGTGTAAAACTCATCTTAGGGTTAGGGCCGGATGGAAAGAAAATTGACAATGTGCGGGCCGAATCACATACTGTAACACATACTGTTCTGTAAAAGGAACATTTAATAATCCTGTAGCTCAGTGGTAAGAGCACTGTGTTAACAACACAAGGTTGTGGGTTCGATCCCAGGGGATTGCAAATACCTATGTAAAATGTGTAGGATAAAGCATTGTAAGTCGCTTTGGATAAAAGCTTCTGCCAAATGCCTAAATGTAATAAATCTTCAGAACTGAGCAATAAGACTTTTATTCCTCTTTGAAAAAAAATAAGTAAAGGCAATCAGAACCCTTTCCTTTGAAAATGAATATTATTTGTGAGATACTTTTTAAACTAGTTTTGACAACATAAGAAAAAATGCAACAGACTCTTTGTGTACAGATGGTTACATTAAATATGAACCATGCAAGCCAACGATATAATTCACTAACTAGAAAAACTGCCTTAACATATTTACAGACTAAGACATTAGTACAACTTTGGTTTGGATATGAAAATTAAATATGTGCTAACTAGAAATTTCCTTTAGCAACGAAAAATCTAGCGCATCTGTAATGCATTAAGTTTGACTTCATAAAGAAGACGCATTAGGATTTAATTCCTGCTTCCTGACAACTGACATCTCATTTCTTCTACCAGTGAATCCATATCAGCAACCAGTTTTTGAGCTGTTGCCACTCTCATAATGTCATTTAGATGTCTGTGTGGGAGTCGAGAGCGCAGGTTGGACTTCTTAATGTACATCACGGAAAATGCCTGCTCACAGACGTATTTGGTCCCGAAGATGCTGAAGATTTTGGACACAAAACCTCTCATTGTGGGGAACATCTGTCCAAGGTGTTGGTAAAATATATTCTGAGTGACTGCTGCGAATTTGTCTTTGAAAGGTTTGCTGCACTTCAGTTTGATTAGTTCCAGCTGGAGGTTCTTCCGGTTCATCTGTTGCGCTCACAGTAAACGGTGAACGGAAGAGAGAGAATTCCGTCTCAAGTTCACTGAAGACCTGGAAACGATGCTGAAATTCACACTGCAGACAAATAGTTTTTTCTTTGTATTTGTACATGTTGTCTGTGTCGCGAGCAGTGTGCACAGATTTTAAAGTGGGAAAATGAGCTGGGTTGCCTGGGGAAAGCTGCGTCGCCCACATATCTAGTTTCATCTAAAATGCGCGAATGCAACCATAATATTCGGCACAAATTTGTTGCCTACTTGAATCTTAGTATTGAGCACATTTAAGTGCTCAGTTACGTCCGCCATAAAAGCAAGATCACGAACCCACTCGGGGTCATCCAGCGCAGTCGCAGGTTTTCCCTTGTCTTTCATGAACTGACTGATTTCTGCGCGCAGTTCAAACACACGTTTGAGTACAGCTCCCCTGCTCACCCAGCGAACTTCGGTGTCATAGGGTAGACTGAGAAATATTTTTTTCAGATAAAAATGCCTCAAATGGCATTTGCTCCGATGAAATTGACAGTTTTATCACCACATCCATAATATTGTCCATTATTAGGGTTTTGCCACACAAAGATTCATGGTGTAATATACAATGAAAATTCCAGAATTCTTGGGTTGGGTTCTCTTTTTAAATTTTCTCTTTTAATTTTGTTACCACGCCTGCCTTTTACCCAACCATGCATTGAGCGCCATCCGTTGCCACACTAACAGTGTGACTCCAGTAAACCTCCAGTCTGTCCAGAGCACCAATGAGGCAGGAATAAATGTTGTTGGAAGTAGTCCTGTCTGTCATTGGAACCAGCTCGACAAATTCTTCAGTGGTGTTCAAAGAACCATTAACTCCACCAATAAATAACCCCAGCTGATCTACATCTTTAATATCAGTACTCTCATCGAGAGCTATAGAGAAAGCAATGAATGACATAACTTTGTCTTTCAGCTGACGGTTCAGGTCTCCTGCGATGTCTTCAATTCTTTCAGCCACAGTATTTCTTGACAAGCTCATACTGGCAAAAGCTTGTTTTTTTTCAAAGGGCAAACAAGCTCTGCCGGCTTTACCATACAATTCTTGACAAATTCTCCCTCTTAAAACGGCTTTGATGCCGCTGCGATTTCGTTAGCAATCAAATAGCTGGCCTTTACAGCTTCATCAATCCCTGTTCTTTTTGTGAACATTGATTGCATTTTTTTTCAAGGCTAAAGCTAAATGATTTACTTTTTCTGTTCGAAGATGTCCAGTGTATTTATCATATTCCTCTGCATGTATCTCATAGTGCCGTTTAATATTGTGCTCTTTTTGCACAGCCACGGCTTATGAGCAGATTAAATACGATTAATTCGTCTCCTTCCATTTCCCTTCCAAATCATTTTTTTTTTACATTTTTAAGATCACTGGTCCTTGCCACACAATTTAGCCTACTGTATGAAACGGCGCCGTTCAGAATGCGCATGCTTGTTAAGTGTTCCAGCAGAAGCCCAATTAAACCAATTAAATTAAGTCTTCATCGACCTGGCCAAGGCTTTTGACTCTGCAATACTGAATAAAAGAATGCGGTGTTTGACAAAGTTGTAGTGTTAGCACTGCTCTAGAGGTGTGGTTTCGTTTTAGATTGACATATACATTTACATGTTCTTTAGCAAAATAATCATACTATCTGCATTCTAAATATAAATACTATTTTCAGTCTTTTCATTTGTCAACATAATTCAAGCAATGCTTTTGAAAAGTAAATGTGCATATGCTCTGGGACTCGGGGGAAATCTGAAATTATAATAAACTTTTGTAATAAGCTTTCCTCTGGCTCAGTGGTTAGAGCATGGTGCTAGCAATGCCAAGGTCATGGGTCAGAAACAAATGAATAGTACAATGCAATGTAAGCGTCTGCCAAATGTAATGTAAATGAAAGAAGAAACTTGTGAATGAAAGGATCAGGATGAAATTAAACACTGGAGAACAAAAAGAGATTACAGTTTTTTTACAATTGCTTAAACAAAATTTTGAAAACAGGGCTCGGTTTGTCAAAACACAATTACAGTTTTTTCCAACTGCTTACACACAAAATCTTTTCATGTCATATGATTTTTGAAACCTCTCACTCAAAGTGCAAAACTACACACCAAATCTCCAAAACCATAAGCTATTTCTCAGCCTTTGACTCAGTGTTCATTGCATAAAACACTTTTTTCAAAACACTACACAATTCTCTACCTAAAACACAAAAATCTAACAGGAAGTGACTTTCTTTCCTTTTCCAAAATGATCAAAAATGCTACACTTATTCACCAGGTCACACACACACTCCTCGCATGTGGAAACACTAATTGCTTACTTGATCACTATCCAATCACTGCTTCACTGTAGCATTGGCCTATAAATAGATTATAAATATGGTTATGGCCAACAATGCAATTAGGATTCGAGAGATAAGAGAGCATATCTTGAATAATGACACCGTATTTAACAACATTAATGCTGTAAGCCTGTCGACCATACAACGAATCCTCCTATGGCACCAAGTGACGGTAAGAAACAACTTTACAAGGTGCAATTTCAGTCAAGAATCAGCGACATGACTTTGTAGAGGTATGTATCCAACACTACTTCCAGTACTTCAGATATACCATATTTACGCATCTGTATATCCTATTGTCTGTTACAGAGAGTATTGGAGATGGATGCCCATGTAATTCGCCATGAATTTATTTATGTGGATGAGGTTGGGTTAAACCTCACCAAAACCTGGCGACGCGGAAGTAATGTAATCGGACAGAAGGCAATTACCAATGTCCCTGGACAGTGTGGGGGTAATATAACTATGTGTGCTGCCATCACTCAAAACGGGGTCCTCCATCACTATGCCACACTGGGTCCGTACAACACCGGCCATATGCTCACTTTTCTGGATGCAAATTAAACAATGCTTGTCCCTGATCCAGATCAGGAGCATGCTAGATTTGTTGTTACATGGGACAATGTTAGTTTTCAGCATGCTGTTCTGGTACAAAACTGGTTTACCACCCATCCGCAATTTGTAGTTTTGTACCTACCCCCATATTCACCTTTTCTAAATCCCATAGAGGAATTCTTCTCAGCCTGGCGCCAGAAAGTCTATGATCGCCAACCCTATGCCCGCAAAGCGCTTCTCCAGGCAATGGAGGACGCATATGGGGACATAGAGGTTGCCTCTGTCCAAGGTTGGATACGCCATGCTAGGAGATACTCCCCTCGATGTTTGGAAAGAGAAAATGAATCTTGTGATGTGATCGAAGTATCATGCCCAGACCCAGCCCGGAGAAGAGATGAAGCGTAGCTCAGCACTGATGGCTGCCCCCCCACCAATTCCTGGACTGCCCCCCTGGGAACCCACACACACACAATTGTGTTCTTTACTGTATTCTGAAGAATATTCTTTGGGTTTACATTAGTGGTGGGCCGTTATCGGCGTTAACGTGCTGCGTTAACGTGAGACTCTTATCGCGCGATAAAAAAAAATTTCGCCGTTAATCTATTCTCAAAATTGGGTTGGGAGCTGGGTCTATACTACGCAAGCTATGATGACTTTCACCTTGATATTTTAGCGCGTGATATTTCACCTTGATATTTTTATTTTATTTTTAAGAAGCTTCCCAATGGAAACCTCGACAAGACTAAGGTTGTTTGCACCTTGTTCAATGTGGAAATGGTTTACTGTTCTCTCAACAGGTAGTGGTCTAGCTTTAGTTGAAACCAGTAACTTTGTATTGGCACCTAATGTATTATGGCTCCTTTATGACATATCGCTTGTTGCTCCCTAACTCTTCGTAAGTCGCTTTGGATAAAAGCGTCTGCTAAATGACTAAATGTAAATGTACTGTCGGAGTTCTTGCAGTCTCAAGTACCACCTAAACGCAAAGCATCCCTTATCTAATGCGGAAGTAAACACAAGTACATCTTATTGAACATAATTTAATTTTCATCACAAATAATCATAGTAGAACAGCTTTCTCAAGCAGTTTGTGATTCATTTTGGAAACAGGAGATGAGCCCCTGGTCTAATGCGCCACCTGGCTTGAGAAACCCGTTCTCAAAGACTTACTTTTAGTCATTATTTGGGTAGCACACATATTCTGAATGCCTTCGGCAGAATTCAAATGAGACATTTTAATCTAGATTAATTCCAGGATTAATCTAGATTAATCTAGATTACAGTTTTTTCCAGTTGCTAACACACTAAAATGACATGCACAGCACAATTATTTAAACTGACACACAGAGAGCAAAACTTCTTCTCAAGTCTCCAAAAGTCTAAACACCTTTTCTGCTTTACACACATTTTGCATTTCAAAATGGCACTTTTTAAATGCACTGAACACAGTTCTCTGCAATGGAAGACATTGCAGAGAGAGGAAGAGGAAGAGGGGGAGGAAGAGTGAGAGGTAGGGGTAGAGCAGGTAGAGGAGTTCATGGCCAAAGAAGACAAACACTTTCAAATGAAATCAGAGCAACCTTAGTAGATCATGTCATCAACCATGGGCTGACAATGCGTGAGGCTGGACAGAGAGTGCAGCCAAACTTGAGCCGTTTTACTGTCGCCTCTGTCATCCGGACCTTTAGACTGGAGAACAGGTATGTAACCAAAATTTTATGTAGTACACATGTAGTATACCCCATGTCATAGTGTATCAGTTGGGTGACACCTGTTTACTTAGTGTATGACATCAGCCATTCATGAACTGTACAAGTTTCCTGTACAATGTACTCTACTGTGGGGGAAAATATTTAGGCTGCATTGTCCAAGCCCTATATACATTTTTATTTTATTTTTTCTAAAGGACTGAGAGACGACACCATGGTGGAGGAACGGGCCAAATGTTCACCGGGGTACAGGAAGCTGCCATAGTAAACTTGGTTTTGGAAAATAATGAATTCAGATTACGAGAAATTCAAAGCCACATCATCCAAGACAACACCTTATTCAACAACATTCAACGAGTTAGTCTGTCCACATTGGCTCGCATTCTCAAGCGAAACCAAATCAGAATGAAACAACTTTATAAGGTGCCGTTTGAGAGAAACTCTCAAAGAAACAAAGAGTTCAGACGAGCATATGTGGATGTAAGTGCTATATTGACTGCAGTACACTACACGCAACATTGTTTCCCAGTGTACTGGATAACACCATATTGATTGATTTTTGTTCTTTGTTTTCAGGGAGTACTGGAAATGGATGCTCATGCAATCCCACATGTGTTCATCTTTATAGATGAGGCTGGGTTCAACCTAGCAAAAACCAGAAGAAGGGAGAGAAACCTCATTGGCCACAGAGCCATTATAGATGTTCCTGGCCAACGTGGTGGGAACATCACAATGTGCGCTGCCATCTCCAGTATGCATGGTGTCCTCCACCGTCATGCCAAGCTTGGACCATACAACACAGCCCATATTCTCGCATTTCTGGACAGACTTCACAACATTCTCATACCACCAGAACGTATGAATGATGCAGACCATCAAAGAAACCGGTATGTTGTAGTACGTGAGCTTTCATCGTGCAGCCCCAGTCCAAAACTGGTTTGCTGACCACCCAACATTTCTCGTGCATTACCTCCCACCATACTCACCATTTCTGAACCCCATAGAAGAATTATTTTCGGCATGGCGGTGGAAGGTATACGACCGGCAGCCCTTTGTGCGCATGCCTCTTGTGCAGGCCATGGAAGAGGCATGTGATGATATTGATGTGGGTGCAATTCAGGGATGGATAAGGCACTCAAGGCGCTTCTTCCCTCGATGTCTGGCAAGGGAAGATATTTCCTGTGATGTTGACGAGGTGTTGTGGCCAGACCAGGCTGTGCGGCAAGATGCTGCCTAATTATTTTTCTTGCCTCTTTTTTTTTACTGTAATATATTTTTTCAGCAATTTTCTTTTTCAGTTTAGTGTTTTTTGTAAGAATATCTTTGTTCAGTCCCATGTAAATATAACTGCTGTGCATATATTGCACTGACTTGTTTACTGTAGTGAAGGAAAAAAAAAAATGTTGCAACAGCATGTCTGTGTATCTGCAAATATTTCTGTGCATGTGAACAATCTGACACATATTTTAGTATTATGGCAAAGCATACTAAAGATGGGGGTGCTTTTCATTATGCCCAACAGTGTGTAGGTGGTTAAGCAAAAATCTGGTAATATGATTGAAGTGTGTGCCATTTCATGCAAAAGTTTAATTTTGATAATGCTATGTGTAGTTTCGGTTGCAGTGCTTCATTTTGCAGGATATATGAGGTATTTTGCAGTTTGCGTGTGTGGTTTTGTGAATTGTGTTAAGTGTTTTGATAAAACCAGAATAGTTTGGAAAATTGTGTGTTAGCAATCGAAAAAAAACTGTAAAAAAATGTATCTATGCCCACTACTAGTTTACATATATTTATGGTTTTGTTGAATTCTACTGTATAAAACAATAATAGTAAATATTTTCTGTTTCTACATTCGTTTGTGTTTACAGTGTACTTGTTACCCCTCTCAGCAGATTACTTTCACTGTAGAACATTGTATTGAAATGTAGATATAAGCCCACGAAAGACCAAAGAGCTTTAAATTTAGAACAACAGTGTTTACATAGTATATCGAAACATTCACTATTATGAAAGAAGTGTTTGCCATTTGATGCAGATGCTTCATTCTGACATGTGTTTATGGTATTTTGAATGCAGAGTTACATTTTGAAGGAGATGTGTGGCATTTTGCATTTTGTGTGTGCAGTTTTGGGAATTGTGTGTAGAGTTTTGAGAAAACGTGTGTAAGCAGTTGTAAAAAACTGTAATACAACCCTACACCAAAGTAGCACAACACTTCAGATCATTTGCAAAATGGAACACTTTTGTCAAAGCTATCCACAACTTTTTAAAATCAATATTTTTTTACCGTACGAAACTGTCATGATTCCGCTATCATGTGATGTTTATTCTTGTTCTTGGAGCGGAGTCATGGCATAGCCTTAGGGTTTTGTGTGAGAAGGACATGGCTTTCCTTATATTGGCTTGTCATGGGCTTTCTCATGTCTCGTCTGTGTTTCCCGCCCTTTTCGTCTCGTTAGCTTTCCCTTAGTGTTTGATCTTTGTCACCTGGTCCCTATTAATTATCCTGTGTTTGTTCCCTTTAAAACACCCTCGTGTTCATTGTACTGTGCTTGTTCATTGTGCTCGTATGCTTATACCTTTCTCTGCGCTTGTACTTGTACTTGTACTATGATAGGTCCCTGTGAAAGTCTTGTGATAGTCTATGTCAGTGTTATGGTGTAAGCTGTCGGTTAATGTATGCTGTTGCTGTCTTCCAAGTTCCTATTGCCCTGTGTCTTGTAAGTGTAGTTTAGTGTTTGTATTAAGTGTTTTGTTTTGTAGATTAGTTAGTCCGTGTCCTTGTTTTAGTTATTAGTTTATCTTTTCTTGTTTTCCCCTCGTGGGTTTTGTTTTGTCATTTTACAGTGTTTTGCTTGTAGTGTCCTGTGACGGGCGAAGCAACGACACGCACACAAAAGTACAATTTACTAAGGGTTTTTTATTATCAAGTTGCTTGAAATGCCACTGAGTTAGGATTCCTCCAAGATTGATTTCTCTCCATATACCCAAATCCGTCAACATGGAGAATCACAACAGAACATGCCCCAGTTCTCATGCGACTACAGTAGTGTGCATAACACTGTTAGCTCAGCAAACAACAGTCAAATGTAAAATACTGTATCCAGTACAGGTTTCAGTTACAGTAAATAACAACAACAAAAAAACATAAAAGAGAATCTGAAAAATCTGACAATATTGTACAGAAAATACTACAGTAAACATACTATACATTATCTCTTTGCCTAGCTGGATCTGGCCAGAGAATTTCATCAACATCATGAGCAATATCCTCATTAGCAAGACGGGAAGAACCGTTTTGAATGCTGAATCCATCCTTGCACAGCTGGGGCGTCGACTTGGTCACAGGCGTCCTCCATGGCCTGAATGAGGGGTACCTGAGCCTGGGGCTGGAGATTGTAAACCTTCCACCACCATGCAGAGAAAAACTCTTCGATAGGGTTTAGAAACGGAGAGTATGGTGGAAGGTATGGTACTGTCGATGGTGTTGAAACCAGTTCTGGACCAAAGCAGAGCGGTGGAATGAAACATTGTCCCAGATGACAGTGTATTGTATCTGGGGCATTCCATTACCTGCTGTGACGATGTGGTGCAATCGGTCCAAAAATGCGAGAATGTGAGGTGTGTTATATGGGCCCATTTTGGCATGACGGAGGAGAACCCCATGCTGTGAAATGGCAGCGCAAAGGGTGATGTTACCACCACTTTGCCCTGGGACATTGATTACAGCTCTGTGGTCAATGATATTTCTGCCTCTCCTTGCTTTTGTGAGGTTGGACCCTGCCTCATCAATATACATGAATTCATGCAGGATTTCCTCAGCATCTGTGAGAATCTGGATTTCGTCCTGTCCTCTACGCTACAAATATTGCATCTGTGTATAATACAAAGTTCATATATCATATGTAATTATTCATATTAGTATTAACTTCTATTCACAGAATATGTGCCTTACTTTCTTGTTGTTTAACCTCGTTGAGAGTTATCGTATCTTACGCTGCCTTATGCTGATATAAGTATCTGTTGGTCTCCATCTCAAGGTTCCTAATGATGTCAAGGGACAATTGTTTTGATACTGTAATGATGAATGGATAAAGATGTATATTGAGTACGTATATTGAATACGTACTTTGTGATCATATCTGATTGTTCAGGAGGAATAAGACTGAACAGAAAGTCTGGTGATTTTCCACTCTTGTGGTTTTATATGACACCTCCTGTTTCAAGCTTATAAATATTAGTCCTTAACAATAAACATTGGACTCTGATTAAACAAGCACCTGGTGTCTGTGTCAAACTTTGTCTCCAGGCCTGAAACTCTGTGTATTCCGTCGACTAGACTCTTCAACCGTAGAATATTGTTTAGACAAGGGGACATAAGAAGTTTACATTCTTACAGCATCCATCTGCAAAACTTTCTGAAATACAGTGAAAGACAACATTGTGTAGTTCAGGGTAGGTCTAGTATATTTCAGTCAATGTAAAAATGTAATGTGTGGAGTATGCAACATCACAGTGCTAAAGTGAACAACACAAACCTCCACATACTCATGCCGCAGTCGTTTGACCCTCTCTGAATTCCACTCTTGTTCCTGCGTGAATATGGGCCCCCTTCCTCGTAGTTCCCGACCCTCAATCTTATGTAGAGAATAATACATATAACTTACTGTACAATGTCACATGAAGGGGTATCACAATATGGTGCATACAATACAGTTTTTGCCCATTGCTTACACACTTTTTGCAGAAATTGTCTCATTATGTCAAAACTCTACACCCAATCAAATTAGACATAGCACATCGAGATTAACAACTCACATCTATGCCAAAATAAAACACTGCAATCAAAACTTAATGCTCCTTTCTAAAAATTATATTCTTGAATAAAAACCATACACATAAGAACCATTTGAATTTTTCTTTCATATCACCAGCAACACACTGATGGGGTTTATTTAAAACACTGCAGTCTTTGGGTTTCTAATATTTAATTTTCATTTTCAGATGTTTTTACAAAAAACAAACATTCTTACAAAAATGAATCAAAAATTTTATGTAGTAACAAAACAAAACCAAAGTAAAAAACAAAAAAACTGAATAAATTGCTATTGGGAAAAAGCAACTCATTTGTGTGTTTTGTGGTATGGATCCCGCCTTCTGTTCGGCTCTGGCCACAAGACCTCATCCACATCACAGGCAATGTCCTCACGTGCTAGGCATCGGGGAAAATATCGCCATGTGTGCCGAATCCACCCTTGTATTGATTCCACCTCAATGTCTCCGCATGCCTCTTCCATTGCTTGCAGAAGAGTCATGCGGGCATGTGGTTGCCGATCATAAACTTTCCACCGCCATGCTGAAAAGAATTCCTCAATTGCATTTAGAAAGGGGCTGTAAGGGGGCAGGTATAAAAGTCTGAAATTATTATGGTTGTTGAACCACTCTTGGACCAGAGCAGCCCTGTGGAAACTTACATTATCCCAGATGATGACAAACCTAGGCTGCTGTGGTCTGTCCTGCACAACTACATGTAGTGCATCTAGAAATTCAAGGATCTGTCCTGTATTGTAGGGACCTACAGTGGCATGATGATGCAAGACTCCTTGGACACTTATTGCGGCACACAAAGTAATATTTCCCCCACGCTGCCCTGGGACATTTACAATTGCCCTTTGTCCAATTACGATACAGCCCCGACGCCTGGTTTTGGCCAGATTGAAGCCTGCCTCATCCACGTAGATGAACTCATGTACCAGTTCAGCGGCATCAAAATCCATAATTGTCTGTAACAGAAAAAGATTGAATAGTGTTACTGAAAAGACATACAGTAACTACAATGTCTATATTGTCACAGGCCGGGTATGTAGGGGCTGGATTGGGTCAGTATAGACAAAAACTACAAGCTATAGGCAGGTCAGGTGGCAACATAAACCCTTATTCCCACATCACAATATATAGTATGTAAAGTAAAGTGAAACACCTGCACATAATCACGACAAAGATCCTTGACCCTGTCACTGTTTCTCTCAAATGGGACTCTGTACAGCTGCTTCATTCTGAAGTTATGTTTCTGTAGGATGCGACTTAGTGTAGAAATGCTGACCCTGTTGATATTGTTGAAGACTTCTCTATTTGCAATTATGCATTGTTGCAACTCACGAAGTCGGATTGCATTATTTTCTCGCACCATTTCAATGATTGCAAGCTCTTGTTGTTCAGTGAAGAGCCGTGCCCTTCCACCTTGAGGAGGTCGTCCAACCATTCTGTAGAAAATGCCACCACAAGATGTCATTAGATAGGTTCTTTTTCACAAAATGTACTTTCAAACTGTGAACACCACTGTAACATCACAATGGTATTCCTTTATATATACTTCACATCACTACCTATTTTCGAAAAGTACAGTAATCCTGTAATTCAAATCATCATGCTATACATACAGTAGGTGGAAACTTGAGGATATACCTGTTCTCCAGTCGGAATGTTCTTATTACCGATGCTACTGTGTAGCGACTGAGGTTAGGGTGGACTCTTTGCCCAGCCTCCCTCATTGACAGGCCATGATTTATCACATGGTCCACCAAAGTAGCCCTGATGTCATCTGATACACGTCTCCGGACTGGTCCTCCTCTTTCTCTTTGTCCACGTCCACGTCCAACTACCCTCTGTCTTTGTCCTCCTCTTACTCGGACTCTCATTGCCTCCATGATTACAAAGATCTCACAATGGCTTATCTGAGGCCTATTTGTAGTGCTAAGGCTCAGACTGATTGGTGTTCTGTTTTCTGTGCAAGTGCTTTCAGGTGTGTATGTAAGTGCCTACGATTACTAGAGGAGTTATGCATTTTTAACAGAGTGTTTTCCCAATGAAAACAGTTGATTTCGCTTTTGAACAAAGTGTCTAATCTAAGAAAACGTGTGAAGTGTTCCGCAGTAAGTGTGTTACAGAATTGCAAACAAAGTATAAAGTTGACAATGTGTTTAAGCTATGGTTACACTGTGTTTAAGTTATGCTACAAGAAGTTAGGGTTTTGAGGCTTTGGTGTAAGCATTTGGTTTTAGTGTGTAAGCAATGGGCAAAAACTGTAAGCGGCTTATTACTGTAACTGTAGACAGATCTTCTTTTACCTGTTTTCCTGTCAAAAAGTCCTTATGACAGATGCCACAGTATATCTGCTAAGATTTGGCTGAACTCTCAGACCACCCTCTCTCAGAGTCGATCCGTGGTTCACAACGTGGTCCACTAATGTTGCGCGAATGACATTTGATAAGTTTGGTCCTCTTCTTCTTTGTGCACGTTCTCCTCCTGCTTCAGGTCTTCCTCGGCCTCTACCTCCTTCTCTTTCTAGGTGTACTCCTCCTCTCACCCTCACTCTTATTCTGACTCCTTCCATTTTGGTTGAAGGCAGCTGAACCTACCTGCTGCATTTGTATAGTGCTTAAACCTGATTGGTGTGTCTACAATTTAGAAGTCATGCATTTGTGCAACTGATGGCTGTGTTTAACAGATTGGCTCATAGATGTGGTCATTTTACAGTCAGTGCTTTGGTATTGCAAAGAAGTGAGATCATGATATACTTCTGTGTCTGATGTATACTAGTGTGTTTAGTGTTTTGCAAATCACTGTGTGTAATGTTTTGCAAATAGTGTGAAGCTGACAATGTGCTTACAGTTGTGCAAATCTAGCCTTGTGTTTTGCTCCTTGAGTGTAAGGTTTTGCTAATGGTGGGAAAAGTTTAATTTTAGTGTGTAAGATGTTAAAATGCCACATTTGTTTTGTACTGCAATAATCTGACATTGATTTGATCTGAACGGATTCATTAGTTCAGTAATTCATTTACTTTATTATTCTACCACATGTGTGCTATCATCAACTATATTGTTGAACCAACGTGTTTCAGATGAATAAAATGTTTTGGTGCCCTATTGTAAATGTACGTTATTACAAGGTGCTGCTCGTGCGCTGAACGCAAGGTTCTTGATGGAGTGTAAGAGTGTAGTGAGTCGTGAAAGTATGTCGGTGCAGAGCCAGTGATAGTTCTGTAAACAAGCATCAGTGAATTAAACCTGATACTGGCTTTAATCAGTAGCCAGAATAAAGAGAGGTAGATAGCGTCAAATGGGAATTTTTGGGGCTCCTGGAGGATGAGCCACGCTGCTGTATTCTGAACCCGCCAGAAAGGTTTGATTGACTTTACCAGAAAGAAGAGCATTGCAGTAGTCCAGCCTAAAGATTACAAGGACCTGGACAAGGAGTTGTGTGTAGCATGCTCAGCTCCTAAGGATGATAGAAAAAAGGTGTTGTATGAGCACTCATCCCTGAAGGACCCCAGTGACTATGTATGAACTGTGGAGAACGTGCCTCTCTATGACACCAGTGTTGCTTTCATCAACGAAAATTATGACGAAATATGGCCGTCAACAAACCTTTATCATGTGATGAAAACAATGTAGTGACTGGATCAGTGTGAAAAAAGCCATTCAACCCCTGACTCCCTTTTGTCCCGGTTTCTAGATACCATCATCTAAAGATCAAAGCAAGTATGGCTCCATGAGTCTGGGTTTGCGTTTGGAACTTGCACCGATAGTGTGATAACCATTTGGTTTCTCTGTAGGACATTTACGACTCCGTAGCTTCAAAGCATTGCTTTTAAGTCTCTGTCTCACCTCTTACTTAACATCTGAGCTAACCAGAGAAACTTCTCTGACAAATAGGAACCTATGTGCTTAAACTGTCCTTTCATAAAAATGTATCTAAATGTCTGGTTATATGTTGGCGCTCGTGCCATTATAAATACTCTGTAACTGTTAGATATGCAAGTTTTGATTTAGGGTTCATTTGATGTATTCATACGTTGGGAGGATTCACAGCTCAAAGACTTGCATGTTTCATATGTAACTACACATCTCTGAATTCCCTATATGATGAGCTATGTTATAAAAACATAGCATGCATCATACTTTGTCCATAACTAAGTTTAGGTATTAAATGCTAACTGACCATACTGTCAGAGCCATGCAAATGAGGCGCCATGAGAAAGGACCTCTCTTTGGCCCACGGATCTCCTTCGTGGCATTGGCCCACAGACCATCTGGGGGCAGGGCAGGTATGCATTTAAAACACCATCACCGATCCACTTCGGAGCGTCTTTTGATTTAGGAATTGGAAGGGAAAAGAAAGAGGACAATCTAACGTACACCCCCGCTTGGGGCCCCCCCTATGGGGTCCCCGATTAAGCCATGGAACTCCGGACTCAGGACCTAAACTCAGCGTTTCAACAGGACTGCATTCTGAAACCATTCAAGATTTCCATCCACACGAATACGGATATTGGTCCAACATCGAGATTGCAAGTATCCGTTTCTAAATACAGAGTAGCTGCGTTAAGAGCGTGCCTCTTTGTTAAAAATGATTCTATTGGTTTTCAGACATGTTTTACCTGCCTCGCGGCCATCTCTCTCTCTCTCTCTCTCTCTCTGCGCTTCGTAGCGCACTTGTGTTTCATGTATTTGTTTGTCGTCATTTTGTTTACCATGTAGAGTAGAGTTTAATAAAAACCCATAAAGGCATTTGTGATGAGTTCTCTGTGTTCAGGCTTACAAACTTGGTCACTTAAACTGTGTTTCGATCTATGCTACCTCTGCTCTTAATTCTGTTTGTTAAAGTCACGTTACTTATAGTAATGAGATAACGTTAGTGTATAAAATCATTGATGCATTTGCTGGACGGATACATATAGGATTTTTATCACTATACTGCTAATCAGAATTGTAAAATATGTATGTGTAATGACGATTATTATACATATTTTCCTTTGAGCTAAACTAATTCCTTGACTGAAATTGACGTTTTAAATAACTCATTTCATATATGTTTGATCTTGATAGATCTGGTGGAGAATCTTATTTGTTGAGTAAACTCATCCTTAATTCAACATGCAGCTAAAATCGCTACATAAATTGGTGGAGAATGCGGGCACAGTTTTAAACCTTGTTTTGTGAGCAGAACTCAGTGACTATTCATGTGTGTTTTTACGTGTGTTCATTGAAACCGAATACTCTTTTAAATGGCACTTTGATATGTATGAATGAAGGTGTGGACCTATCCTTGGAAGACTCTTGAGCTTCTCACAGAGAAAACCTCAGCGTCTGTCAAAGAATTAGTGACAATATAAAGACGAAGAAATCTCTTTATAACGCACTATATTATTAATTTACCGCCTACATTGAGCGAAGAAATCCTCTTTTAGCGCGAAGAAGACAGAGCGAGCGATGTTCCTCCCTCGTCTTATCTAAAGGCCTTATTGTTAATGCATAGCTAGGTGTAGCTGATGTGTATTCCAGTGCAAATTAACTAAGCTATTGCGCTCCCTGGGGTGAACAATCAGTGTAGCTGACTGATAATGTTTCTCCCATTCGCTTAACCCAGCGGATTTTATTAGTAAATAACTCCGGGTCAGTTTTACTATTTAAAGGGGGGTTTAACAAAAATCTTGATCAAGTTGTGTTTTTGTTTTATGTTACGGTCGGCGAAGAAATCCCGACCAAGTACACAAATAACTTTCAGGACGGCGAAGAAATCCCGTTAGTCAGTTATAGTGTAGTTTTGTGTGTTTATTGTTCGTGTAGGTTGGAAAGCCATGTACCCGTGTTCAGAAAACTGACACATTAGACACGCGATGAAATTACACTCGTCGCCATAGAAATTGCGCGTAAACGTAAGTTTAATTCCACACAGAATTGTGGAACCGGAAGTTCGGCAGAAGACATATAACCTTCTACTAACACTAGAGGTCAGTTTGTCTTAAAGTGTCTTAACACTTCTCCTGTCTCATCTCTGCACGACTTTCCCATTTTGTTTGGGCAACGCTTTGTGTGCAGTCTCAGCCAGTCTCTTCTTTTGTTTTATTTTACCGTTTACTGTATGAGAATATTTATTATTTGTTATTATATACAAACTATAATGATAATTAATATTATTCCATTATTGTTTTGATGGTTTGATTTTTCTTTATTTGAATCAGGGTTTCTTACATTCTGTGCCTGGCAGTTAGAATTGTATTTGATAATACTTAAATTTTAATTAAACCAACTTAATTGAATTTAAACTTTGATCAAAATAATCAGATTGCAATCTTTAAGGTGTTAGGATTAACTCCCAATTGCCTTATTTTCTTTATTTCAGTTATTCATTTAATGATTTTACTGACTTTTCTAAGACTCCATAGCGCCCTCTACCTATGGGCCCTATCGTAGACCTTAGTGTGGAGCCAGTTCACCCCCGCACGAAGAAACCCTCCTTCTCTATCCTAACCTCTCTTTCTCTTGACTCATCTGACTTTTATTCTTCTTATCACCAGAGACTGAACCTGTCTGAACATCAGTAAAATTTTTGGTAAATATGTTGATGAATCGAAAAGCCTAAGTCATAGAATGACCTCATAGGTAACACTCTTCAGCAACATTATTCATTATTTTCCTGTGTTTCACCCACACAATTATCCACCCCCGCCTTCACGGCTAGGATAATAAGCGTTTAGTTTGCGTCACTAACTGACAAACTCAGTTAAGCATTCAACACATAGCCCACATTTTTATCTCAGTAGATCTGTACGGACTTGCATCTTGCTGTTGTGCCTTTCTCTCTCCCCTGTGTCTCAATGTGTCCAGAAGATCCAATCCTGTCACCTGCCAGTCTAGCTAGAGACCAGGCAAAGCGCTGCAATGGACTCCTGCCTGGGACCAGCATCGGCACATGGCAACTGCGCTGAGAGCAGTTGGTCGGACGACCTAATCCGGCGAAGGGACCACGATCTGAACCAGAGCTACAACTACAGAGAGCCAACAAACTCATCTGAAGTGCACAGCCAGGATCATCGGTGACCACGCCCACGACCAGATCGTCCTACTAGAGCCAGAACGAAGGAAGCCGGGAGGAGCCAGAAGCACGTGCAGAACCGCCTAGACCAGCTGGACCTGCATACGACAGTGGATGAAGAGGACCAGGAGCTACAGGAGGAGATGAAAAGCTACATGAGTCCTTTGCAACACAGACTGAGCAAAGAGAGCTATTGGAGCAGATGCCAGAGAGGAGCTGGTAGGAAAACTCCAACAAGCAAAAGCTCTCTATAATGGCCCCGGCAGACAGCAACACAATGCCACGGCCAAGGCCTATAA
Organism: Triplophysa tibetana; assembly: GCA_008369825.1. Taxonomy (NCBI): domain Eukaryota; kingdom Metazoa; phylum Chordata; class Actinopteri; order Cypriniformes; family Nemacheilidae; genus Triplophysa; species Triplophysa tibetana. The sequence goes on from CM017894.1 coordinate 1,203,543, forward strand.
AGGCCCTCTGCAAGCAGTCCTTGCTGAAGTCCAAGCCATGACTCAGCAATGGAATCTAAATGAACTGAACTTCACTTGCAGACTACGATGTGAACAGACCGGAGAATGCAACAGATTCTCTCCTGTCGAGTCCCCCAGCTAAAAGCCCAAAGCTGCGAAAAGGGGGGGGGGTGAAACCCCACTGTTCACACCTTACTAGCCAGCAAACACATAGGGGTGGGGCAGGAGCCATCCAGAAGAACCTGCAGACACACACGCTGCATGGCCCCACAGACCCCAGCAAGCTGGCCAGAAAAATGACAGCTGTCACCACTAAATGCTGTCACCCTGAACACTGCAGGAGGCCACAACAAATGGCTACCTGCATAACATTGACTCTCAGGCATTAACACTGCCAAGTGTGACCACAAGAGACCGGTCAACTGATTAGGATCACCTCCAGCCAAGAGGACCACAGCATCCTATGCCAGCAGTCGGAAACTGTCAAAGCGGATTACAGCAACTACAACACATCTGCTACAGCCAGCATCCGAGCCTTCGTCAGACGACAGAACAGGCCGAAAGGGAAGAAGACTTCAAAGCAAAACTCTTCTCCCTCAGAAATCCGCATCACACTTTGAGTCAAAACCTAAGCGCTACAGCCTTTTTCCGCCACGATCACCTGATATCTGCGGAACTCAGCCCATAAGGCCTACAGAGAACATAGGCGCCGCCTCCATAAAGACTGTGTAAATCCTGCCTATCTCTGATCATCACAAAGAACTGACTATGTAGGGTGCACCACAGTAGCAGATCTTCAACAGAGACTCAGCAGATGTTACAGCCTGCCGGGAACAGCCAAGCACCAGACAGGAGGCCCTGAGACAACACAGTGTCACCACTTTCGTCGAACTCGGAAGACGACGCCCCGTGGAAACCCAGCTGGCAACCTAGGAGCTATTGACCTGTTCCGGCCCAACAGTCATCGAGGAATTCATCTCAACACCATGGATGACACCTGTACAAAGAGCAAAAGAACCGTGTAACTGCATCTGAGACAGCAGAGATCCTGGGGACATCAAAGGAGCTGATTCTACAAGAAACCTCAACAGGAGGATTTAAATCCAAATCAGACTCTTTCTCACCACGAGTGGCTTTTGAAACAAACAACCCTCTTGAATGCCCCTTTTCTGAGAAAAAATTCCAGATCTCTGTAACCTGCTGGTCGACCACAGAGACATTCTACTACAAGATGAGCATATATGGGCAGATATCTCAGACATCAGCTTTACACTGTTCACACGCTCTCCACAACAACACCAGCTTCAGACATTTCTTCTTCCCTCAAGTGCGCACAGTATCCATTGGACTCATGCCTGTCAACCACAGCAACGACCTAGGACACCTGTGCTCTGAACTTGAAAGGGAATAACCAATGCTGAACATGCTACTTCCTGGTTCTCGCAAATCTCACAGCCCCATGGGGGGCCCTCTCAAGTGCGAGAACCTTCTACTAGACCTACAAGAACAGCCCAGAGCTTTGACCTCTGGTAAATAAATGAGACTGTTGTAACTGCATTCACCAAAAGGGGTCACTGTTCAGCTCAACACACAGTGTGACCAAGCCTTCAACCACACATATTCAATGGAATACGTGGAGCATGGCCCACTCTGGAAGCCACACCCCCTTTTTACCGAATAAGTCATCTTTTTGCAGCGTGCATACTGTACAAGTGAGTACACTTTCCAAAGATTTTGAACAATGTCTTTATGAAGAGCATGACAGCGGATTACCACTCCAAGGAGATGGACCACGCCCTGCCATCAACTGCCAGTGCTAGAGCTGCTCGTCACAAAAGACAATGATGCAGAACTAATGTCAACTATGTGGCCCCCATCACAGAACCACATGACATTACATCCCAAGCTAGCTGCATCCTGGGCTACACAGGACACCACCTACAAGGTTCGTGAAATGTTAAAAGAACTGCCCACTCATGTAAATGAGCGCTCAAGACGGTGCCATGTACACACCAAATGGCACCTGCGCTTCACCACATGCCTGATTGACCCTTGCTGAACGGAGTTCCATCTGAATGTTGGACTTGCCAAACACTGCCTTAACACTGGTCTACACTGACAGCGTGACCAGAACGATAGGGGGGGTAAGCCAAGCACCAGCAAAACATGGCTCTTACCACAGCCTGAGTTCAGACAGCACCACCACAACATCGCCAGGGCCAGCAATGAGACCCCAACCTTGTCCTACACCGCTCACCAGTACTTCAATGAAAGACCCCGGAGTGTGACACCAGCCTTTGCCCAGCAATCACTGCAGAACACCTGAAGGCCAGAGAGCATGCTGCACCCGGCAAGATTCACAAGAGGAAAGTGATGTGAGTAACAAGATTTGGTATCATATCTTTGCCCAGCTAAGTGAGACGGGGGGGGAATATGTAGACAAAACCCTTCTCCATGACACAGGACTACAGGCTTTTGCATGGAAGCCAATCATGCCATCCCACCTGCTGTTTCATCAAGGACTGCTGCTGTGCATCTCCGTGGAGGCAGGAAACATCCTAACCAACCTGTTGCAAGAACCAGCAAACAGGTGCATGGGTGCACTCCCTTGATGTCTAAGCAGGATCGAAAAGATGAAAGGTACCCAATTAAAGACAATACCTGACCACTCGGGAGCATTCTCTGCCTGTATGTCGAGATCCTGTGGACCAATAGGAACCTCCAGTGATCCCGCCATCATGATCTAACTATCCATCGTCAGCTGAAGTTTACATTCGCACTTCCTCTTCCGAAAGGGGGGATATGTAGTGACTGGATCAGTGTGAAAAAAGCCATTCAACCCCTGACTCCCTTTTGTCCCTTCTAGATACCATCATCTAAAGATCAAAGCAAGTATGGCTCCATGAGTCTGGGTTTGCGTTTGGAACTTGCACCGATAGTGTGATAACCATTTGGTTTCTCTGTAGGACATTTACGACTCCGTAGCTTCAAAGCATTGCTTTTAAGTCTCTGTCTCACCTCTTACTTAACATCTGAGCTAACCAGAGAAACTTCTCTGACAAATAGGAACCTATGTGCTTAAACTGTCCTTTCATAAAAATGTATCTAAATGTCTGGTTATATGTTGGCGCTCGTGCCATTATAAATACTCTGTAACTGTTAGATATGCAAGTTTTGATTTAGGGTTCATTTGATGTATTCATACGTTGGGAGGATTCACAGCTCAAAGACTTGCATGTTTCATATGTAACTACACATCTCTGAATTCCCTATATGATGAGCTATGTTATAAAAACATAGCATGCATCATACTTTGTCCATAACTAAGTTTAGGTATTAAATGCTAACTGACCATACTGTCAGAGCCATGCAAATGAGGCGCCATGAGAAAGGACCTCTCTTTGGCCCACGGATCTCCTTCGTGGCATTGGCCCACAGACCATCTGGGGGCAGGGCAGGTATGCATTTAAAACACCATCACCGATCCACTTCGGAGCGTCTTTTGATTTAGGAATTGGAAGGGAAAAGAAAGAGGACAATCTAACGTACACCCCCGCTTGGGGCCCCCCCTATGGGGTCCCCGATTAAGCCATGGAACTCCGGACTCAGGACCTAAACTCAGCGTTTCAACAGGACTGCATTCTGAAACCATTCAAGATTTCCATCCACACGAATACGGATATTGGTCCAACATCGAGATTGCAAGTATCCGTTTCTAAATACAGAGTAGCTGCGTTAAGAGCGTGCCTCTTTGTTAAAAATGATTCTATTGGTTTTCAGACATGTTTTACCTGCCTCGCGGCCATCTCTCTCTCTCTCTCTCTCTCTCTGCGCTTCGTAGCGCACTTGTGTTTCATGTATTTGTTTGTCGTCATTTTGTTTACCATGTAGAGTAGAGTTTAATAAAAACCCATAAAGGCATTTGTGATGAGTTCTCTGTGTTCAGGCTTACAAACTTGGTCACTTAAACTGTGTTTCGATCTATGCTACCTCTGCTCTTAATTCTGTTTGTTAAAGTCACGTTACTTATAGTAATGAGATAACGTTAGTGTATAAAATCATTGATGCATTTGCTGGACGGATACATATAGGATTTTTATCACTATACTGCTAATCAGAATTGTAAAATATGTATGTGTAATGACGATTATTATACATATTTTCCTTTGAGCTAAACTAATTCCTTGACTGAAATTGACGTTTTAAATAACTCATTTCATATATGTTTGATCTTGATAGATCTGGTGGAGAATCTTATTTGTTGAGTAAACTCATCCTTAATTCAACATGCAGCTAAAATCGCTACAACAATAACGAAACACAATGTAGACTAAATGTGGTTTAAAAAATAAAAACTATGCTGAAATGTCTGATGATATGAACAAATGAACTTCATCTCCAGAGTTGCTTTGAAGGTTTATTTTACAAACGTTTGCTGTTTAAGTGAATCTATCGGCAAACACAAAACTAAACCGTCTTCCCAAAGACACATCAAAATAAAGTCTCGCTAAACTGAACACTCAGACAAAAAATACTTTAGTGAAATTAAAAAGGTATTTGCTATTGAGAATTGTAGTGCAGTTGTAGTAAATTGATAAACACTGGAAATTAAAGTAAAGTTAAAAAACACGATAGTATCTAAGAAATTTACTGCAGTTTACTATAGTTACTGCAGATTAATAATATGGCCCCAATTTTCCATCTGTATATATTGTGAATGTTATTATGAATGTTGTTACAAATATGGTTGAACGATTATTTCAACTAAAGATGCCTTTCTCGATAATCTGCCTGAATTGTCTAAAATATCTAGCATGAGTAAAAACGTTGACGATTTTGACACTACTATTGAAAATTTTAACTCTACCTTCTCGGAAATATTAGACACAGTTGCTCCTCTGCGTTTAAAGAAAATTAAAAATAGCAGCCCAACACCGTGGTATAATGAACACACTCAGTTTCTAAAGAAAGCGTCCCGGAAAATGGAGCGCAACTTTAAGAAAACTAATTTAGAGGTATTTTGTATAGCATGGAAGGATAGTACTCGAAAATACAGGAATGCCATAAAAATTTCTAGATCCGCCTACTTTTCATCACTAATAGAAGAAAACCATCACAACCCTAGGTTTTTATTTAACACCGTGGCTAAATTAACAAAAAATAAGTTGTCAGCGACGTCAGATTCTGATTATCAGCATAACAGTGAGGAATTTATGAACTACTTCACTAGTAAAATCCAAGATATAAGAGAAAAAACTATAACAATGCAACCTGAAGTTAAACCCACTGAACAAACTAACTACAGCACCCTTAAGGAGAAATTGCAATTATTTCCTTCAGTAGATCACGATGAACTGTTTAAAATCATTAGATCATCTAAATCAACAACATGCATGCTAGACCCTATACCTACAAAACTACTGAAAGAAATGCTCCCAGAAATTATAGATCATCTTCTTAGTATTATTAACTCATATCTGACATTAGGACATGTGCCTAAAGCATTTAAGGTGGCTGTTATAAGGCCCCTTGTCAAAAAACCCAAACTCGACCCTAAAGAACTAGGGAATTACAGGCCTATATCGAATTTACCTTTTATATCTAAAGTTCTGGAAAAAGTAGTTTCAACTCAATTATGTTCCTTCCTCCAAAGGAATGACATTAATGAAGAAGTCCAGTCTGGATTTCGAGCATGTCACAGTACAGAGACTGCTTTGATCAGAGTTACAAATGATCTGCTTTTAGCGTCTGACCGTGGCTGTATTTCGTTATCGGTGCTGCCAGACCTTAGTGCTGCATTTGACACCATTGACCCCAGCATACTTCTACATAGACTCGAAAATTATGTCGGCATTAACGGAATAGCATTGAAATGGTTTAAGTCTTATTTATCTGACCGTTTTCAATTTGTAGCAATAAACATTGAGGTGTCCCGCAAAAAAGGTCCAGTAAGGTGTTCCACAGGGCTCAGTCTTAGGGCCTCTGCTCTTCGCATTATACATGCTACCTCTAGGACAGTGGTTCCCAAAGTGGGGGTCACACACGTGAAAATGCACACCTGAACACCAAATTGCACTTTGGCTCAACGTATTTATGCGAAAAACATTCTCCGCGCTGACTTACATTAAGAATAAACACAGGTCACGGCGTAACGTGGAAGATGATCTGGGGGTGGCGATCTCCATAAATTGAACCTAGAGTGGACATGCTTTGCTCCGCGCACAGCGCCCATCCATCACATTAGGCGTTTTTTCTGAATACAAAGTTATTGTTGTATGTCTGTTACAGGCAGCTTGTTCGTATTCTGTCTGTACGCATTTCACAGTTATGGGATGTATTTGTTTTTGTCCATAATTTGTTAATAAAATCGCCTGGCTTAGAGATTGTGTTCCTTTTTGTTTTAGCTCTGTCATTATGTAACCAAATCGCAAATCCTCACAAGCTGTCGGAGGAAAACACAGAGAGGAGAAAGGAGGGGGGGGGTCGCGGGTCGTCAGCAGTCTAATATTGGGGGTCGTGGTCTGAAAAGTTTGGGAACCCCTGCTCTAGGAGATATAATAAAGCAACATGGAATTAGCTTTCACTGTTATGCTGATGATACTCAACTTTACATTTCCTCGAAGCCTCATGAAACCCAGCATTTTCATCGAATAAAGGAATGCATTGTCGATTTAAAAAACTGGACAAACTAGAAGTATTACTATCTGGACTGAAAACCGCAATATGTAACAACCAAGAATACTGCTTAACTATTGACAGATGCTCCATAAAATCCTCGTCATCAGCTAAGAATCTTGGTGTTGTATTCGATAGTACTCTGTCATTTGAAAGCCATGTCGCCAACACCTGTAAAATTGCATTTTTCCATTTTAAGAATATATCTAAACTACGTCATATGCTGTCACTGTCAGATGCAGAAAAATTAATTTATGCATTCATGACATCAAGACTAGATTACTGTAATGCACTTTTAGGTGGTTGCCCTGCAGGCCTATTACAAAAACTGCAACTGGTTCAAAACGCGGCAGCTCGAGCTCTTACACGTACAAAAATGTATGAGCATATAACCCCGGTTCTGTCAACCTTGCACTGGTTACCTATAAAGCATCGCATTAACTTTAAGATCTTGCTTATTACCTATAAAGCCCTACATGGTCTAGCGCCGCAGTATTTGAATGAACTTCTATTGTATTACAGACCTCCACGTACATTACGCTCTCAGGTGTCCTGTCAGTTGGTAATGCCTAGAATTTCAAAATCAAGTGCAGGTGGTAGATTCTTTTCTTATCTAGCGCCTAAACTTTGGAATATTCTTCCCGGCTCGGTCCAGGAGGCAGACACACTCTGTCAGTTTAAATATAGACTAAAGACGCATATTTTTAATCTTGCATACACTACACTTCCATAATATTAATCCTCAAAGGATTTAGGCTGCATTATTTAGATCAACCGGAAACAGGAACACATCCAACAACAAATGATGTACTTGCTGCATTAAAGAGTGCAGAACAGTACTCTACTCTCAGCCAGTCTTGTCTCTTTGTCCCAAGGGTGCCGCAGATGTAGTTCATGCCCAGACCTGATGGCAGAGCTGAGAGTGGAGCTGGATAATGGAGGCGGCAACTTTGATTTTCCTACAACATTTCAAATGCTATTAGATTGTTAATGATAATCTTAAATCTATCATTAACCTTTGTGACGGGGGTAAGAGACACGACACAGACATGGCGGTGGTGTAAGCAACCCCAACGGGGATTTTAATGCACAATTCATGAATAAACATAAACAAAAGGGTATAATCCAGGGTGCTCTCCGCCGCTCCGTGCTTGGGCAATCGGGTCCTCCGTGTCCCCCTCGCTGGGGACATCCTCGCTCTCACTCGGGGGTATGTGAGACACAGCATAGGGTGCTGTGTGTCCTGGGACCTCGAGTTATGGGAGAAGGCGGCTTATATGCCCGGCAGCTAATCGGCGTCAGGTGCGCTCAATCAGCGCTAGCTGCCGGGCTGTGTCCCAGGTGACGCTGATCCCAGAACAGCGCCTCGTCACATTCCCCCCCCAAGCGTCAACCTGGTACCGGGGCAGCTCCTGGATGCGCCTCGGGAAGACAATAAGAGGTGGAAGGGAGAATGCCATCTGACAGCCGGTCCTATGCTGACGGGACCACGGCCTGCAAGACGGGCTGAACGACGGACTGGATCGATGGCTAACGCACAACCGGGACTCCCCTCTAGGCAGCACTTGCAGACGGCTGAGCAGCGTCCTCTGTCGGCTCGGCAGCCGTCCACGGGCTGAGCCAAACTCCTCGGCAGCTGGGCAGTGCTCTTGGGCGGCTACAGCGCTCTCCGGTGGCTGGGTAGCACGGTCGGGCAGCTGGACAGCTGTCTCTACCGGCTGGGCAGCTCTGTCGGGCGGCTGGGCAGCACTGTCGGGCGACTATGCAGCGCTCTCTGGCGGCTGCGCCGTACTCTCGGTCGGCTGGGCCGTTCACTCGGTCGGCTGCGCTCTCTTGCGTCTGGGCAGCTCTGTCGGGCGGCTGGGCAGCGCTCCCTGGCGGCTACGTCGTACTCTCGGTCGGTTGGGCAACATTTTCTGCCAGCTGGGACTGACCTCCGGTTCGGAGCCGTCGATCTCCCTCTCTCTCGCTTCTTCAACGTCCTCGGGATCCTCCCTCTCGAACGCGGAGAAAGAGGGTCTGTCCGTCCTTCGCTGGACCCCGGAAACACGGAGGAAAACCCGCACGGTTGTCGTGTCGGTCTCTCACCTCTACTGCCCGCATTCTCCACCAGTTGTGACGGGGGTAAGAGACACGACACAGACATGGCGGTGATGTAAGCAACCCCAACGGGGATTTTAATGCACAATTCATAATTAAACATAAACAAAAGGGTGAAAAAAATCCAGGGTGCTCTCCGCCGCTCCGTGCTTGGGCAATCGGGTCCTCCGTGTTCCCCTCGCTGGGGACATCCTCGCTCTCACTCGGGGGTATGTGAGACACAGTATAGGGTGCTGTGTGTCCTGGGACCTCGAGTGCTGGGAGAAGGCGGCTTATATGCCCGGGGGAACATCTCACTTTGTTTGATTTGAACAAATAAACTTAACTCTTTGACACCTGGACTTTCTTTGTCTGAGAGATGTTTTGAAAAGCAAAATCAACTTTTGCCACATCAGCACACACATGTTTGAAAATGTTTTTACAACATCTTTCAGCCTTTTACCCATGAGAATGATCTTATAATTATCCTTCAAACACCCAACATGAGAGATAATCTGAACCGACATGGAAAGAACATTATAATTTTGGATGCCACTCATTGCGTCAACCAGTATAATTTTCCACTTTATACACTGGCTATAAGAGATGACTATGGCCATGGAGTTCCAGTTGCCTTTATAGTAACAAGCAATGAAAAAGAGGCAACACTGGGATTGGCTTTACAGCAATTTAGGAGAGTGTGTCCTGCACCAAGGTTTTTATATTTTATTTAATTCAGTTTAATCTATATAGTGGTTTTTACGTTTAAATTTTCATTTTTGCATCTTTACATACATTGTAATCAAAATTATAATAAGTGAATAAATTAAGAGATATGGTATTAAAATACATGATATAATTGCAAGGTTGTCTCTATGAAATGTAAACTTAATACACTCAACTGAAATTGATACTACGTTGGATTGTCATAAACTGTCAGTTGTTAATTAAAGTATACATTTAATTCAGAACATTATTCACAGTATTATAGTTTGTGTAATATTTACAAGATTTACAGAGATAAGTGAAATTGAATAAGTTGTGTATTCATCCTTATAGTTTTTGTTTCCTGAAGGTGCTTCATGGTGGACAAGGACATGTGTGAGATAAATGCTTTGCGGAGAGTCTTTCCAGAGTCAGATATCCTTCTGTGCTGGTATCATGTTATTCAAGTATGTATATCCATTCCATACATGCATGCACTTACACACAGACACACGCGCACAAACCAAATAATGTAATAGATGTCTCTGTTTTCAGGCTGTTGTCCGTTGGCTTTCAAAAACAGACTCTGGTGTTAGTGGATTATCAAAAACTGATGTCAGGACAGAAATTGTTTCTTTCATCAGAAAGATGAAGCTTTGCCCAACAGTATGTAAAATGATTCCCTTTCGTTTTCTTGTGCCCTATTATACTTACATGTGTATTTTTATTTTAGGGAAAATTGTTTAATTTAACATTAAATTACTTATGATTTTTAATATTCGAATATAGGAACTTGACTTTAAGTCAACTGCTGAACAATTCCTCAAGAGGTTTGAAGATATCCCAGCTCTTTGCTCATACTTCAAGGATCACTGGCTGGAAATAGGAAACATGTGGTCTGACTTTGGTCGATGCTACAACCATGCGGATTCTGATACAAACAATCTTGTTGAAACGTATTATTTAACTTCATCATGAATTAACAATGCAAAGTTTAGTAATAGAGTCACAAGTGTTTTGAATTTAAAAATGATCAAGGTCACACAATCACACTAAAACATATTTTGTTTTCCTTTCCTTGTCAAAGTAGATTTTTCCATCGCCTTAAATATCAGTTTTTGGGTGGCACTAGGAACCGTAGGCTGGATGATCTTATAAAATTCTCCTCAAGAAGACAGATGGATACTTCCAGGCCATTCAAGATTTGCAGGCAGTTGGAAGAATGAACAATGCTTCTTTGAAGTCAGGACAAATACTTCAATCAGCATCACGATTGATAGAGAAAGGTTGGCAGAATAACATCAATCTTCTATCCAACGACATGTACCTTTATGAAGTTACATCAGAACAAACCACTGGTCTAACCTACAAAGTTTGTCCATCTGAAAGTTTTTGTAGCTGCCCAATGGGAATCAGAGGACAACGATGTAAACACCTTGTACTTACTGATTTGCTGAGTGAACATGATTCTCAGAAGTTCCCTGCTTTGGATTTTCAAATGAATGCACATGCTAGTGTGATTAAGCAAAATAAACTTTACTCAGTTCTGTGCTTGACACTAAAAAGGTGGATGTTAAAAGTTTATGCAACGAGAGAATTTACCACACTTCTGCAACAACACTTCAGTGTACCTGTTGTACATACTCGCACCATGAGAAATGTGCTTGCCTCCTTCTGGAATGTGAATTATTTGATATCACGTTAAAAACAGCTGCTACTATAGATCAGGATACATCACAGCAAGTCAACATGGACACTGCTGCAAACCCCTCAAAAACTGAAATTCAGATGTTAAATGAAATACTGGAGACTGTGCAAAAATGGCAGTCAATTCCCCAGCACATTTGCCACCAAATAAAAGAATTACACGACACTGTAACAAATGGCTCCAAGACTCGACCTACATGTACAGAAATAAATGTGGATTTGACCAGGAAGATAAGACCATTGTTTCCACACAGGGCAAAAAACATGAAACGGAGATATGGAAAGAATTTTAAAAGGCTAAATACTAAAGCTAAATACAGAAATTGAATGCAAAAATGATAGACATCCAAGATTTTGTAACAGAATGTAACATGTTTATTTTGTAATATCTTTACATAAAAGCAATGAAGATAAAGAGACTACTGTTTAGGTCTATTGTTGAAAAGTTTTTCATACATTTATGTATATATGTACTTGTTTAATACTATTGATCTGGTAATGCCATCTCTACATTTAAAATAAGCTGCATAACCATGTGACATTTAACAACAGTTCACAGTCTGAATTTGTGTTATAAAATCAATGCACATCTAATTAAACTGACTGATTAAAAACGAGATGACAACATCTACAACTTGTGGTCCAAATGAATGGGTTATCAGACTAAAAGGTGATTCCTCTCCCAGTCTTTCCCTAAGCAAGCACTGGAGAGTGCGCAGTGCATTCCTATTAAGGGTGAATGGATAGATTTGTAAGTAGTAAATATAAACATTTCATCCTTGTATGTGGAAATCAACTTACTTTGCAACCTCTGCCTCAGCACCTGGAATACTTGTACTCATATCTAGGGTGACATGTCGCCCAAGCATTGCCCCAAGCTCCTGGGCTAAGTCTGTGGCCTCCCCTTCACTGAGGGCAGAGAATATGCTAACTTTAGTCTTTGTTTTTTTTGGTCGTTGTTCGCTGAGCTCCTCTGGGAGATCCTCTTTACGAACCTTTTGATAAACCAATGTGTTAGTATGAAGTACAAATGATTTGTTGTAATTAAAATCAGATCAAATGAATGTACAAACCCTAATCAGACTTCTTAACATGTTGTTTGACATGTTTTCTGCCGTGATCCTTCTTTTTAATTCATCTGCAGTGATTGTGTATTTTCTTTTGGTGCCTGGCACTGACAGCCTTCCCAACACTGTATAGTTTCCTCCCTGAGCTGAATTAGACTCGTCTCTTTCATGATGTCTTTTTCCTTTCTCTTTATTTTCTTTTACTTTCTCATTTGCTATGCTTTCCTCTTGCCTTCTCTGTTTACTTTTGTTTTCCTCAGCGTCTTTCCCTCTCTCAAAAATGTTTTGCTGCTCTTCACTTTCCTCTTCTTCTGCTTTGATTTCCTCTGGTTCTCCTCCCTCTGCTGCACATGCAAAACTCAGATCGATCAGGTAATCATCAGTATTATAATTTTTACAATAAATGTATCAGTTTCATACATCTACCACATCAACACAACCAAGTTATGCTTGTGTACCATAAACTACCAAAACTATTTAAAGTCATTTGTAAGAAAATACTATTTTGCCATTTTACTTGATTAAAATTAATTTGGATTAGAATTTGAACGATTATATCAGGATTTTGCAATGTTCTCCAAAAATAAGTATAACACCTTCTAGACAACTTTGCATTTTGTCCCTGATCTGTGCACGCTTTGAAAATGCATCGGCCAGTGTAAACCAGGATGTACAGCTCATTGATGAGTTCTACAGTCTACAGGTAAGGAAGGAAACATAAATGTGTTGTATTTTCTTTTGTGATATGAAAATATATGTGAAAAATATCGCCCAAGTGCCAACCAGCATCTAGAAAAAAATTACTTTCAAAACTTACATTCAGAAAGTGCTCTGCATAGAGTAGGACAAATAGGCCACATTCAGAGCTGTTTCCCTGCTGTTCAGGTACCTGTACTTTGAGGGCTGGCACAGAATCCGCAGAATATATCCGAGGCTTTTGTTTTGTGTTTTTCCACATTTCTGTTAAGTAACTGAAAAAAAACTTTATTAAATCGACACCTTAGTTGTAAAGCTTTATTATGTGTATCATAGAGGGTATACATATAAGTAGATATATACAACAATATACAACAGAACCAACCTTCAAATATTTTGGAACACCTCCATGCTATCACTCACTTCTACTGGCCTGGAGTCTAACATTAAAATGCAAGGCCTAAAAGTAAAACGCAACTGATCAAAGACTAAGAACTCTTAGATTCACAACACAAATGTGAGATAAATTCATTGTAGGGGCAACAGCACATAATTTAACTACACAAATATAACTACGGTTTAATTACCCATACGTAATAAACATTTACCTCTTTCTTTGTACCAGTTTTCGCCCCCTTTTGATGTATTCCACTTCTTCATTCCCAGGGAAGCACACAATCATGAGTCTCCAGTGATTTCTGAAAAAAAAAAAATGTATAGACAATATAAACAACATAGGTTTCTATAATTACCTATGTGCAATATACAGTAAGAGGCACAGTCATGTCTTCAACTACAAACATTTTAAAGGGATTCTTCACCCAAAAATGAAAAATTGTCATTAACTCAACGTCAGATTGTTCCAAACCTGTAAAAAAATTTTTTGATGCTGAATACATTGGAAGATATGTGGAAGAAAGTCAGATATCATCCCTCATTTACTTCCACAGTAGGGAAATAAAGAGTATGGGAGTCAATAGGGGGTGAGATCTGACATTATTCCAAATGTGTGTTCAGCAGTACACAGACATTTATACAGGTTTGGAACAATCTGAGAGTAAATGATAGCAGAATTTTTGGGTAATGTATCCCTTTAATGGACACATTTAGAGTAAAAGTACATTCAATTAGTCTTTGGTGTGATTTAACTATCATCTTCAACTTTTTTCTGAATGTGCTGTAATGTAAAATGATCATTTTTGTTTCATTCTGTAAAATATTCCCATATTTCTTTTTTAATTGCATTTATTTGCAGAACATGTAATGTATACTCATATTCATTTAAAAACAATTGTATTTGAAGGAAAGTAAAACCATGGAAAAATTAAGAGACGTCTTGACTTTTCCCTACAATCAGCATTTCCAATTTCTACATGTTTTCAAATCTTGAATACTGTAAAGTCAAAATACATTACATCTTGTTATGTTGACAGTTTAGTCCGGTTTCAAATTGTCTGCAAAATAATATAAAACTTTATGCTTTTGGAATTAGGAAGAAATTTTGGTAGTAAAATGAAAAATAGTTGAAATGACTCATACATATATACCTACAAATAGTCAATTATATTATATCTAAATTATAGAAACAATATAAAATTGATTTAGTTGCCATGTCCATTAATGGGCAAAGGAACTAATGAAATCTTGCGATAAAAAATGAAAAATAACCACTAAAATAGTTCTCACCCAAGGACATTTTCAACTATCAAAAGATAGTCCTTGCGAAAAATGTCCTCATGTTTTGTCCATCTGATGACATCTGTGAATCCACTACAATCGCAAAGATGACATGGTAAAAATGGTTAAGCATGTGGTTAAAATTCAAATTTTTAAATAAAATTTAAAATATACTTTTGAGAGAACATGGCTTATTTAAATCCCATTCTATAGAGCAAGTCTATAGAACATGTACAAACGCATAAAGAGAAACAAGCTGTGATAATAATTTTATATTTTATCTAATGATCCCTTTGTCTTCCATAACGTGAGTGAATCCTACCTAGTTTTTAGCTTTGTGTAAAAGTGCACTGGGTAGATCAAAGATTTCCGCCTTATATTTGGTCCCAATTCTTCATGAACAGATCTTGAAGTTTGTAAAAATTAGAAAAGAGATTGATAAGACTATTATGCTGTGCAGTTTTCAGATACATCAGCAAAATTACCTCAACTGAATGTCCATAACAATGTCATCAAGCCACATTCCATCGTTCAATGTAACCAATGATTCTTCTGTTAATGAGGGGACACCGAAGACCCTCAAAGGAAAAATACAAAACCACACACTATTAGTGCAGCAGTTTATGGTTTAATAAATGAAGACAACATTTCATTTAATGTTTACCCTTTTTTCTTCTCCATTGTTAATCGACCTGGTGATTCTTATGAATAAAGAAAAAAATGTTAGCGCTTGCAATAAAGAAATACTGTGAACAACTGTTGTTTATATAACAACACAGGCATATGATGACCCTGGATCAACACAGGCATATGATGACCCTGGATTAGCACAGAAATATGATGACCCTGGATCAACACAGAAATATGATGACCCTGGATCGACACAGAAATATGAAGACCCTGGGTCAACAAAGAAATATGAAGACCCTGGATCAACACAGAAATATGAAGACCCTGGGTCAACAAAGAAATATGAAGACCCTGGATCAACACAGAAATATGAAGACCCTGGGTCAACACAGAAATATGAAGACCCTGGATTAGCACAGAAATATGAAGACCCTGGATCAACACAGAAATATGATGACCCTGGATCAACACAGAAATATGAAGACCCTGGATCAACACAGAAATATGAAGACCCTGGGTCAACACAGAAACATGAAGACCCTGGGTCAACACAGAAATATGAAGACCCTGGATCAACACAGAAATATGAAGACCCTGGATCAACACAGAAATATGAAGACCCTGGATCAGCAGAGAAATATGAAGACCCTGGATCAACACAGAAATATGAAGACCCTGGATCAACACAGAAATATGAAGACCCTGGATCAACACAGGCATATGATGACCCTGGATTAGCACAGAAATATGAAGACCCTGGATCAACACAGAAATATGAAGACCCTGGATCAACACAGAAATATGAAGACCCTGGATCAACACAGAAATATGAAGACCCTGGATCAACACAGAAATATGAAGACCCTGGGTCAACACAGAAATATGAAGACCCTGGATCAACACAGAAATATGAAGACCCTGGGTCAACACAGAAATATGAAGACCCTGGATCAACACAGGCATATGATGACCCTGGATTAGCACAGAAATATGAAGACCCTGGATCAACACAGAAATATGAAGACCCTGGATCAACACAGAAATATGAAGACCCTGGGTCAACACAGAAATATGAAGACCCTGGATCAACACAAGCATGTGATAGTTCACTGCTTTTATTTAGAATCCATTGATCAATTACTGTTTATATTACGAACCTAAGTGAAAGATGACTCGGAATCGACACAATGTTGTCCCCAGATCAGCAAAAGATATTTTATTGTTTCAATTATCATCGATCCAACTCTATAAGTGAAGATTTGTAAATAAAATATCGTCTTCCACATGAACAAATAAAAACGTGGAACGCAGATCGGGTGACACGATCGCGGGGAAATAACTCCTGGACTGTGCGGCTAAACAGTTACGGGTTCGGATGCCGATTTACATCTTATAAAGGCATTTAGTTAGTGTTGGCGTTACTTGTTAATCCATCGTGAAATTGAGATGCGATAGAAAATTGTTTGGACGATTAACGCCTCATATGGCAGTCTAAGCGATTGCTAGCGTCAGTACACAAACCATAATAAAACTATAAAACAATAAGGAACCTTATGCTTAGCAGGGGCGCATTTAAAATGATATAAGTTATAAACTTACCTTGGCTGCACCAAAAGAATGTGGAGCGTTGTGTCTTGTAAGGCGAAAATCAGAAACCGTCGCTGGACGAAAAGCGGCGCTCAAACTCAACGAGGTGACGTTGATGATGCTGATTGGTTGAACCGTTGAAGGTGAAGGGCCTCCCTTGTTGACCCAGGAACGCGTCGAACTCGGCAAAATCAGGTCGTGCGAATGGCTAAGCGTCCCAATACGATCGATAATTACTTCAAGAAAACAAAAATAGATATTGCTGCTGATGAAGGACATATAACCGAGTAGACAACAGAGCAGATTTGAAAATGAGAATCTCACATGTGAGCCGTCAGGTCAGTTGCAAATTGCAGCAGTTAGCCAGGCCTCGACAGACAGCGCGCATCCTGAGCGAGATCCAGTTCACGGACCAAAAATGTGTACCAACTTTATTGAAATCTGTCCGTATCAACCAGTTATTTAATTTCCAGTGACTGACGGTAGAAAGTTCAGAAAAGACTGGTATGGGATTTATGAATGGCTGGAATATAGTCCCGCCATTGATCGGGCTTTTTGTCTTCAATGTCGCGCATTTGGTGGCAACGAGACTAAAATAGACACATTCAAGTCACTGGATTTGCCAACTGGAAATAAAAATCTACTAAAGTACGGCTGTTTTGTTTAGTTGTTACTCAAATCTGCCTGTTTAAAATATCTGTGAATAGTTTGATGATGCAGGTACTCAAAAGGCTGTTGATGTTTTTTCTTGCCCCCCGAACTCGAAAGTTAAATGCCGCCCATGCATTCAGAGGTGATCTTGTTAAGCATTTACCACTATGTTCTGTCACCATAAATAAGGTTAAGAATTTGTTGTAATCTTGTGTTATAGTTTTAAGGTGTCCAATTTGTTCTGTGATGCTTACCCCAAAATGAAGGCAGCATCTGTAGGATGTTTTTTTTACAAAGCATCTGGTACAATTTGTACTCCAACCCCTATTCTAAGTTTAATACATAGTTGTGAAGTAAAATTGTTTTATGTGTGAAAGTGTATATTTTTACATAAATCATATCACATTGACAGTCTTAGTATTCTTTTAAATATAAGATGCATCACCAAAATTACTGATGTTTATGTGATATATTCAATGTTTCTAAACCCATTAATCCCCACTGACCTTCATTATGAGAATAAAATCAGTTCCCCTGGATTTTGTTCAGAATACCTTCCTATTTTTTGCTTTTAGTGTAGACACATTTAAAATGTAATATTTAAAAAATCTTTTCCATAGGCACTTTTCCTAAATTTCCTAAAAATTATATTCTTAAGTTCTAATTTACTAAGTTTGTATTTATTGTTTATTCAGGTGGACAGGGAAGACGGCGGCTGAATTTAGTTCCCCCAGAATCTGAAAGATACTGTGGTAGCACCATCAGAAGTGTAACTGGAGGGGGAAAAAACATGCTGTATATTGTCCCTTTACAGGATGAATTTGACCTGTCACCATTCCTTATGATGCTCTGGAATTTTCTTTGATGCCAAAAGCTGAATGCAAAAAATGCTTTAAAATGATGCCAATGCAGATTCTTGCCTTTCATCTTAGAGAATGCAGCGCACCGGAATATGAGACGCTTTCAGAATCTGAAGCAGAGGTACAATAAAATATATTAGCAAACCTCATGGAGGCTGCATATAAAAATGTGTGAAAAAAATATTTTTAAGGAAATGTTTTTGTCTCTTTCTAGGTAGCTGATTTACCTTCTGCCACTGAAGATGAGGTTATGAGTTTTGCAGTGGATGAAATCATTTGAATTGCCTTTTAAGTGTATTCTGCGTAATTACTTGCATTTTAGTCGCGAGATGCAATGTGTCCCGCATGCATGAAAACATTTCCTATGAAAGAATTGGAGCTCCATTCCAGTTTCTGTGGTGATTTGGAAAGGTAATGATAATACCATTCATAGTAATTTCAAGTGCATCATATGGTATAGGTTTTGGCATGTTACATTAAGTCTTGGATCATGAACATTGATCAAGGGGTTTCATCATTACATAAACTGTATAGTTTGTTATATTAAATCCTTGCATTTTCTCCCTAGTCCCGTGTCCATTCGGTCAAGGAGTTCCGAAATATTGCCTCCACAAAATGAAGAAATGTCATGGTACGTTCATTAAGAAAGTAATATAAATGTTCTCAGATAATGTAGATGTTTAACTTGAATAAGAAACAGAAAGTTAAAAGCAATTGCAATTAAAAATTCACAGTGAGGAGAACGTCCTAAAATGGCTTGACTCTCAAGTTGACACCACCAAAGAGTTCAGCATCTGTGTGTCTAATGAGTCTCTTGGAATGAGGTCTCTTACTGTTGAGGCGACAAAAGTTGAGCCCTCCAGTCAACACATTGAAAATCTCATTCTTGGGCGAAGCTGGAGTTGATATGGGGGCTTTACGTAAGGAATTCCTAACAGGTCAGGATTTATGCACTCTGCACTTTATGAAACATAAGATCTTCAACTTCAAATTTTCTTAATTTCTTTTTAATTTGTTTGCTTATGATACATTTTCTATCATTTTGTTTGTTTGTTTCAGAAATGATTGGAAGGACGAAATGACAGAAATGATGAGAAAAGACCCTTTGAAGGAGAGGATGGTAAAGGAAAAATGCCTAAATACTCTTTAAATGATCTGGACAATGGCCTGTTCAGGTAAGTAAGGTTATTTAAGGAATAGTTCACCTAAAAATACATATTCTGGTATTTACCGATTAATCATGTTTTACAAAATTATAATGTAAGAATATTGCAGCTGTATTTTTTTGTGTAATGAAAGTCAATGTGATCCAAACCTAAATGGTAGCTTAAAATTGTTCTTATTTTATTTTGGATGATCTGTCCATTAAAAGCATTTGAGGATTAATTTTTAAACACAGATTGACTGTAAACATTGTATTTCACTGTAATTTCAATTCCATGGTTGTAGAGTTGCTGGGGAGGTATTTGCTGTACGCCTTGCCCAGGGTGACCCAGCTCCAAGATTTTTACAGGACTGGTGTTACGATTTTCTGTTGAGTGGAAACATTGAAAACATTACCAAGGATAGTGTTTATGATGTCGAAATTTCACCACTGATTAAAACGGTATTTCAGACAATACATGTATTGTTTCATATTGTCATATAACTTTTATAAATACAATCAGACTTAAACCTTAATTCTTTTCAGATCGAGGAGACTTCAGATTTGTCTTCGTGTACTGAACAGATAGTCAGCTGTGGTTACACAGGGCCTATTAACGAGACTAACAAGGAGAATATAACAAGGTGTTATTTTATATATTATTTTCTAATGTATTTTACACAGAATATATAAAATGGAAATTTATTACTTATTGACATTTTGTGTTTTTCTATCTTCTTAAAGAGCAATTGTGATGCATGCTGCTGCTCGACGAACTCTCATGCTTCAGCAGCTCCGTGATGGTCTACAGCAGGGGTTTTCAACCGGTGGTCCGCGGACCCCCGGATGGTCCCCGGCGGCTTTGCATGTGGACCGTGACATGCATTCCAGCCTACCTAATTTAACTATTAAAATCACTTTTTTCCATAATTTATTTTTCCAAACATTTCCAGAATATTTGCGCATTGGTGTGAATACTAAATTTAATGAAAATATTTAAAATAATTTGAGTTTGAGTTGAGATTCAAACTGACACAGGATAGGCTAGCTTTGCACCTATCAGGTCTATCTTATGCTTTGCTAACGTTGTGTTTTGCGTCCCCAACGTCATATACGTACATATACGTACATACACACACACAATAGTGGGCCGCCGATTACTTGTTAGTCAGAATGGTGGTCCCTGGCACAGAACCAATTGAAAACCCCTGGTCTGCAGCTTTATGGGTTAATTGATGTCATGAGAACAAACCGAGAAGTGTGCCGTAGCTTGTTTGTAGTTGAAGGTGGTAATGATGAGGTAAAGAACTTGGATATTGTCTATTTGCATAGCGGATGTAAAATGAGTTCTCTTTTTATTGTAAATTACATGCTGTTTAGATCTGTCCTGCCATATTATTTCAGGTGGACTCTCATTACATTGTGTGTCATCTTTCCCACAAATGAGTGAGACTGGCACTCTTAAACATGCCAAAGAGTTGCAAATCCTCAATCACTTCCAGGATTTTCTATTGGAGCTTGAAGGCAAGTGTGTGTTCATTCTAGAATGTTACTGTAATAATTTGAATTTGTTTTGTTTTGATAAAAAAATATGTTTACTGCCATAGATGGAGACTGTGTGTATGTGGAGGCACTCTCTGTCCCACAGGTGATGCCGTGGTTGACTGGTCAATCACATAAGCACCTGCTTCTTTCAGAGAGACAAGCTTTTAAAATCACCGTTCAGTTTGACCATACATGTATGCAAAGCATGCCGAGCCATACACGTTGCTTCCCTATTGTCAGTGCATTCAACCAGACAATTACATTTCCCACTGCACATTTTTCAAATATATATGAATTTAAAGAGAACATGAAGGTAGCAGTGAAACATGGAGCTTGCTTTTAAAGAGTTTAGATAGACAAATGTCCAAGAATGTTTGTTTTGATAATTGTCTTTAAATTGTTTAATTTTAAAATGTTTATGAAACTTATTTTTGTTGAACATAAAAGGAGATATTTTAAGTTTTTGTTCACATTTAGTTTTTTGTTAAGTTTTTAACTTTTTTTTTTGAAAGTTATACAGCTTTTAAATGATGAGAGTTTACATTTGTTTTACATGCTTTACGATGTAATATCCTCTGTTACAATATGTACACACACTGGGTTCCAAATAAAAATTCTCAAGGAGCTCCATGTTTACTTATGAGGTCTTTTCAAGTAAGAAGTCAAATATTATGAGAGTAAAGTCTTTGTACAATACTAAGTGTCTGGAGATACAGCTCCCGGTCATTCAACGGTGGTGTCAAGGGATTAATTAATCCATGCAAAACGGAGAGGGTCTGATCTGATAAAGAGCAATGGATCTTTGGCACAACTACTCTTCTGGGTCGGTATCGGAGGTTTGTTATTGAAAAAGTTGCTCCATAATCTGCAGATTAAACACACCATCGAGTTAGCAATGCCAATTCTTTGAACTTGCATACAATATATACATACAGACACACCACAGAGCAGTGCTATGATGATTACAGCCAAAGTTATATGTTTTTAGAACAGAAAAAGACACTTTCAAAACTTATAACCAGAATGTTGGAATGTGGGCATTTTTCTGTTCTAAAACAAAGCGTTTCAAATGTAAAAGTTAAAGGACCTGCATGATTACTTGTGAGTTCTTTTTAAGAAATCAAACATAATGAGAGAAAAGTCTTTTGGATAATACTTGTAGCATACCTCTACATTTGGTTCCACCACTGGTGTCTGCAACATTCCAATGTGCCAGAGCTGTTCTGGAGAAAGATTTCCTTCTGTTCTGATAGGATGGTTATTCCAGCTCCCTGTGAAGCACTTCAAATCAGATTTCAGCCGTGGAAGGATTGCATAGTGCACACAAAAGAGGTGGAGTTCATCTGACAGATCAAGTAATCTATTTTCTTCCATTGTATGCAGGAGGTCGTAGTACTTTGAAGTGACAGCTGACCAAACATCACACCACGGACGCTCAATTCTAAAATAAAGACACATTTATATGCTCAAATAAATAGCAGTTACATACTGTACATAACTGTTGTAATTATAACTATGAGGAAAGTCACTTTTATCCACTATTAGTTATTGCTTTAACCATTAAAAATAATTTTACCTTTGATTGTGAACACTTTTTCCTGCAATAAAGCTGCCTCGGCCAGTTCCTCGTACTGAAAACATGCAACGTCCTATGTCCACGTTTTCAACTCCTTGATCCCCACGTAATCTGTAAAATATTTGGCAAAATGAATGCTCTTGTGTTACAGAGTTACATGTTATTGAGTAGAGCATTATTCTTACCTTGAAGGCCACCCGTGTATTTGAACCCCCTCCAAAAAGAATTTGAAAGCTGTTGATGCTTTGTTGTTGGTAGCAGCATTAAGATGCAGGATCTATTAAATAGATAGAAAACAACTTGTAACCAAGTGAAAATAAAATTGACAAACAATATTTCCTAACCCTTTTAAAATGGACCACGTTCAGTCAACAGTACCTTCCCTGAGAAACCATCAATCCCACCAAATATTACAATATTGAACCATACAGATAAAAGACCACATTACTTACTGGTTATTGTTAGACAGCTCTGTAAAATACTTGATTCTGGTCACAACATTGAGAGGTCTGTTATTCCCAGAAAACAACTACAAAGACGGATAACATGACTCATATTGACCAGTACTTCAATGTTCAGTGCATCAGTCTGTTGTCTCTTTTAAAAATGACCGGTTTGAATTTGTTGCTAATAAGCTAAAATATTGATATTTTAAAGCAACAAAATATTTCAAATCAATATTTCGTCTCCAATTACTTCCTTATTTAAGTAGCTGTGTAATAGGCAGAATAATTCACACCCAGTGGGTAATCACAAAAAACCTTATATAGTAATAATTCAATTAGGGTACATTTTGATGTATGTGTACAGGTATACTGTGTATATGTATGTGTCAATGCATAACAACTGCCAGAATGTTTGTGTGCATACAAGTGAGAGTAAGAAAGTAAATACTCACGTATTTAGTTTGTGGTTTGTATCCACATGAACTAGGGACAACGGTGCAGGAACAGAGTAACTTCTGCGAGCTACAAAACCAAGCTGAACCATTCTGGCCAAAATTCCAGCTCCATCCACCAGCTGCATACTGGCCTTCACCCTGTGCCACTGTATCCGATGCCCTCTAGCCAAAAGTTCACCTTTCACTGGTCTGTAGCCAGCATGTGGCATTCTTAATTTAATTGCTCTTACAACATGATCAAGTTCATCATTTGATACACTGGAAAAGCAGCCTCTGACAGACAATCAGTGCTCCTTCAATCGTCTGTTCATTGTTCTTCTAGAAACACCACATATCTGAGCAAGATGTTCAGGTACAGGTAGCGCAGTGCTGAGAAGTTCTTCAATGTCATCGCTGCTTATATCCAGACGTGGACGTCCTAAATTACCCCTTTAGAAACATTAAAGAAATACCAGATAAAGATTCACAAGACGTTAATCGAGATTATATCGATTACATTAATTTACCGGCGGTTGATTTGAGTGCCCAGCTGAAGACGAGGCTCCGTTCCGCTCCTGAGAGCTCATTTCAATCCAAACTGTAGCAAAAAAAACTTTTAATAACAAAGGTAACTAATCACAAGTAACTTCACCGTCCACCTCCAGATCGCTTTCTAAAGTTGCGCGCCGCCACTGAGACTTCTTCCACTTCCAGGTCACGGACATCAATCACAATCATCGATCAAAATCTGATTAGCCAATGAGAGTAAAGCACTGTTAACTCCCGCCCACGTGAGAGGTTTGTGCCAGAAGTTTGAACGTAATTTTTTGCAGTGTAAATGAAAAATAATGAAGCGCAAACGAAATCTCTGGCATCGTATTGATAAACAATGATTTTCGAAAAGGATATTTAGAAAACATTTGATGATGAATGCAGTTTGTTTGAAAGTATGTTAAAAGTTTGCAAGTGGTGTTCATTGTTTTTTATTTTTTTATTTTGCGTTCGTTTTTATTGGCACAAAATAAATCCCGTAAACTGTCCTTTTCACATCGACATTTCGTGCATTTATTTTGTCCGTTATTTCTTCCCATTGCTTTTGTTTTTTTCGACACAGTTAAATTGTGATTTAGTTTGCTTTTTAAAATGGCCTTTTTTTCCCGTATTCATCTAGAACAATACATTTTTCCTCCTCTGTCCTTTTTTTGTTTTCTTTATCCATTTCTCAATGGGTTTTGTCCTCCAACTCCCGTGAAACCTCTGCTTGAGTTTATGTAAACAGTAGCGTATCTATGGCAAAAGGTTTCCCTTAACTTAGGGAAGCGTTTAAGGGATTTTATGCAACGGCCTTAAGGTATTCCCTCAGATAAGGGGAAATCACCCCTTAAGTGTATCACTTAAGGGAAAAAGTTAAAGTACTTTATGCAATAGGGCACTGGTCTTCCTTATGTTATATAATGCAAAGACTGTGTTGTCTTTACAATGTGACCATTGAAGGACAGCCGGTCATCAAAGATTACACCAAGGTGACTGCCTGTTTTTAATGGAGAAATAGTTGTATTGCCAAGTTGGATAGTAAAATACAAGCATCTCTTTCTTGGCTAGTGTTAAGGTGGTGCTTTTTCATACAAACTGAGATACATTATAAGCAGGCTGTAGTCATTTGGGTGAAATAAGAAGCAATTTAGATTCTGCACTAGCAAGTTGCAGTGCTTCCAAGACCTATAGCAATGTTGTCTCTGTGGAGTGGTAACTTTCAAAGCCTGACTGCTTGTTGTCTAACGGGTTGTTCCGAGATGGGAAGGTACACACTTGGTTGAAAATGTTTTTCATTAAATGGAAATAGTCGGACGGTTCTCTAACTGTCTTTGAGAGAAGGGTTCAGTATGTTTTTTAAAGGTATTGATGATGTCTGTGAGTAATAAATAAATAAACATTTGAAATGTATACACTACCGGTCAAAAGTTCTTCTTGTTCATATTTTCCACAATTTAGTATTAAACTAAACTCATTAAAAGTATTATATAAACAAAGGGACGTTTGTTGCAACTATATCGGAATTATGCTGCAACAGAATAAGCCAGAATTAGCACACACCTTCAGATAAAATATTTTAAAATAACAATAATGAGATCAAATAATGTAAAACATTTCACTGAATTGTTCAAAAACTTTTGACCGATAGTGTGATTATGTAAATATTTCTCTAAATATAAACACAATCATTATAATTTAACTTTTCCCCTCAGCAGCTGCAGTATGTGTCAGGTGTATCAGTGCAGTCACTGTTCAGTCTGACTGACGGAGGTTTTTGTACGACTCTTCATCACTGTGTCAACACCCAGCCACTAGGAATGTGTAAACTCTGACAGTAATAATCTCCTGCATCTTCAGTCTGAACTCCACTGATGCTCAGAGTAAAATCTGTGTTTGATCCACTGCCACTGAATCTAGATGATACTCCAGAATAGAGGGTTTTTGCGAAATATATGAGGAGTTTAGGAGCTTCTCCAGGTTTCTGTAAGTACCAGCTCAGTCGGGGACCATGTCTATCTGCACTGTAAAAAAAATCCTGTAAAATTTACAGTAAATTACTGGCAGCAGGGTTGCCAGCCAGATACTGTAAATTTTACAGCCACAGTTCTGTAATTTAATTTACAGCCATTTTCTGTAATTGCATAATACAGGAAAAAAACTGTAATTTTGAATAGCAACAGTATAATGCTGTATTTTTTACAGCCAATTGCTTGATTTTAATATACTGTATTTAGAAGAAATACATAATCAGTGTGTATCCAGTATGTTTTGCATACTTGATATACACTGTTTATTTATGTTTTAATTGATACAAAAATAAATTACAGACAAATTTTGTACCTTGTTGTACATTAAATATTTTTATTCAGTTACAACTTCATAGTAGCCAACATGGCTCTTTAAACATGGAATGTTTAAACATTCATGTTTAAACAATACGTTAACCAACATAACCCTCATGTAACAACATCGCATAACAAAGCCCAAGTGAGTCTGTAAAACGGTCCACATCTTGATCCATCAGAGCACAACAAGTAGCTAGAACTATGGAAAAGAAAAAAGAGAATAACTTTAGATATTTATAGTCAGAGGAAAAACAGAGGACAACATATACAGTCAGACACAGAGAATAATACAATGATGTAATTCAATGATGAGATCTGTGTGTGTGTGTTTGTGTGTGTGTGCGTTCGTGCGTGCTTCTTACTTTTCATCGATTTCACTGAAAATTCATCATTGTGTTTAGAAGAGCGGCAACATGTGGGTTCACTGCAACCTGTTTCTTCTGTATCCTGGCATTTTAGATGACGCTTCTTCTTGTTCCACTCTCTGGATTAATGTCTACAAAGAGTCAGGAAAAACAAAATGTTATATATTAAATATACAAAATATATTATATTAAAACACATGAATTAAATGATCAGCTTGCTAGTGTTAAATAGGGGAGACTTCTAAATAATTTGCACTAAAAAAATCCATCTCTCGTTGAGAAATATTGTTTTAAAGGTCTTAACAGGTATATAACATTAACATATCTACAAAATGCAGGTAAGGAAGTGGTTCAACTAATACCTTTCAGTGGACTCCAAGATACACGCTGCCCCATCCTGGTACTGAAGATTGAATATGTAACATGCTATGAACAGAGTGGCAAGGCCAGACATGAAGCTGTGCTGAGCACCGTCACACACAACATAAACTTCAGTAGTCAGCATCCAGTGGCCTGTATGTCAAAGTGTGTCCTAAAACAAACAATACCACATGTAACAACAGTTAATAGATACAATAGAATTTTATCTTTAAGCTTTTTACATTTAAACTACATTTAAGTATAAGTGACTCTACAAACAAACTCTAAGCAAATTACACAGAGTAACTTAGACTTAAAACCGTACTTATACAGAAATGTAAGCCATTAACGTAAGGGATGTCACGGTCAAGAAGTTGTCACACTAGTATTTGTAACGGGCCGTCTCACTCCCACCCTCCAACGGTCCTATTTGGGAGACAGGCCTGCTCTAACGATGAGGGTGTCGATAACGTCTTTTGCTCAAGCTCTCAGCTGGCCTCCGTTACATATACGGTATATCTAGCTGGTTACGTACAATAATCACTTTACCGGGCTATCCTCCGTGAACATCGACTTACCGTAAGCTTTGGTGACTCGTTTTAATTTGGGCGCTCGATTTAACGGATAACTGCATATGCAAATTTGAATTACACCACACAAATAATCCCGACCGAGTGTGGTATTCAACACTAAATTCCCGTGAATCCCAACAGCCGAAGCATGTGACTTCTACCGTGTCTACGGCGGGCGCGATGTTCAACATTAAAAAAACAACCGTCAACTTACTAATACAATGAACTGTAGCTCGTCACATACCGCCTTCGCCCCTGGTGTGTACACAAACTCTAAATAATATGAACAACTTCTGTCCTCAGGTGCTATAGCGACGGAGAATGTTTGAAATCTTACCGCGACGGCACTGCTGAAACCCCGCGCAAGACTTATTCGGCCCCCGCGGATGGAGGTTGAATCCGGGGTTACCAATATGAAACGCGAATGTAGATACCTCTATATAAAGTTACCAGTATGATAGTTACCAAATGTGAAAAAAAAACGTAATAAGTCACTTACCACAGGTGTGAATCACTCATTTTGCGCACTACCCCAATCTCGACTGTTGAAGATCATCCCGCCTTTGTAGATTTGAAATTTACAGCAATATTCTGTACATGGAGTTAATCCGTCACGTGACCCCAGAATGCATTGCACTTTACAGCAATATTCCGTATTATTTAAGAAACAGTCAGCTTCTGTAAAATAACGCTGTAGTTTTTACAGCAATTCGTTACAGTGTGTGTATACTGCACTGCTGACTTTACAGTTTATTTGAACTTGTTGTCCTGGTTGAACTGCTGTTATTGATGGACTCTGCCCACCCAGCAAAAAGTCGTCGAAAAGACGTCGAAAAGACGTCAGTGCCAGACGTCCAAACAACGTCCAAATGTGGTCGAAAAGTGAAAGGTGAAACGACGTCTTTTTCGCGTCGTTGATAAGACGTCTTTTTCCGGTCTTTGAGAAGACGTCTTTTTCGGGTTGTTGAATGACGTCTATAAAATGTTTTGTCTTTTTCCAAAACTTGAATTTAACTTCATTTTAAGCATAAAATCATTTTTATGTATTCAATATTATATTATATATCTCAAAATAAGACAACTGACTAAAAGTACAACAAAACATTTATTGTCAGTTACATAACATACAAATTATCGAAACATTTGAATAACAAAATGTAATAATAACACTTTAGTTTGCATGGTGCCCGCTACCGCCAGATCGCCCCGGGGCATGTGTGGTCTCGCATGGCTTTGCCTGTGATGTGGTCGGTGGCCTTGCTGTTTCACATTTTGACTGCATCTGCAATGACAAAGAAAAACACATTTGTTCTCAGTTTGTTACTCAAAAGGAATAATTAATTTGTTGTAAAGATGGTTTAGTTCGCATATAGCCTATATGAAATGCCTCGTTTAGGAATATAGATTTACGGCGCCTTCCGTACAATCACATTGGACCCGGAAAAGCTATTTTACTTTACGACAGCGACCTTTAACATTATACGGTTGAGATGTAAACAGCACATAAAAGACAGGAAACCAAGTGCGAGAAGTTAATGCAGTACATCTAACGGAAAAGACAGTCCGTCAACTGTTGTGTGAAAGCGTGAAAGAAACTGTCCCCTCAGACTGTCCTGTGTCCTTATTCGATGATTATTACTATGATTATTATTACTTTCTTCATAATATGTAATTTTCTTTTGTTGTGAGCAGATGCTTTAGGGTGAGTTTAAATAAAACGGTTAAGTAAATAGCTTTTACCTCAGAAAAACGGCTGTAGTGTGGTTCACTCAGCGAGTAGGGTGCACTGCGCGTGACGGTCACAGACCACAGTTTATATTCCAGGTTTCGCGGGGTTGTTGTGTGTGGTTCTTTGGTAAAAAGTACACTTTCAAAATAAACTTAAATTGCTCTTTTTCCGCACACTAAATTTATATTTGTATTCTAAAAATTCTGTTTCAGTACTACTGTTTTTAAGCCTCCTCAGAGACAAACTCTTAAGTTGAAATCGTTGCTATAGTAACAGTTCCGCTCTATCTAGTAGTCAGTGTTGATGTAGCTGAGCTTTCCTGCTCCGTGAGAAGTTATAGTTCACACTTCCTGTTTATTGATTTATGTGCTTTTAACATACAATTCATTTAAGCATATTTAAAATGTATTTAATTACCACCTGTAACTAAGTGGTGACTAAATACAATTTTATCACATTTCATATTCGTGATGTCTTAAAACAGGGCCTGTGTTGGTGCCCTAGACAATATTTCAGATTGGCTGAGTACACTTATGTTTTTAAGATTATCTCAAGTAGTAATAGATTTAATAAAAATTGTTTAATTACTAAAAAGTATAAAATTAGTGTACAAAAGGAGAGCACTATAAGTACATAATGTAAGTGTACTTTTTATCATCTGACTATGCTAGATATAATTTTAATTAATACATTTTAAATTATGGATTTTTTTTACATTAAGTAAATAATGTTTAATTTTTATCACATACATTTCTTGAAAAATATTGTGGTATCGTCAATGGACTCAATGAGTCCTTTGCCCGGTTGTATAATTGTCTTATGTTCATTTTATAGATATGACCTTAAATAAAAATTGATTTCCTTAAGTAAACGAAAACATTTATAATTATTAAATATGAGATAAAAAATCTTACCTGTTTCCCTTTTTTCAATGAGATTTGCAGTTAAGAACCTTCTCATCCAATTATCTTTTTCTTCAATGGCATCAAAATTTCCTTGTCGCAGAATGAAGGCATTGGTTTTGAAATTTGAAATGAACTTTGTTTAAGATCAAGTTTTCATTTTCTCAAATCCACTGCAATCGTGGCCATGTCAAAAACCTTATTCAAAATATCTCCCTTTATGTTCATTAGAACAAAGACATTAACACAGGTTTGGGACAATTAGTAAATTATGACAGAATCATAATTTTTGGATAAACTATTCTGAATTTGCCTCAAAGAAGCTAATTTTGTAGTTTCATCTAAACATAGAACCCAGTTTATTGTATAGTTCCATTAATGTGCAGAAACTGAAAATTCAGGAGTTTGCTTTTGGATGAGAAAAGATAATTTGTGTGCTTTGGTCAACGACTTTGTCAATATCGATTGATAATGATGATCAGGTAAAACATTAATGCTTGTTTTTGGCGATGTATAAAAACTGTAATTTTGTATAACAAAAACCGGAAAAACACTAATGCACTCTTTAAATTGCGAAGAACGATTGCGTGATAAGTAAGGGAAACTCTCATGAATGCAACATTATGAGCAACTATTAACAACAAATCGACCAACCTTAAACGTCTGAAAGGTATGTGCATCATGAAGAAGGGAAAACCCTTTATAAAAATGAATTAGCAGTCGTTTTTATCAAGAAACTACTGCAATGTGATTTTCTTTTTATGTCAATGTGGACGGATTAAACAACGGCCAATTTTCAACGATTTTTTTGGACTAAAGTTGGACGAAATTTAGACGGACTAAAAAGACACATTTTCGGTGTTGATCTTTGGGCTAATTTCGACCAAATTTCGACGGACCAAAAAAAGACCAGATTTCGACGTCGATTTTTGGGCTAATTTCGACCAAATTTCGAGGGACCAAAAAAAGACCAGATTTCGACGTCGATTTTTGGGCTAAAAGACGGCCAGGACGGGCCGACTTGATTTAGCCCAAAAAAAGACGTCAAAATGACGTCTAGTGCTGGGTGGGTGTGTAACAGTGTACTGTCCTCTACACTCTGAAAGAAACAACAAGAATGAAATATAAGACAACACTGAAACAAATGAAGATTTCACTCTTCAATAAATGAACAATAGTGATAAAAATGTTACTACACAAACCTTGAGCAAACACTGTGAGTGTCCAGATGAAGATGATGCTGAAAGTCATTGTTGTTCTTGTTGGTTTGTGTGATGCTGAAGATTGTGTTGTGTTGTGTTGTCAGTCATGAAGTGTTAAACTCACAGCACTATAAACACTCTCAGAGCACTGAAGCACGTGATCACAATGCAAAGAAGTGGGCAGGATTCTTCTGCTTCAGTCTTGTGCACTATAATTATTGAATGTACATAGACACTAAACTATAACAACAACAATAATAATGAATGGAATCCTTCAGAGATCAACTGAACTGTTGGTTGTGTTGTCTGATGTAATCTCTGTATATTCTGTTTTGTGTTTGTGTCTTTCAGCTGGTCTTCAGAAGCCCTCAGTGTCTCTGCTGTCGTCCTCTTCTCTGCAGATCTCTGAAAACTCAACAGCGCTGCTCTGTCTGCTCAGCTCTTACTCTCCACAGGGGGCGCTGGTGAGCTGGACACTTGAGGGGTCAGAGGTCACTGAAGGGGTTCACACCACTGAAGAGAGTGAGCAGGACGGCCGATACAGCCACAGTAGCATCCTGACCCTCAACAAAGCACGCTGGGAAGAGAGAGGGGTGTATGTTTGTAGAGTCAAACACCATAAACAAGATTCAAAATAGCGGCTGTGAGTGTTGATGAGTCGTATCTGAGTGTCAGACATCATTCATGAGTCTAGTGCAGCAGATCAATACTGAAAGAGAGCTCGTGTGTCAAAGCACTGTGACATCTTTCAATGTGCTGTGTTTACTGAAACATTCAATAAAGCTTCTGAACATGTTACATTTGTGTCTAACAGCTTCATTCAGACAACAGAGAAAATCACATGTGTGTTTGTGCAGGAATGTCCTGTATCATGATTCTTAATAGTTTTAATAGTTGTGTAAAGGTTCATGTAGCAGTAAATGTGAAATGCAGGTGTTGTGTTGTGAACATGATCTCTGGAGACAGAGCTGATCTATTCTGAGAACATCAGAGTCTCTTCATCCTGTCAATGCAAATGTGATTTTCAGCTCAACACTCTCAGTGTCACTGTTTGATTGGTTCAATCATCTGAACTGAAACACACAAGTTTCACTTCTTTTTTGATAGTGTTTTTTTCTTGCCATCACATTTCACATGAATATTATGTATAAAATGATACTGTGTGCTGTACATTCACTTCTCAGCCTATATTGATACTGTAAACCAAAAAGAAAATATATTTATTACTTGGTTATAAAGTTGTGTGTGCACATATATGATAGACATAAATCATGAATTTAACTGAAAGAATATTCTGATCAAAATGTAAATGTATTTTTTCTCTTGACTGATGTGAACACTGAACTCTCTGGACAAATGTTGTGATGATGAACAGCGGCTGTTTGTGGATCTGATCATAACGTTTATCTCATAAAGATCATTAGATTTGTTGGTTACAAGAACACACACAAACAGATAAAAACATCTTATGGAAAGGGGTCAGTATGATTTGCTAATAATACATTACATTTTATGTTAAAATTCAGCTTTCCCGTAGCACAGTGGTATGAGCATGGTGTTAACAACGCTAAGGTTGTGGATTCGATTTCACATACTTAGAAACAATTGTATAGGATAATGCAGTGTGAGTTGCTTTGGAAGGCATCTGCCAATTGCGAAAATGTAGAATATTAATTAGAGGAAATTGACACAAATAAAATAAACTATCACCATGCTAAAATAATCTGATACTTCAGCTATCAGGATGGATGATAAAGTAACTTTTGATTTTCTTTGTAACTACAAAATAATCAGTGCCGCGTTATTAGTGATCAGTGTTGTGTGCATGAGTGTGTGTATGTTTGTGTGGTATGATCAGCTGCAGTATGTGTCAGGTGTATCAGTGCAGTCACTGTTCAGTCTGAATGACGGAAGTTTTTGTACGACACTGTGTCAACACATTCTTGCTATTAGGAATGTGAAAACTCTGACAGTAATAATCTCCTGCATCTTCAGTCTGAACTCCACTGATGCTCAGAGTAAAATCTGTGTTTGATCCACTGCCACTGAATCTAGATGATACTCCAGAATAGAGGCTATTGGTGATATATATGAGGAGTTTAGGAGCTTCTCCAGGTTTCTGTAAGTACCAGTGTAAGTAAGTTCCACCATGCACTGCACTGCTGACTTTACAGTTTATTTGAACACTTTGTCCTGGTTGAACTGCTGTTATTGATGGACTCTGAGTAACAGTGTACTGTCCTCTACACTCTGAAAGAAACAACAAGAATGAAATATAAGACAACACTGAAACAAATGAAGATTTCACTCTTCAATGAATGAACAATCGTGATAAAAATGTTACTACACAAACCTTGAGCAAACACTGTGAGTGTCCAGATGAAGATGATGCTGAAAGTCATTGTTGTTCTTGTTGGTTTGTGTGATGCTGAAGATTGTGTTGTGTTGTGTTGTCAGTCATGAAGTGTTAAACTCACAGCACTATAAACACTCTCAGAGCACTGAAGCACGTGATCACAATGCAAACTCAATCTCTACATTTACATCAACACAGACAAACACTGTTTTATAATTTAATGTTCATTTCTGCTCATTGGTTGTATTTTGTTTTCTTATATTATGTGTAGTGATTATTGAACAAGTGTGTAATGATTTGTAATGGTGTATAGTTATTCATTATTTTGTGTATAATGTTGGTGTAGAATAAAAAACACAGAATATGGAGATACACAAGACAGCAGCTTTATGAAAGAGTGACAATAAAGTTGCTATGTAAATCTTTGGATGTTTTCATCTTTGTATATTAATAAATTGTTCACGCTTTCAGGTTTGAGCATATAAGAGTCAATTTTAAGGGTTAAAATTCAAACAAACTTGTAAATTTGTTAATATTATAGTCAAAGGGATAGTTCACCTAAAATGTAAAAAAAAAAATGAAATTAAATGTAATGTGTATGATGTGTGATAAAGTGTGTTTGTGATGTGTGTATAGTGCAGTTACTGAAGCGTTCAGAGGTTTTTGTACAGTCGCTCTATTAGTTTGTATCACTGTGGTTCACTTTCGGCAGCGGCACCAGACTGGATGTTGGCAGTAAGTAAAAACATTCAATAATAATATTAATGCAATTGATTTCTGAATTTAAATATAAACTATAACATTTAAAATGAAATGACTGTTTTAGCATATTTATGTGGTGTAATAAATAACTTTGTGTCCGAGTGCACTTTCAAATTTTAAAGCATAAACTCTTTTATTTTCTACCTAATAGATTTTGTTAAAGGGATAGTTCACCTATAAATGAAAATTCTCTCATCATTTGCTCACCCTCATGTTGTTCCAAACCTGTATACATTTCTCTGTTCTACTAAACACCATGGAAGATATTTGGAAGAATGTCAGTAACCAAACTGATTTCATACCCTATTGACTCCAATAGTATTTATTTTCATTACTGTAGCTGTAAATGGGTATGAGACTTGTTTGGTTACGGACATTTTTTAAGTTGATTTCCTTTTGTTCATCATAACTTAGAAATGTTTACAGGTTTGGAAAAACCTTAGGGTGAGTAAATATTAACAGAATTTTTTTTGATGAACTATCCCTTTAAGACTCAAATTCTTTTTAAAAATCAATAAGTTTAGTGTACAATAAAATGTATAAAACTTGCACTGGGAAAACAAAACATCAAATGAAAAGCAATGTGTGTACAAAAATGGTTTACACTTTATTTATTATATTTATTATATAGTAAGTTATAAATTTGATAACAATTATTTGTAGTTATGATTTTTTTTAAAACAGTTGATGTTACAGGTTATGTTGAGTATGTATATTTTCATACTTGGTTAAATGAGTATAAATCAGGCAATATGTTTTCTATATTGATTTAAGATCAGTTAAGATTAAGATTAGTTTCATTTTGATTGTAAAAGTGGTTGTAAAAATTGTCAATTCTGTATAAACATTCAGATCAACATGAACGAAAGAGAAAAATAACATAAGACTTTAACGTGAACTTATTTATCATTCTGGTCTTTTATGTTTATCATGTAGAGAGTGAAGTTGTTTGTTTCTCTCTGTGAGTTTGTGACTATGGTGTGTTTGTCAGGCTTCACTCGTCCTAAAGTGAGCGTCCTGCCGCCCTCCAGTGAAGAGATTTCCACAAAGAAAACAGCAACACTGATGTGTGTGCTCAACAAGGGTTTCCCCTCAGACTGGAGTGTGATGTGGAAGGTGGACGGGAGCAGCAGATCTCAGGACAGCAGTGTTGGGCTCCTGGAGAAGGACGGTCTGTACAGCTGGAGCAGCAGTCTGACTCTCTCTGAGCAGGAGTGGAGCTCAGTGCTCTCAGTGAGCTGTGAGGCCAAACACAAAGATCCCAGTCATACAGTCACTGGACAATTCAGGAGAGATGATCAGTGTTCACACTAGACTCTCTCTCTCTCTCTCTCTCTCTCTCTCTCCTCTGACTTCTGTTCTCATCTGAGTCTCACTCATGTCTCACATGTGTTTATACATTCATTCTCTCTCTCTGAACTGACCAGCATGTGTGCTTTATTCATTCACTGTTAATTTGTGTTTCATCAAAATTCATCAAATAAAATCATATTGAATCTTCATGACTCATTTTGTCTTTTGTGAAAGATCAGAACATCAGCTCTTTTTTATAAATAAACATCACTCAATGAACCATGAAAACACCTGCAGATGAAGTCAATTTCTAAACCAAACTGTCAAATGAATAACCACAAGTCACTTTCACTTGTTTGACACATTATTCATTAGTTGGACTCATACACATCATACTGACCTTATGAATGTTTTATCAACTCTTCACTCTGAGAGAAGACTTATTGAGTTTGTTAACATGGGCAAAATAAACGTATATGTATGAAAAATCATCTTATAACAGAAATCTGTTTTCACATGTTTACATGCATATCATCAAACCGGCTTCACAGAAAACCAGGTTTACATGGAAGTTTGAGACTTGCCAGGTGTCATGATCCTGTTCTTCTAGTCAGATTGTTTTCCAGTTTCTTACAAGTTTATTTATAAAGCACATTTCATACACAAGGGCAATTCAAGTGCTTTACATAAAAAGATTGACAGAGAGAAACAAGAAATATCATTAAAATGCAAATGATTTAAGATCACAATATTGGCTGAATATTGGCTGCTTCAAGTGCGAACGCAAACAAAAGGTAAATGGCGATCTTATATACTCCAAGTGTTAGGTGATGATTGGTTATTGGTCTAAACGTAGTAAGTGACGTGAGATTGAGTCTTCACGGCAGAACTTGCGCTGAAGCTTAAATATTTAATAAGCATATCTGAAGTGTATTTAGGTCCTAGACCATTGAGTGATTTATAGACAAGTCAGCATACTTTGAAGTTGATTCTTAAAGTAACTGATAACCAGTGTAAGGACCTGAGGATTGGAGTGATATGCTCAGATTTTTTGTTTCTGGTCAGAATCCTGGCAGCAGCATTCTGTACGAGCTGCAGCTGTCTGTTGGTCTTTTGGGGAAGACCTGTAAGGAGTCCATTACAGTGATCCAGCCTGCTGATGATGAAAGCATGAACTAGTTTCTCTAAATCTTGGTTTGAGACAAAACATCTGATTCTGGTTATATTTCTGATATGGTAGTACACTGATTTGCTTATTGCTTTGACTATTGCTTTACTTTGTGAGCTTTCCTGTAGCTCAGTGATAAGAACATTGTGTTAACAACGCAAGATTGTGGGTTTGATCCCAAGGTATTGCAGATTCCCAAGTATAAATGTATAGGATAATGCATAAATGTAAATGTAAATGCTTTGACATGACGACTGAAGTTCAGACTCTAAAATGACACCAATATTTTTTACCATACTTTGTGTCTTTAGACCTCTTAAGTCAAGGTATGTATTTACCAACCTGGTCTCATGGGTAAGACGTACCTCTGCACACTTTTTGCAGCGCCACTAAATACGTTCTAGCAGGTACATATTTCTACAGTTTTCAGACACGAAAGTCCACTGGGGGCGCTAAAGGGAAGACCTCTGTGTGACACATCGAAGACGGTTGACTCGACATACAACACGATTGACAGTCAGAGGTATGTACAGTATATCACATTATAGTAATGCTGTCGGCGCTAGTTTATTGAAATTGTAAATCGTTAAGTTGTTTTACTGAAACATGTTTGCTCTAATGGTAACTAAAGTGTAACGTTAGAATCATGTGACTGCTCGTGACGCCAGTAGGACAGTTAAGTTAAGCTAATGCCTGAGTAATTTAGCTAGCGTTAGCCACCGCCGACAATTAAAGTTTTTTTTTTACAATTAACGCTACGTATTCTGCGGTAGATTTAGTAGCTAGGTGGCTTGTTATCCGGTTAGCTAAATAAAGCTGTTGGTGACCTTTGAAAATATAAATAGATCGATTTATAATTCAGTTTATTGTTCGCAGTGGTGGACAGTAATGACGTTTTTATCTTTTTACTCCGCTATATTACATAAAGCATATCGTTACTCCTTATTTTGAAATAAAGAAATCACGATGTGCCCCTCATGAAAGAAATTGTTATTTTTAATGAACCGGGTAAATCGGTTCGCAAATCACACCAAATGATTCATTTACGATGTATGAACCACTGATTCAAATGAGCCGTTCAGAGCGAGTCTTCAGTGAACTGAATTCACGAGCGTGACACGCGATTCTGTGTGCGCGCGCGCGCGCGCGATACCTAAGTTACTAATGTCCAGTTTAAGGATAATCTTTGTAACTGAAAATCACACTTAGGTCAAACTTATCAGTTGTTGGTGAATTCTTAATCTGCAGAAATGCTTGAATATAGACACATCGACGTCAATTTGAAATGTTTAGGTGAAAAGACGAAATATTATAGTAACAGAAGTTAAAAAGTAATTTAAAACGCATGCATCATTCATCGTTCCAGTTGATGTAGCATTGTAATTTTATGCATTCATCCCTGCGTGACCCCTGTTTTTACCCTTGTTTTTCAACACATTACATATGTGACAAGCACTAAGCCGAAATAACTTATTTATTTACTTATTTGAAAATGTATCTAACCTGAGAAACTACATGATGGAATAAGAAAGGACCTGATGTACATGCTTACTATCAGTGATGCCTGCTGGGGTCGTTTTACCCCACAGACTAGGTTTAGTAAATAATTATGGAAATATATTTTCCATAAAATGTAATCACTAAATACAGTTTGTATTCTTATGTCAAATATAACTCAGATTTTGTGCAAAACGTCAAGCTTTAAAACACTTTTCCATTAACCAATGAAAATTGGTTGTATTTGTCTATTGGCATAGTTGTAATTAGGCTAACTTACATTTTAAAATACTTTTAATCAGACTACAGTTAATTCAAAATCGTATAGTGAAACGTTGACTTATCAGGTTAGTCTTTCCATGTAGCACCAACTTGTGCCAATACCATGCTTGCATATGAGTGCGTATTACTACATTTATTTATGTATTGAACATGCATTTTATGTAGCAGCCGTACCTGCCACAGAATGATTGGAGCTTGAGCTAATGAGACCTGCCCATGTGGCTAGACTTTAAAGTAACAACCTAGTTTTAAAAAGTTCATTTATGTTATAATGATATGTAACGTAACAATTTGACCCCTTTTTACTGGATCATATTAAAGGATTTTTATGCACTTATCGGCCTTCACGTCGTGCTTTAAAATCCTTAAATGCATGGTTAGCCGTGGATTTTCTCCTTTCGTTAACAGCTGATCAGTCATGTCAGTTAAATGTTCACTACATTAGAACTTATTGGGCAAATCTGTTTCAATTTTGCAGTTTCCATCAACCTTTTGTAATGTGATACTTCAAAAAGTATAGAAAAATACATTGATGAAAACATGGGTGATGAAACAGAAATAAATATCACAATGAAAGCATTTTGTTTTTATATTTAGTCATAAACCAGGAGTAATTGTAATGGTAAATGGTAACAATAGAATCATGTGTGAGCACTTCTGATGCCAGAAAGGAGCTCCACTCTGCCTTAACCAAACAGTCAAAATTTGTGTTAGAATGCAGTTCATTGACTTAAGCATTTAACATTTCCATCCTCCTCCAAAACCACACTCAAGTGTGGTATGGCAAGAGCTCCGCATCGGACAGTAAACACTCCAGCAGGTGATGAATCTGTCCAATGCATCACCGGCACCCAATTAACCATCATTGAGAACATTTACCTAGGCACTGTCTGGGTAGGATAAAAACTTTATCAAGGAGGCCTCCTAGTTGTATGCAAACCATTACCCACATATTTTCATTTGTTTTGATGTGTACTTTTTTTTTGTGCCCCTCAGGTGTTAAAAAATAAATTACTGAGAAAGGGTCGTCTGATCAGCCTACACCAGTGTAAAATATGGAGGAGAAATCACAACCTGATCTCGATGAAATAATGGCTGATTTGGAGGAGATACAGGTATTTTTTATGAAATTATGTACCAGCATTCTGCATCAAGCAGTATTTCACTGTATGTGTGTGTGCGCGTGTGTGTCCCACTGTTTGTATTTTTTGCATCTTTCATGAAAATTGGTATTCAGAAACGCGTTCAACACATTCTTAAATATGTATATTTTGAAGTCATTGTTTCACCTCTTATGTTTGAGTAATACAGAGTGAGGAAGCAGTAAAAGAAACACCAAAAAAACGAAAAAGAAAGAAGATAAAACTCAGGTGGAAAAAAAGAGACCAAAAAGGATTCTTGGTCTATGAGAAGCATCAACGAAAGACAGGTATGTTTTGATATTTTGACCCTTTGATTTTCACTAAGTTTTTGTAAATTCAATTTGTTTCCATTTTTTGAGACCGATCTGAAAGACCAGTTGCCTCAACCAGTGCCTCTTCAAATAACCCTCAAGAAGTTGAGCTTGGTAAGCAAATTTTGTTTTTGTTGATTCGATGTACAATCATGTGTTCAACCAAATACTGTTTATCTTTGACATTTATACCCTGAAGTCTGTGTATACTAGCAGACAGGTCATTTGATCAAATACATTTCCATATGAGCTGCTGAACAGTGGAAAAGAGTTCCCACTGCATCTGTTCTGTTCTTTGTATAAATGCTACTGCATTAAAATCCTAGAAACTACAGACACATCTGAAGCCTCAACTACCAAACATTTTGGAGAAGTAAATGCACGTCGGATTATTGGTATGCTTACTTTAAATTTGTTTTAAGTAGTAAGTTTTTACCAATCAGAACTGTCTCTGAATTAATAAAAGTGCCGGCATTTTATGAAAATGTACAGATTTGCTTCAGAATATTTAGGTGTAGCACTCAAGAGTTGTTTTATAAACAACATAAACTATGTTTGTGTTCGTTGCTGACAAGCTTGTTCATGATAAGGAATCGTAATGTAAATTATTTTATTGCAAGATTTACAAGTACATCTACTCCAAGATGCAATGGACTGTGATGAACCCAGATCAACAGCATCTAATGATTGGGCACTGAGGCAATCCTTGTCTGAAGAACGCTGGCAGGAAGCAAGACCAAAACTCCTTGACAGTTTGCTTTCTTCAGACTGTGTGCATCTTGGTCCTTGTGATCACTGCAGCTTGAAAGAAGCAGTCATCAGGTGCAAGGACTGTTTGCCGAAACCCCGTTACTGTGGGAAGTGTGATGTTTCTACGCATCAACATCTAGTTTTTCACAACAGAGAGACTCTTATAGATCGGTTCTATAAACCTGTCCCTCCATCAACTGCTGTGCAAGACCTCAGTGGCCAAAATGTCATATATGAGCAAGGTAGGAATAACTGGAAAGCTTAAAATCATGTTATTTTTTTGTTAATATATTTTTCCTTTCATCTAGTGTGCTTGCTGCCAATCACACGACCTGAAAAAGTGTGTGATTGTGACCCTCAAAACCTGTCTGTTGTCGCCGGACGATCAGTTGCACTCATCTGCATAAACGGTACTGTATGACACGCAATATTTTGTATTGTATTTGTCTATTGGCATAGATCTAATTAGGCCAAATTACATTTTAAAATACTTTTAATCAGACTACAGTTAATTCAAGTCAATTTCATTTATACCCCAGAGATTTTAAAATATTTTTTTGAATAATTATTACATTTGCATGTTCATTGGTTCTCTGTCATTGGTTATGGTAAAATCGCATGCATGTAAACAAATAAATTATTTTATTTTTTAGTAGTTTTTTATTTTAATTTTAAAATGATTTATTATAATTTAACATTTGTATTATTTAATTAATCGTTAGCCTTTCATATAAACTCTTAAACCCCTCGCAGTTCCTTCACAAATACCATTCTGGAAAACCTTGACATAATATAATGTTAAGTTGTTAGTTACAACAAATGTAATATTCTTACTCTTTGTATTTTTATAATGATATGGTATAAGATTATCCCTTTGAAACAATTTAGGTCAAAAGTTATTTAAAAGTTGTCTTATTATTACCTAAAATGTGTAATTTAAAGTATTCCAACTACTGTG
Organism: Triplophysa tibetana; assembly: GCA_008369825.1. Classification (NCBI taxonomy): domain Eukaryota; kingdom Metazoa; phylum Chordata; class Actinopteri; order Cypriniformes; family Nemacheilidae; genus Triplophysa; species Triplophysa tibetana. The sequence goes on from CM017894.1 coordinate 1,245,550, forward strand.
ATGGTTTCCAACTACAATTTTGTCATGTAATTGGAAATTTAGGAATGGATACAATTATTTAAGTAATCTACACTTTTTTCAGGTCGCTATGACATGTACCTGCCAGTTATGAATTGCAGAACATGTCTTGCGTCATGGACACCTGAAGTGGGGGACCTGCTGTGTAGTGGTTACTGGCCGGGCACTGTGGGATTTCAAACCATATACCAGCTAGACGTTTTCACCTCTTTTGAGGACCTGAAGATCAATGCACCTGGTCTTTCAAGACAAGCATTTGTCAAAATGTTAGAACAGCGCTCACAACAATTTGGAAGGGTAACATTTGGAAGGCCATTTGTTTTCTTCATTTGTGCAAGTCTAACTGGCATGTCACTGTATTCAAATTTTTGTAATTCCAGAGAGGTTACATTTGTGGCGACATCTTCCAAAAAGCTTTCCTTGAATGGACATATTGTCGTCATGAAAGAGAAAAACTCTGCGGCATTGACCATTTCTCTTGCCCAGCTTGCACCCCAGATACAGTTGCTGTGTCTGCAGATGGAAACAGAAAATTATATAGATTCAGCAAAACAAAGGGGTATATTATTATTGATAACATTACACTGTCAAAATGTCTTGTGAATCATTATTGCTATTAATATATTTTTTTCATGTAGGTTAGAGGAACAACCATTTTTTGATGGAGTTTTTCTGGCCAGTGACAAAGCTGTAGCAACATTTGTTGATTGTGTTCGTGAGAAGATCAAGCCAGTAAGATGTTTGTCAAAAGACTTAGGACTGTAGTCAGTAAATCAGGATTTACTTTGTGTATATATTTGATATGACTCTGTGTTACAGGTAAATGGAAAAGGCACCTGTGGAACATCAACATGGGCTGCAGCCAGGGAGACCTCTAAGAAGACAAACTCCAAATGTGACGAAGAAGGCCTAGAGGTGGCAGTTTGCAGACACTGCATATTGCTTAGAGGTCTGAACATGTTTAGGGGGGAGATATTTGCATACCCTCTGTTTTTGCAAAATGATCTGGCCACAAAAACAAATTGCAAGTTCTTCTGCACCGACATCATGTGTAGATATTGGCCTTATCTGCAAAAGGTTGCTCAAGCATTCCCAGAAATGAAAAAATTGACTCAGATGAAGCCATTTCTTTCGGTCATGCATGCAAAGGGGCATTCTACAAAATGTGAGGTAAACATATTCTCAAACAATATGGTAAGCTCTTTACCTGTTTGACCTCCTTGAACTCTATGTGTGGTTTGGACATCTGGTGTGTATACTTTAGGTGCAGTGGGGTGGCAAAAACCAAACAGGGGCAGGCACTACCATTGGTGAAGAAGTTGAACAAGTCAACAGCTTTTTGTCCCGTGTGGCTCTAACTACAAAATACATGAGTAAGGCTGGTAAGTGGTTTTTTTTTCAGTGCTCACGGATTGTGCTTTGGTAGCATTACAATTAAAACAGCTTGCCTTTTGTCATGAATCATACTTGGAGACTAACCATCACTGCTCAAAATGCTCATTTAATTCTTTCATCTTTACAGCACGAGTAGATATGATCACATTGCATGCCAGAGGATGGAATGAGCGAAAAAAAAGAAACCTGCACAAGTACTTGTCTACACGGTACTTGAAGGTAAGTAAAAACTAAAAAATATTCATCAATGAAGATTACATTTCATCTGAGTGATGTTCACTGATAACTTGTACGTACTTAGTATCTTATACATTTAGGATTGCCACAGTTTTGTGTGACTTTCCATTAATTATGCTTTTAGACTATCCAGAAGACAAAGGAAGTCAAAGAGGACATTGAGGCTATAAAGGAGTCAACGCAAAGGTCTGATGAGGAACTGCAACAGTGGGTTACTGACGTGAGACATTGGGCAGTTGACAGTAAGAACTTGTTGCTGCCTCCTTTAAATTTAAATATGATTGAATACGTTATTTTTCATTGCTGGTTTGTGTTTTAACACCTGACTCCTCTAGTGACATTGAATGACCAAACCAAACAAAAAAACAATTGGCATAATTGGGAACTCTTTCTCTTTTTAAAGTAAACTTAGGTGATGAAACTTTCTCCCTCAAAACTTCATACTACTTATTCACCAATTAGCCAACTCAGCAAATGTTCTCAGATTCTTTGGCAAAACATTTGTTGATATCCATTGTCAGTATTTTCATATATTCTTACGACATCCTTATTGAATACTTATTTTGTCACTAAATGTTAACCACCTTATCCCTAAAAATGTCTATATTAGGTGTTTTATAGAAATAGTATAATTGTTCTATTTTTGATGGAACAGAAAGTGCATGATACTGATTAAATACCTTGACAAAATATTTACAGCTCCAGATGACCTCCGAACAGATGATCCAGTGGCGTTGCAACATCTGATTGAAGGCTTATTCTTGGGCATCCAGCAGAAAAAGAGGGATCTATATCGAGTAACCGGTAAGTAGGCTCCATGCCTAGGGTTGGGTATTTTGATCACTTTGAATTCCGATTCTGCTTATCGATTCCGATTCTTATCGATTCCCAGTTATGATTCCACAGTTGAAGCAAAACTTTGACCTGTAGGGTCATTTAAGCCTGCTTATTGACAGGTTTGCCAAAAATACCGGTTTATGAGCACCATTCTGTGTATATATACACATAGCAACCATGTTTTGTATGATTTAATAAAAATGTATTACCATAGTTTAATACCAACTACATCATGGTTAATTTTATTTCATTTGCTTTATCCGAAGTTAAAACATTGACATTTCTGAAAATATGCACACAGGAATTGATAAGTGTAATTTAAATTTCGATTCCGAATTTGAATCAAATTTTTCCATTCCTAACCCTTTCCATGCCCTCATGTACTTGTGGGGTTAATTTTAAAATGTGATATGTATTGATGTTATTAAGTTATTTAAATGTTATCACATCTGAACACTGAAGTCCCACATCTACAGTACACTGTGCACATATAACCATTATTAACCTTTATACTGTGAGTGTACATTGAGTGAACTGTCCTAACTCTGCCTTTATGTCCAATGTTACCAGCACCCAACTCCCTGGATAACTTGAAAAATGGTCACATTCAAGGTTATCTTTATGGTTTTATGACCACAGTTGTATTATTGTAGTTTAAATATTCTACAATTGCATTTTTAATCCTGGATGTTCTGTGAGCTCTATACCGTAGTTTATAAGGCGCCATTAGCACAATGACCTTCATGCGTATCCTCCTGAAACCTCTGTTCGTGGTGTTTTTTGCTGCAGACCGTAACAAACAGCGACACAAGATCCGAAGACGGATTGGAGAGGATAAGAAAAAGCTGTTTAATGCCATATCCCAATACAATGGTCTTCCAACCACCACAGAATCTGTAGGTTCAATTGAAGACCTTCTGACAACAGAAAGTCCTATCTGGCCTTGGGATTCTGGTATGTAAAGTTTGACATGAATCATTTTGGTGAATCCTCTTCAAACAGTTACTTCATTAAACTCTGGCTTTCAAAGGAAAGGCCCATGTGCTTATCCTTTGTTTCAGACTATAGAAATGCACAGACATCATTGCATTCTTTAAACTTTTTTTAGCTCACTCAAACTACACTCCAGAGGAAGTTACTACAGGTCACTCCTCAGAGTAATGTGTCAAGTCTGTTTGTCGTTTTGTTTTCCCACACTGTAGATCCAACACCAGTCACTTGTTGCCTGTAGGGAGATAGAACTGTACCACTAACATCGGATATTACTAACAAAAGGCATTAAGATTAGTAGTATTATGTTAATTGAATTGGTTATATGTCTTTGTAGAACCTGACACTTCCTTAGGCATAAAGAAGAACGTTTTTGACAAGGTGATGCAGCTGGAGAGACTGATTGAGGAAGAGGCTGTACTTGTAGAGGAAATGAAACAACATTGGACACAGCTTACAAGAACCTACAGGGCCTTGAAGGACCAGGCTAGTGCAGTGTCAGATGACCTGGCCACACAGAGTGAGTACTAATTTCTAAATGCTGTTTACTTAGTATAGCCTAGTTATAATAACCTGCTTTAAAGATGATAATACCTGGAAAGTCCCAAATTGATGTATTGCTGAATACTTCTAAACACTTTCTTATTTTCTATCCGAAACTTTAGGCTATCCTTCAGGGCTTTCTGGTGAAGCTTACTGTGGCCTATACAGTGCTGTCCTACAAAAACGTGAGGAGATCAAGAGAGACCTGGTGACTGTGAAAGAAACGTATTCCCGAATAGTGTTAGGTGGCAATGATGGACCTGTTGTTGAAGAAGAAGATGAAGACCCATTTGAGCATGCCTCCTCAGATGCCTCTACCGATGATGAATTATAGATTTGACTAGAGTTTTGACTGTTCTTCTTAGTCTGGGTGGCTCAAGTTTGCTGGGTGCAGTAATTTACTCCTCTCCTGTAAAAGTAGAAACTTAACTCAGACTTTCTCTGGTCTACTCAGCCAGTTTTATGAATCTGTTTTGTGAAGCCATGTTTTCTCCCCATTGTAAAGAATAAAACCTTGACCCTGAATGTTCTATCACTGCCTGACTGAGTCTTGATTCCTTAATTACAAAATATCGTTTTTACCTCACAGTTTGGTTATAGTTTGTAATGTTTACTACATACTTCACTACATTAACACATGGATCAATAACAGAATTACAATATAACAAAAATATTATCACATGCAATACATAAAGTTTCACCAAACTTTTTGATAATAGGCTTAGTAAGTTAAATGTTCTGTGATCATGCTAATTTTGCCTACCTATTGTGGTACAGACAAACCAAACTTGGCTTTTGAAAAAAGCATGGATGCCAACAACTGTAGGACCATGTCGTATACCTTATGGACTGCGACATCATTGAGGACGGCGAGGAAAAAACAAAGACATCTTATGGATGACATCACACAAGCATGCATACACTGAAAGATGGGTAGAGAATGACCACAATTTATTTCCATTCTTTTAACACCTTACACTATTTTGCCTGTACACAACTACAATATTTATACATCTTCCAAAATGTACTTAAGATCTAACCCCAAAACACATTTATATACAAACCCGATTCCAAAAAAGTTGTGACAGTATAAATTATGAATAAAAACAGAATGCAATGATGTGGAAGTTTCAGATTTCAATATTTTATTCAGAATTCAACATAGATGACATATTAAATGTTTAAACTTAGAAAATGTATCATTTTAAGGGAAAAATAATTTGGTTTTTAAATTTCATGTCATCAACACATCTCAAAAAAGTTGGGACAAGGCCATGTTTACCACTGTGTGGCATCACCTCTTCGTTTTATAACAGTCTGCAAACGTCTAGGGACTGAGGAGAAAAGTTGCTCAAGTTTAGGAATAGGAATGTTGTCCCATTCTTGTCTAATACAGGCTTCTAGTTGCTCAACTGTCTTAGGTCTTCTTTGTCGCATCTTCCTCTTTATGATGCTCCAAATGTTTTCTATGGGTGAAAGATCTGGACTGCAGGCTGGCCATTTAAGTACCCGGATCCTTCTTCTACACAGCCATGATGTTGTAATTGATGCAGTATGTGGTCCGGCATTGTCATGTTGGAAAATGCAAGGTCTTCCCTAAAGGAGACGACGTCTGGATGGGAGCATACGTTGTTCTAGAACTTGGATATACCTTTCAGCATTGATGGTGCCTTTACGGATGTGTAAGCTGCCCATGCCACACGCACTCATTCAACCCCATATCATCAGAGATACAGGCTTCTGAACTGAGTGCTGAAAACAACTTGGGTTGTCTTTGTCCTCTTTAGTCCGGATGACATGGCGTCCCAGTTTTCCAAAAAGAACCTCAAATTCTGATTCTTCTGACCACAGAACAGTTTTCCACTTTAGCACAGTCCATTTTAAATGAGCCTTGGCCCAGAGAAAACGCCTGCGCTTCACAATCATGTTTAGATATGGCTTCTTTTTTGACCTATAGAGTTTTAGCCGTCAAGAGCGAATGGCACGGTGGATTGTGTTCACCGATGATGTTTTCTGGAAGTATTCCTGAGCCCATGTTGTTATTTCCACTACAGTAGCATTCCTGTATGTTATGCAGTGCCGTCTAAGGGCCCGAAGATCACGGGCATCCAGTATGGTTTTCTGGCCTTGACCCTGACGCACATAGATTGTTCCAGATTCTCTGAATTTTTGGATGATATTAGCACTGTAGATGAGGATAAGTTCAAACTCTTTGCAATTTTACTCTGAGAAACTCCTTTCTGATTTTGCTCCACTATTTTTCGCCGCAGCATTTGGGGAATTGGTGATTCTCTGCCCATCTTTACTTCTGAGAGACACTGCCACTCTTGAGAGGCTCTTTTTATACCCAATCATGTTGCAAATTGGTCCTCCAGCTGTTCCTTTATATGTACACTTTTCTGGCCTCTTATTGCTACATGTCCCAACTTTTTTGGAATGCGTAGCTCTCATGAAATCCAAAATGAGCCCATATTTAGCATGACATTCAAAAATGTCTCACTTTCAACATTTGCCATTTAAACTCTTCATACTGACAAGTTACTCTCCATGTGGTGACCTTTCCGACAATGTATTTTGTTTGGTCTTATTACAAGCTTTCATTTCAATATTTCATGGAGACTGCCCGGTACCAGGCATTGTTTTAGTTAAACCTTTGGAACCCGACCTCACCCTTCACAGGCAATGCCATCAACAATGTGTTTATTAAAGTAGTGAACATATGTATGTACCACACCCAAGACTAAGTATTTATGCATGAGTCATGAACTTGTAAGCATCTGCAGTAGTCTAAAAAGTCAGACAAATGGTATGGTATTTTTATAGGAAGTTCACACAACAGACATTTATGACATTATTATTGTGTTTATTACATCAGTGAACATATGCATAAAGACAAATTAATACATTTCTCTGTACAGTTTTACAGGATGTCAGTGAAAGTGGATTTGATTTTTGTCTATATTGATTTACACTTAGATGATCATTCAATCAACACAATCATTACAGGAAAACGTCTATGATTTAAATTCCATTTGATGGTGTTCATCAACAAGTACGCTTAAACGACAAACAGTATGTATGCATCAAGACAAATGAAGACATTTCCACATAATATTCCAATCATAGCCTACATACATACACACACACACAATAATACACAAAATATTTTCCCTTAAAACCTGCACAATTTAAGCGTGTGAATAACAAATAATGCTTTTTAATAACATGCTAAATTACTTAAGAAATTAGCATGATTAACTTGCTATTTGGTGACGCCAGTCAGGAGAAACAACAGCTTTGTCATCACAAAAAAGCAGAACCAAATTAATAATAATAGTCCAATATTAGTATTTGCAAATTCCTTCTTCAATTTTTTAGTTTATCTTAATAATAGCTTAGAATTGCCATTCTATATGTGCTGGACACAGAAAAAACAATAAATAGATAATCTGAACAATCTAGCAAAGGGCCAGTATTTAAACTGTCATTACTATTATTATTGATTATCTGTAAGCTATGGGTGACAACACTTAGTAGATTTAGTTTAAAATGCAAAAATCAAAGTGCACTATTTTCAAACAGTTGGGTGTGTAATGAGCCCTATCTACTGTAAATCACCTCAAAAAAAGGGCTGTTTAATAGAAAGGAAAGTCTATTTTGTGCACATCTTCAGCACCGGAGAGTTGTCCTCAATGTCCTCCATAACGGCTATACCGCTGTATGCATTTACAGCCTGTTTGTGTTGACTACTGAGTGAGTGGTACCACTGAGTGAGTGGTACCACCGATTGAGAAGACAGTTGAATGCATATGTAGCATCATTTGTCAAGTCACCCAAACCTGTAGAGGAATTGTATAGAAAAACAGAAAAAAAAATCATCATACAGCAGACAATGCCCAACAAACAAGACAATTTCAAATATCTACAAGATCTACTAGAATGCTACATTTGCAACATCAAAAATAACCTATTAATCCTTATCTTTACTTATCACAAGATGTAACTGTAACATTGTGCACACTGATGCTGAATAGTTGGCCATTTCAGTGACTGATCAAACCTAAAGTTCAAAGTTGTACTGTACGTACATAGCAGAGGTTCATGTCAAAATCAACACTACGTTATATTTTGAAATGTTTATGGAATGTTGGAGCAAACCACTAGTGAATGTGTGTGACATTGGAGCCCATAGGTAGCACTGCTTAAGAAACTATCCTGCTTCTGTGTCAAATATAGACACATGGACAATTGTTCATATTTGAGACACATCTTTTTAGTGATAGCATTGTTTCTTTACAATGTAACCAATTCCACGATATCATACAAGTGACTAAAATGTGGATGGAGAGCTTGTGAAATTGTGATAGTTAAGCATTTCATTTGTGATTACTACTGCAGAATAACATGGTGCTGATATCATGATTCCTTTTTACAATAATATTCGATAGTCAGTTTCTCCTGAAAAAAGGGATTGACACAAATGTCAGATAATGTTCATCATTTTCTTACCATCTGCCCATGCTCTCATTTCCAGGTGAAGGTGAGCTTTCAGGGTTTCCAGGTCCCAAGGGGGATCTGCATAGCTTTAGAAGTCTAAAATGATGAGAAGAATTATTATTATTAGTATGAATCATTTTTTGTTATCTGATAATTTTATCACCATAATACAGTTTATTCTGTTCAATCCTGTCCATCTTATGTGAAGCCATTAACATGTTTCTTGTAAATAGAAACATTTGTCTTTCTTAGGTATTTTATATTTAATGTAATTATTTGCCAATATTAAATCTATTTGATGCTTTGAGTGCACAATTATTGCACGGGCAATGAATAATAGATCAAAAGATAGAACTACTACTGCCATGGCTTCTTCTGGTCTTTTATCCAAATACAGATATACTGTATGATTGCACATCTACATAGCATACCAACTACTTCTCCACTTCCTGCCCTAAGGTGGAACCCGCAGCATTGTGATGTTCTCTGCTCACCGTGCCTGCAGACTGCCAACTCCAGTTGCTCCTCATCCACCTTCTTGCTGGATCTGTGAGAATTCTCTCTGGCTGCCAACCAAGCCCCAACACAAATGCACATTCCAGTGACCTACATTGTCGAAAAATCGTAACTAACAAATGATCATTATGACATGATGTAACAATTGTATGAAATAGGTATATGAAAAATGGAAAGAATAATTTGTGTTCAAATAACTATATATTCTCAAATGTATTCACATCGTGACCACTTTCAGATCTAAAAAAAACAAGAACAAATAGAACTAACATTTAAGATTTGACACGGACAAAGGTAACTTGGTGTACAATACATTGTTGTGTATTTTGCCATTCATGTGTGAATGTGAACATTCTAGAATACTTTGCAAAACATTTTCAACAGTAATGTTTCCTTCAACCAATATGTAATCATTGCTGGGGTGCAGGCAGGACAGCTAAATTGCTCTTGCAGATGGACTCAATCTCATATTGAACGGCAACATTTTGGAAGTTTAAAAGGCAACACATGCAACATTAAATTTGCAAGACATACTGTAAGTGACATACCATGTCCCATAATGATGCATACAAAACTGACACCTGATTTTTATTAGGTTATTCCTGAAGGTATATACATTTTAGGCAATGAACAACAAGCCCCATTTTTAAATTAATTTACATATTTCTAATTCATTCTTCAAGAAATTTGGTCCCACTGCAAGAGACAACGTTTTGAGTAAAAATGTACATTTGCTTAGTAAGTCTGTCAGGCAAGCAAATTGTTATATCACTTTATGAAATATAACAATTGAAAATATTTTAACATTTCAGTGAACTATTGACATTGTTACTGTTACCCAAATATTTAAACTGTTGTATATGGTGTGTATGTAATAAACTGTCGATTAGTACACGTACCAGGTCTTGCATGGAACCCAACGAATGAGGACCTCCTCTGTTCCCTATAGAACAATCAAAAAACAAACATGATCACCACACAAGTTTCCACAACACAAAATCCAGCCACGTGTGTCATGGCACAAATCTTGCAATTGTGATGGTTAAATATACAGTTTCCATGTCATGAATGCACCACAGATTATCAAGATAAATAAATAAGATTGACTGTTATGATGACTGTTATGACTGTTAGATGGTGTTTCAAAGTGTTAAAGTACATGAGGTAAAGACATAACATATCACGTAATGTCATCATGTAACCTTTATTTAAATAGTGCTTTTTTACAATACAAATTGTGTAGCAGCTCTAGAAAAACGGGTCCTTCATAATTAAGTTCAGTCTTTATTGATTAGTTTTTACTAAGTTCATCTGTCTAAACAGCAGCTTTGAAGAAAACAATGATGTCATGATCCAGCTTAGTAACAATTACATGAATACATTGTTGTGTCCAAATGCGTTTTTATTAAATACAAAGAATTCAAAGTGATTCAGTTTCAATTCATGTTAACTTCACATTCAGCATGTCCAGAGTGTTATCCTTTTTTATCTATGCTCTAATGTTTTCAGGGCTTCTGTAAGTTTCAACAAGTAAAATTAAAGATATTTAAGACAATTTTAAGACCATTATTAATTAAATGTAAAAATGTATTAAATGGTCATGTCAATACTTGCAAAAGGTATAAAGGCTATGAAGGAAAATCGAAGTATGTTAATTTACAGAACTGTGTGTAATCGTAGGTTTCATACTGGTCAGACAAACAACAAAGGCCTAGAACAAGTAGCGTTTAATAAACGGCAACATAATTACACAGTCAACACATGAGGTCATGGGATGATCATAGTGATGTCACTATATTATTATGTTAGTAATATGTTAGGTCAATGTGAATTTATTTTATTTAGTCACCATTATGGTGATCAGTGTATGCTTTAGCTGGACTATTCGCCCTTATCTTTTACATAATAGTTTTTCTTTGCTTGTTGTCATTGTTGGTTTATGAATCACAATTGTTATACCAAAGAAAAAACCTGAAGTTAATCCAATCTGAAAATACTGGCTATAGCGTAGTCTATATATAAGACTATATATAAGTAGTGTATGACTGCAAGTACATCGATATAAAGCAAGACTGTGTGAAAAGGCTTTAGAAAGACAAACCTCTCTCACTCTTTTTTTCAAAACCTTGGAGTAATCAAAGTTGTTTTGGCTCACTCTCCTACAGCATTCTGGACACTCATCTGAAAGATAGGCAATATTATTTTGAAATAAGTATATTGCTACAAATAAAACCAATCAGCGACTGCAGAATCAAAGAGTAGTTAATAAATAATATTAATTTACATTTATTCATTTGGAAGACGCTTTTATCCAAAGCTGTTAACGCAATGCTCTTACCATTGAGCTACAGGAAAGCTACAGATGTAAATGTAAATATAGAAAATGTACTCAACACTTTTTTTTTTCTTGCTGGCTTCAATCTGTTGGACTGGATCTGTATCAAGATGTCACACTTTATTATACAGTAAGTTTCTACTTATTAAGAATGTCAAGGGTTCAGACCCACTTTACTGAGTATTAAGGACATACAGTGTACTTCACTTCTTGGTCTATTTTTGGCCTTCTGGGCCTGGGGTCTTGTGGCTTCTGATAAGCCCGTGATATCAATGCCAGTAGCTTCTGGGGGGCTGGTGGCAGTGGCTTCTGGAGGGCTGGTGGCAGTAGCTTCTGGGGGGCTGGTGGCAGTGGCTTCTGGAGGGCTGGTGGAAGTGGCTTCTGGAGGGCTGGTGGCAGTGGCTTCTGGAGGGCTGTTGGCAGTGGCTTCTGGAGGGCTGGTGGGAGTAGCCTCTGGGGGGTTGGTGGCAGCAGCTTCTGGGGGGGTGGTGGCAGCAGCTTCTGGGGGGCTGGTGGCAGTAGCTTCTGGGGGGCTGGTGGCAGTGGCTTCTGGAGGGCTGGTGGCAGTGGCTTCTGGAGGGCTGTTGGCAGTGGCTTCTGGAGGGCTGGTGGGAGTAGCTTCTGGGGGGCTGGTGGCAGTGGCTTCTGGAGGGCTGGTGGCAGTGGCTTCTGGAGGGCTGGTGGCAGTGGCTTCTGGGGGGCTGGTAGCAGTAGTTTCTGGAGGGCTGGTGGCAGTAGCTTCTGGAGGGTCAGTAGTTTCTGTGCTACTTGTGGCCTTCTTCTGTCTTTGACAATGAACTTGCAGACAAGACAAAGATCAAAATCAAGAACTTTGCCTATGACTAATTATTAAAAACATAAAGATGACCTGAATGCAAGTGTAAGAGGCTAGAATTGGTTTCTACATTACATGTGTGTTGTGTAATGTTATGATTGAAAAGAGCCATTAAGGATCTACAGTATATGTCAACAGATCTAGTCATCAAGGCAATACTGTACTTAGCGTTTGATCAGAGCATTCTAAATTTTCATGATTATGACAGGGGGATAATGCTACAGAAGCTGCAGCTAGTTGTATATTAAGAGGAGGTATCCAACCCCAAAATATTAAATGTATTCTCATGCTTCTATCACTTTTTAGAACCAAATTTCTCCAAAGGTGTTTAAGGTGAGGTCTCAACAGGATAAATAGTCAAGCAGAGTTTATACTAAAATTAATATTACATTCTCTTTTTCCCCCACAAGACAACATTGGTGTTTGTAAAGGAGGCTGAAATATTCCTAACTAATTTATGAGAAGAAGACTGTTCAAAGCTGTTGTGGAGAGGGAAATGTAGTAGATCTTTTCATCTACGTTAAAAGTTTACATTAGAGTTCCGCATATCTTTTCTGCCTAAAACTGATTATTTTAAGGAAATGGAGCAAAATCTGTGATTAAATGGATACATAAATGAAACAATAACGAGATTACATCCAGGTCTCCTGAGGTATCAAAGATCTGCCCTATGGCCAGAATTTAAAGAACGCTAGCTTCAGAACATTGTTACTACAGGAAGATCAATTCATACCAAACGCTATGAGCCAGAAAGCATAAACTACATGTGCAGTATACTGTCCCTATCAGGAATAGGTAGATCATTTTATACTTTAATTAAATCAGGGGCAATTCAAAGACCTAAAACATGTCTTCTCCCATCAGTTGTAATTAATTTCACAAAACAGTCTGCCTAATACTGTTTATCTATTTTGTTGACTTCAGGCAATAGTATTATTTTGGAATAGAGCCACCACATGCTGCTTTATCCTATTATGGCTAAATGTAATGCTCACCCTTTGCATCTATATGAAAAAAAAAGAGAATGAAACATTTGGATTATCAGTGTTTCCAGATTACAGACCTTAATATTAGTAAAAAAAACTTACTCTTTAGCACTGCTTCATACATCAATTTAACCCTCTGAAACAAATCGGGATCCAAAACGTAATCCCCTCCAAGGATGGCATCGGCCACCAAGTTTCCCTTAAATTTCTTCCCCAAAAGTAGTATGGGGAAAAAATCAAGGGCAGCAAGTTTGTCAAGCTGAAATAAAAACTTTAGATTAAAAAACATGCATAGAATACAATAAATTGACTTAAATATTAATTTCATTTCATTTCAATTTATGGTCATTGAAAAAAAAACTCTTAAAATGTGCCACTTATATGTAGGCATGGGCTGCATACCGGTTTCAAGGTATACCGAGGTTTAAAAGAGTTTCAAAACCACAAAAAAATTATGTGATACAGTTTCTAAGGTATGAGCTGTGTTTGCATAAAAATAGATAGTTAAATCATGTAATTCAATGTTTGATGTTTATGTCTAATATATATATATTTTTTTTTAAAGAATATTGTAATTTTAAGGCTTTATTTTGACCTGACACACATGTTAGGGTTCAAACTGAAATTCATGGTGTCCAGTCGAAAAGTTGTTTTTTGCACATGCATACATTTGAAGGTAACACATTTTAGTGTTGTAATAGCAATAACGTGAAACCGTGGTATTCGTTGAGCAAGGTTATTATACCACCAAAAACTCATACCGGCCCATGCCTACTTATGTCAAGAAATTAATTACTACTGGTTTATAACTAAATATTCCCCAAAATGCTATCACTGTGATATTTATTTCTGCTTCATCAGCCATGTTTTCATCAATGTATTTTTTCCAGGGGGGTGACGGGATTCCCGTTGCGGGAATTTATTCACTCAAAACCAGTTGATGGAAACAGATCTGATTCATATTTTCTTTTTTGCCACATTTCAAAAGTTCACTTGACAGCTGCATGGAAACATGCCAATTGACCGTTTAACTTTACTATGTTTACTGAGTTGACCTCATGAATCACCCTATTTGTATTCTTAGCCCTGAACTAAACTTACCATCACATGGCAGCTATTAAGTACAACTGTCCTGTTGTTGTTTTTCTTGATTGACTTCTTCCATTCAGCCTTCTTATTTTGAAAGTTGCATCTCTTCGTTGCAACTTTTGTTTTGTACGGCTGGAGTTGTTTGCAGAGTGGGCATGTCTTGAATGCAACACTTATCAGGGTGTTGCACCCGGGGCACAATTTCTGTGTGTTTCCCGGCATCTCTAAACAGAAGAAAAAAAGTAATACAACATATTTTTGTACCATATGATCCAGTAAAAAGGGGTCAAATTGTTACGTTACATATCATTATAACATAAATGAACTTTTTAAAACTAGGTTGTTACTTTAAAGTCTAGCCACATGGGCAGGTCTCATTAGCTCAAGCTCCAATCATTCTGTGGCAGGTACGGCTGCTACATAAAATGCATGTTCAATACATAAATAAATGTAGTAATACGCACTCATATGCAAGCATGGTATTGGCACAAGTTGGTGCTACATGGAAAGACTAACCTGATAAGTCAACGTTTCACTATACGATTTTGAATTAACTGTAGTCTGATTAAAAGTATTTTAAAATGTAAGTTAGCCTAATTACAACTATGCCAATAGACAAATACAACCAATTTTCATTGGTTAATGGAAAAGTGTTTTAAAGCTTGACGTTTTGCACAAAATCTGAGTTATATTTGACATAAGAATACAAACTGTATTTAGTGATTACATTTTATGGAAAATATATTTCCATAATTATTTACTAAACCTAGTCTGTGGGGTAAAACGACCCCAGCAGGCATCACTGATAGTAAGCATGTACATCAGGTCCTTTCTTATTCCATCATGTAGTTTCTCAGGTTAGATACATTTTCAAATAAGTAAATAAATAAGTTATTTCGGCTTAGTGCTTGTCACATATGTAATGTGTTGAAAAACAAGGGTAAAAACAGGGGTCACGCAGGGATGAATGCATAAAATTACAATGCTACATCAACTGGAACGATGAATGATGCATGCGTTTTAAATTACTTTTTAACTTCTGTTACTATAATATTTCGTCTTTTCACCTAAACATTTCAAATTGACGTCGATGTGTCTATATTCAAGCATTTCTGCAGATTAAGAATTCACCAACAACTGATAAGTTTGACCTAAGTGTGATTTTCAGTTACAAAGATTATCCTTAAACTGGACATTAGTAACTTAGGTATCGCGCGCGCGCGCGCGCACACAGAATCGCGTGTCACGCTCGTGAATTCAGTTCACTGAAGACTCGCTCTGAACGGCTCATTTGAATCAGTGGTTCATACATCGTAAATGAATCATTTGGTGTGATTTGCGAACCGATTTACCCGGTTCATTAAAAATAACAATTTCTTTCATGAGGGGCACATCGTGATTTCTTTATTTCAAAATAAGGAGTAACGATATGCTTTATGTAATATAGCGGAGTAAAAAGATAAAAACGTCATTACTGTCCACCACTGCGAACAATAAACTGAATTATAAATCGATCTATTTATATTTTCAAAGGTCACCAACAGCTTTATTTAGCTAACCGGATAACAAGCCACCTAGCTACTAAATCTACCGCAGAATACGTAGCGTTAATTGTAAAAAAAAAACTTTAATTGTCGGCGGTGGCTAACGCTAGCTAAATTACTCAGGCATTAGCTTAACTTAACTGTCCTACTGGCGTCACGAGCAGTCACATGATTCTAACGTTACACTTTAGTTACCATTAGAGCAAACATGTTTCAGTAAAACAACTTAACGATTTACAATTTCAATAAACTAGCGCCGACAGCATTACTATAATGTGATATACTGTACATACCTCTGACTGTCAATCGTGTTGTATGTCGAGTCAACCGTCTTCGATGTGTCACACAGAGGTCTTCCCTTTAGCGCCCCCAGTGGACTTTCGTGTCTGAAAACTGTAGAAATATGTACCTGCTAGAACGTATTTAGTGGCGCTGCAAAAAGTGTGCAGAGGTACGTCTTACCCATGAGACCAGGTTGGTATTTACCTTATTAATTTCTTCCTTGTTAACAAATACAATGTCTTCAGTTTTGTTTTTCTTTAACTGAAGGAAGTTTTGACACATCCAGCTGTTCATTTCATCAATACACTTGCAAAGAGAGTCAATAGGCCTGTAGTCAATTGGTGAGAGTGCTAAGTAGATCTGAGTTTCATCTGCATAGCTGTGGTAGGCAATGAGGTACTTTTTCATTATTTGGCCAAGTGGGATCATATACAAATTGAAGAGGAGCGGGGTAAGAATGAACCCCTGTGGAACACCACAAGTCATGGGTGTCCAGTCAGATTTATGGTTGCCTATTCCACAAAGTAACCTCTCCCTTTAAGGTATGAGCAGTGAGGTATTAACTATTTTTAGGAGATCTGCTTCCAAACAGTTAAACAGTCTTTCGAAAAGGATATATAAAGTGTCTGAAGGCGGCAAGTTGACACCTTAAGATGCTGAACCGTTTCCTTCAAGGTTTTGTGATCAATTGTCCAAAATTCAGACAAAGTTATTCATTTTTGATGTACTGAAATCAGACTAACATGGCTGCCTCATGGAGCGTTGATTTCCAGTCTGGTGTTTTTTTTCAGGGTGCTTTACACCTGACAGTTATCGCTTGACCTTTACAGGAGCAATGGCGTCGTATCGGGGGGCAGATTCATTGAGGATTGTAGCACTACAACTATCATCTAACTAAGTTTCATTTAGAAACATGAAGTCCAGGTTGTGACTGGTGATGAGGTCATTGACCAAGATGGATTTGATTTTTAGAAGGATGTACAAAAGTGCTAATTTCATAGTGACTGTTTTTACCCCTATCATTCTCAAAGGGACGTCTAAAAGGCAGTAGATTAGATGGGTTTGCCATACGACTGGAAAGGGCATTAGTTTTCGCTTACTTATCAGGACAGAAATAAGGAAAACTAAAGGAACGCTGGGTTCCCTCTTGTTGTGTAAATCTTTTAGATTGTTGCTGTTATCATAGCGGGGACCCAATTCATATCAGTTACCAGTAATCTTTGCAGTCTTGTTTAGTCCACCTCCAGCAGATGGGGGTTTGTGTGATCCCTGGCGGTGTGGCAGAGGCCGGAGAGCTCTTTCAGAGGGAATGGGTTGGCTAGGTTGACCCAGAGGCTTTGGTGGTTGTGGGGCCTGTCGTTTTTTAGTAAAAACTTGTGGACATGCGACAATAGAGTGGGAGAGTGTTGTTCCAGCAAAAACTAGTTCGTCAACTTTCTCTGAGAATCTCAAAAGAGATGATGTTGGAGAGAGGAAGAGAGTATGTAGTGAGAGGGGCCATGAGTCTGGTGATTCTGAAGGCTGAAGTATGTTGTTTTGGCTCTCTCGGTTGTTATCCACAGAAACGTCATCGGGTGTTGAGTCTTCGTCATCGTCCAACTGATGTGATGTCACTGGGCAGGGTACGGCCTGAATCTATTTTCAAGATGTACAGGGGGTGGAAGAATACCAATATTGTCTAGTCGAGTCTTAGCCATATCTGGTATTGATGAAGCGAAAGCAGCAATTAGTGAAACTCTTGATAGTCTGACATTACGGGCACCTTAAGGTCTTGCGCCCTGTTTCTGCCAACGGTTTGTGTCCTCAGTTACCTTTGTTTGCATCTGTTCAAGTTTGTCTGTTTGTCTGAAATCATTATGCATGCCTGAAAATACATATATAGAGAGAACCAATTATATTTTTGACACATTAAATTCATATTCAGTGTTCTATAGCTTTTCTAATTGTTCATATGTATTGATTATTATCAAACTTTTTACCTCTGAGCTGTCATTGCACTGAGCACGCCATAAACCACAAACCTTATAACTTTGACACTTGACTTAGGACAACTTATACTGTGTCTGATTGCTCTATATTTGTTCTTATTTGTTGTTTGTCTTTACTGTCTTTCAAATGGCACTAAATATGTCTCCACCTTGTGCAATGAAAGTAAAGTAAAGATAATCTATTTCTGATTTTGATTCTAATAAAACTCTCTAATTACTTATTGAAAAATTGTCTATTCTCTCTGTTGTCAAACTCTGTGTCAACTTTAGGTTCACATATTAATAAAAAGTATCCATATGGATGTCAGAGGGGGAGGAATATGGACGTTTGGAAAAGACCCTGTGCGTAATAACAGTTTGGAGCAAATATGCCGAAGACATCAGTTAGACCAGGACATGGACTCTGCCCAGTAAAGTCCTGCTTGTCAACAAAGTTAAAGAGGTTTCTTTTAAAATGATTTATTGCTGCAATCATGTTAAATCGGTTTTAGTTAAATTCAGGGAGATATTGATGTGAAATGTACTTTCTCTTTAACACATACAGAGACCGTCTTTTGTATAACACCTGACGTATACCCAGCTTGATTTTTGGTTCTTAAATGTTCTTAGAATATTACCAAGCAATGTTACATTACTGTTTTCACCATGTAGTATTATTTTAGTTCGCAGAACGTTCTCTTGAATGACAGGAAAACATTCTCGAAAACACTGTAAACACCTTTAGTGTTAACATTGTTGGAACAATATACTTAACAGTCTTATAGGCTGCAGCTTTTGCCAGAGGGGAACTGGAATCCCCTGGTTGGGCCTGGGTTCTCCTGAGGTTTTTTTTCTCGATGGGAGTTTTGGGTTCCTCACCAACGTTTGCATATTGTTTTGCACTATCTGCCTGGCCGGGGGGGCTGCTTTAGAATTCAGAAATGAGACATAATTAATATTGCATATAAGAATTTATAGTCCGTTTAATATTTGACCTGTGGTTCTCTCACCTTTATCGCCAATGTGTGCTTTCACTGTGGGCCCTATTTTAACGATCTGAAACGCAAGTGTCAAAGCGCGAAGCGCAAGTAACTTTGTGGGCGGGTCTCGGCGCCGTTGCTATTTTCCCGGCGGGATAAATGGCTCTTGCGCCCGGCGCAAATCTAAAATGGGTTGGTCTGAAGTAGCTTCATTATTCATAGGTGTGGTTTGGGCGTAACGTGAAATAAACCAATCAGAGCGTCATCCAACATTCCCTTTAAAAGCGGGTGCGCAAGTTCCATTATGGATTGCTATTATTATGGCGTATTTACCAGGCGCACGCCAGGAGCGGTTCACAGCCGAGGAGACTAATGTTCTTGTAAGAGCAGTGAAAGACAGAGAAGTTGTGTTGTATGGGGATGGGAGAAACAATTTGCCTGAATAATTTGTAAGCTAGATTTATGCCTATTTTTTCACATCTTCGTGGCACACCACAATGATTTCCGTCATCTCATGTGTTTCTAATATTTTTTTAGTGTAACAATTTATGATTTGCAAAAATAACTGTTGCATCTGTGTAGATTACATGAGCAAAGTGTATGCGCGTTGTGCACGCTATACATTATGGTCAAGCATGCGCCCTTAAAATAGCATAATGAACAACACGCAACGCGCCACTGACTTTAGACTAGTTTTTTTCTGGTCAGTGGCGCAATTGTTTAATGGAACAGTAAAATATCACCAGGGATTGTTTGCGCCGGAACACGCCTCCTTTTTTGCGCTGAACCGCCCAGGGAGCGCAAGTTCATTCACTAGTTTAGCGACGTGCTTCTGTGGAGGGAAAAGCGCGCTTTGCGCGGGTGCAAAATAGGAATGACACATGCGTCGGTGTACAAAGTCAATTGCGCTGGGTGCAAGAGAGAGCCCTGTGTGTGTGTGCGAGTGTGTTTGTGCTTGTGTGTGTGTGTGTGTGTGTGTGTGTGTGTGTGTGTGTGTGTGTGTGTGCGTGTGTTTGTGTGTGTGTGTGTGTGTGCGTCTATGTCATTGTGTGTAAGTATGTTTGCATATTGTTTGTGTGGAGCGTTTGTATGTCTGTCTTTTGTTGATTTCACCTTTTTTGTTTTTACAGGTGTATGCTTTTAGTTGTTTTACTTGTATTCAATCAGTCTCATGTACAGCTGCTTTGTAACAATGAAAATTGTAAAAAGCGCTATATAAATAAATTTGAGTGGAGTTGAGTTATAACGTTTTCAGCGGATATTTTTATTTCAGTTCCCATAAAGTTCTCTTGAATGATAGGAAAATCATTTTTAAATCGCATCTAGTAACTTTTCTAGAACATTGTCCACCCTAAATGTTTTCAGTGAGTATTTTTGTTTCCAGAATGTTGATCTAAAAGGTGGGATAAAACATTCTAAAAATGTTAAGTGATACATCTATTGGAAAATGACACGTTAAATCCTTTAAATTTTCCCCATAGCACATTTGTTATCACAAAAAAATTCATCAGGGCTCATATTCACAAGTAGGCCTACGACGGTGTTTTAGTGTCACGTTTAATATAAAAAATCCAAGATTTCAAGAATAAAGTCGAAATGTAACGAGAATAAACTCGTCGTAATACTTTTTTTGTTTACGTGAAAGTTGTAGTTTAAGTTGTTTAAGCACGTCATCTGAACAAGTGAGTTAGTTCTTAGTTCATTTCTGATTTTTCCTTCTAAATAAATTCAGTTTCCTACATAACCGCTGCAGTGTCCTTTTACTAATCATAACTCTGTGATGATGCGCCAAAAGACAAAGAATTTCCTTATTGCTAAATCCTAATCTAAAGTAGGATTTAACCAAATCCTCCGCAGCCATTGTTTCTATCAATTCTGTTAGTTTTCTCAAAATATTACGACTTTATTCTCGTAACATTTCAACTTTATTCTCGTAACATTTCAACTTTATTCTCGTAACATTTCGACTTTATTCTCGTAACATTTCGACTTTAATCTCGTGACATTTCGACTTTATTCTCGTAACATTTCGACTTCATTCTCGAAATCTTGGTTTTATTTTTAACAAGGCACTAAAACGCCGTCGTACACAAGACATCTTGAAGCTAAAATAGGAAAATTTAGGAGAAACTATAATGGTTGCGCCGTGTCAATCCTAATCTAGGGCTCCTAAGTTTTGCTCTAAGAATATTTCACAAAGCATTTAGCGTTAAAGTCAGATCCTATATTAGTGAAAAGTCAGGGGTAGTAAGAAGACTCCCAAGCCTCTTAGATCCACTAACAACAATCCTAAAATGACTATAACACCGGCAATCTGCCACAAAACTTAAACATTTTAGAAATTTTATGACAATGAACTTTTAAAAAGGACATTACTATCAGCTGGGATTGTTCTAGTCTGTTAATTAAAATGTTGCTTAGTTCATTATTTAAGAGATGAAGACATGTAAGATTAGCCCACATATTCATATCTTTATTTGAAATGGCAACTTTTTGATCTTCACTGACAGAGATCCATTCTCTATTAGCCAATCACTGAGGGCATAGTTGCTCAAACTGATTTTGCCCAGTGGGAGATGTACAGTAATTTGGGCAACATACCTTTTTGACCCAAAGGACAACATTTTGTAGAAGCCTTTACCCACTTACCCTTAATTATCCTTAAATCAGAGGTAAATGATAGGTGAACAACAATGGTGAACAAGCCTCTAACCCTGTTTGTAGGCTTAAACTTTTCAAGGATTCAAGGTATCATTTGTCACATACACAATTATACAGAATATAATCAGCAGTGAAATGTGAGTCAGGACAGGTCCGCTCAATGGACTGTGCAATTATACACACACACAAGAATATACATAAATAAAGTTATAAATAAAAAATAAAAATGCCAAAGAATAAAATGTACAATAAAATAAAATAAAAAGTGCAAGACAGTATGTTGTTGACTAAAAAATAATATAATAATATAGGCAGGAATGTACAAGAATGTGTAAACAGGTTGTACAGGATATATACATAGGGGCAATACGGATGATGGAGAATTGTGAATATCCTACTGATTTTATTGTGTATAATTTTGATCATATTCTGTTATTTATAGAAATGTTTGTAACATAGTTGTGTTAGTAAAACTCTGAAATCACACTAACTCAAAGGAATATATGCAAATAATGATAGAATCAGCATACTTATTCAACATACTTATGCAACAATTGTTTTTACAAAGTATTATAATCATAATCATCAAGTATAGTACAACAGATTTCAGCAATACAAAATCCAGTGATGTTTTAAAGGCCTGACCCAGATACAACTAATTTGATGATGTCATATTATAGGGCAACTTATTTTTTAAAAACTGAGTAAAGGTTGAAATTCTACCCTTAGATACAAACCTTGTTACCTAGAAATAATGGTGGCAGACAAGAACAAGTGGATAATAAAAAATAAGAGATAGCGGGAATTTACCTGATTGGTTTCGAAAGGAAACACCTCTGAGCAGTTTCACTATAACTAGAGGCTGGAAAACACCCTGTTTTCAGATGTTTTTGGAATGACTTGGGACATCTCACTTTGTTTGAATTGAACAAATAAAGTTAAATCTTTGACACCTGGACCTTCTTTGTCTGAGCAATTTTTTTGAACTGCAAGATCAACATTTTCCTCATAAATTTTTTAATGGAGTCAAGTTGATGTTATAAGACCGAGTTTTTAGTTTGAGTTAAGAAGCCTGATGGCCTGGGGGAAGAAGCTTCTCCTAAGTCTCTCAGTTTTTGCCATCATGCTCCGGAAGCGCTTGCCATATGGCAGTAAAATGAAGAGACAGTTACCAGGGTGATTAGAGCCTTTGATGACTTTAGAAACTCTGCTTTTTTAGTGTTTGGGGTAGATATCCTGCAGAGAGGGGAGACCAGACCCTGAGATGCGCTCAACTAAGCACACCACCCTCTGCAGAGCTTATCCACTAAAGATGTGGTTGTTAACTCCCCTCACCAACCCACAAACTGACCGAGAGCGCAGATACAATGATGCCCATTCTCGCTGCCTTGACAGGACCGGGGGAATGATGCTATACCGCCCTGTCAAGGTGTGCCGCATCGTGTTGCCCTGTGGTGTGCTGCACAATGTTGCGAACAGTCACAGCATACCACTTGGTGAGGTGGTGGCACCACCAGACGACGCCGACCCAGGACCAGTGTATGTGCAGCCCAACCAACAAGCTATTCAGGCCCGTCAACATGTGATTGCGACAATATACATGGTGATCAGACACAAAGTTCATTTTTTGACCAATTCCTTTAATGAATGACTTAAATCTGTGAGTGCGTCACTGCTATTTTGCAGGTGAGTGTTAATTTCTCCAATGGCCCGAATGCGTCAAGACGTGGCCAGATGGCAGTCCTGTAGTACATTCGAGTCTCCCACTTTCCACGCAAGTCGTTGTACATGAGGCCGCAGATCCTCATAGACGAGTTCACACACACACAACGTGAGCGCATTACTACGAGTTGCTGTTTGCTGTTACTGATTTCTGTAGCCCACGAACGATTTGATATAGGAGACGTTAAAAGCGAAACTTACCGCAGGAGTTCAGGAAACATCATATATATGTGGATTACTTGAAAGACATGGCTGAATCATTTCAAATCCGTTCACAGCAAGAACAAACGACAGGCGAATGTTTTGATACGTTTTATTTGACTTGCGTGATGTGGACATGGGGAAAAGTGTCCTTGATAAACAATAAAATCATCGCAAGAACATAACACAAAGTCTTCCATTTTGCTTTAATGTGTAACACTGTAAACAATTAAATTTCATTCTTTTGGAGAAGCACAATTTCTGATGGTTCAAATGAATTCAGATTACAGTCTCTCCATTTAGCACAAATCAATGATGAAGCAGCTCTGTAGACATTGCCTCTTTTTAAATAAGCAGAACCAAATCTGCTGTCATCACCTTATTTTTCAGCAACAGTAATACAGTTATTTTGGGGAAAGGTGAATAAACGATTGCTGACTGAATTAAGGTGTGCCCCTACATTTTTTGGCTTGCGCTCCTAAAATTTCAGTCAGAGGCTACAGGGCTCCTAGTAAAGAAAGTCAGTCTGGACTCCTGGCAGGGCAACAATGATTTGTGCCACATACTAATATTGGACACTGTTGCACATGCATGCAAGCTACCTTAAACCACATATTTCCTCAAAACATTTTTTTTTTTTAAACTATTGAAATTACTAGGCTACTGAGCAGACGCGATTTCTTTAAGACTGCAAGGGAAGCTCAGCTTCCCCTATAATTGTCAAAAAATGAATGGTCAAATATATGTACTATTATGTTAACATTTTATTGACTAAAAATGCGTTAAACACGTTCATCTCGAACGAAAACAATTTCGTTCAGAATCAGCTACTTAGGTCGGCTGACTCGATTTCCTTCTCATTCATTCCCGTAGCGTACAGTGCATTACTCTGTTGAAGCCCAGTGTCCATTGACTTCAATGGGGCTGCTTTAAACAGTTTTTTACAGTGCTTAGAAACAAGACGGTCATTGGATAATGGAGTGGGCTGGGCCGGACTCCGAGCGTCTGCGTGATGATTGAAGGGTCTGTCGAAAGATTGCATCTCCTTTTGATTGACAGCGATTTTGTTCTATTAAAAGTCGCTGATGCTAAAGCTATTCAATCTCAGTCCCATTGCGGATTTTGCAAGTGTAGTCAAAATACAAACTGCTGCAACCTATTTCTTGGTATTTGCTTGCCGAAATTGCTTGCCAATTTTCATCATACATTTCACACAATTATACACCACATGCCTTGTTTCAGTTTAATGTATACCCACATTTCCTCCGTCGAGTTTAATATATTTTTTTTAGATAGTTTGTTCATTCATTCATTGTGAAATGAGCTTCCCCTCTTTGAAAGACCAGCAGCCGCCACTGCTACTGAGATAAACTTTTTTCTGGTAACTTTATTGACAAAGGTTAACTACATAAAGGCAAATAATTGTAGTTCCCAGAATGGTATGGACGTAAATAGAACGCCCTGGGAATCAAAAACTGAAAAAATTCTGGAAACCAAAATTTGGTAACCTAAAACTATTTACGTTCCTCTACCATTTCAAGAACATTATCCTAACTTATATTATTGTGGATCGTTTCGGTACCAATGTACATCAATAGTTAGTCTAATCAAATTAAAATACCTCAAAGTTACTTTTTTTTGTCATCACTAATATGTTATAAAGTTACTTTTTTTGTTAAAAACTAATATGTTATATCACTTAAGTAAGTCACATTACAGGAACATTTAAAAAACATATATTATACATTTATTCAATTGGCAGACGCTTTTATCCAAAGCGACTTACAAGTAGGGTGCAGTGTGCAGCTTTCACTGCAGAGCAAACAGGGGTAAGGTGCCTTTGCTCAAGGGCTCTTCAGACATTTCCTGGTGGCACAGAGATTTGACCCAGTGACCTTCTGAAGACGAGTTGGACTCTCTATCCTCTAGACCACAACTGACCACAGAATTATCTCAGAATAAGCAACATCCTCAAACATTTTGGGAATTTGCAGTAAGAATATTTATTCTTTGTTGCAATGGAACATAATTTGTGGCCTAGATAACTTTCTCAAAATATAATCTGAATGTTGCAGTTAAAATGGTTTATTTTAGTTATCATTTAACCTTACATTATCGATATTTAAAATATAAAACATCCGTACAACATTATCTAAAAATGATAATAAAATGTTTTCTTTAAAACACTGTTACATCACTTAGGTAAAGTTAGCCTCTCTCACTCGCTGCGGTACAGCCATGGCCAACCTGAACCCCTATGGGATGACTTCAAGCTGAAGCTGCAGGACTACACTACTGCCCTCGTACTGTACCTGAACATTTTTGCCATTATGAATGTCAAGAGGAAAACAGTCTGTCTGCGCAGGATATTGCTGAAATCTAGCCTATCAGCGAGTCACGTGGACAAACATGCAGCAGTGAGCAGTGCACACCAGCTTTGCAGCATAGAGTCAAGAGACATTTCCCAGTCTTGCAGCATGCCAGCAAGAAACGCACTCCAGCTTGGTAGTGCAGCAGGTAGGGACACACCCCAGACTGGCAGTAGTGAGAGCAATGCACCCCAGCCTGTCATGGTGTGTGTGTGTGTGTGTGTGTGTGTGTGTGTGTGTGAGTTTGTGTGTGTGCTCAACTGCATTTTGTTTTGTAGTTGGAAACAGAGGAACAAGACAATGAAGAGGAAGACCACTGCCATAGAAGTCCAAATGCAGTCCTAGTGTACCAAGCCAAGACCCAACCAGCTTCTCCAGAACTGTCTGCCAGTGAAAACTTCTGGTTTGGCTACCACCCTCAGAGGGCCACACACAGCAAACACAATTGATGTTAACTTACGCCCAAACAAACTGGCAAAAGGCATTAAAACATAAATAGGCTGCTACTGACATGAAAAACATGGAACATCCGTAAGCAGAACGTATTTTATAGTTTATTTTACAATTTGTACAATACTATGGGTGCATTGTGAAAAAAGGGAAAAACATGAAAACGGAGATCTGAAATCAACAAAATATTCATTAACATCAAGCCAGTCTTCTTATTGTTCAGGCACTTTAGGAAAAACCTTCTGGCATGATGAATCCAGGCTAGACGTTGCTCTGCGGTTATATCAAGACAAGCTTCATCCATGTGTTGAAGAAGAGTGACATGCTCATGTTGATGGTGATCATACAACTGTAACTTACAAATTATCAGAGAACAATCAGACCAGTTAAAAATCTATGAACATAATAAACGATTCATTAATTCAACATTAAGATCAGTTGGATTAAATGAGACAAATATATAAAACAGAATAATAAGAGATACAAATCAAAAGTTTGATTTTGAAAACATTATGCAACGCAGTTAATGTTTGTAAACATGCTGAAATGTTTGAAAAAGTTTGATTTTTGATTATCTGTTGTGTAGTGTTTTGTAACTTGCTTGTAAAAATTGCTCAAAACAAGAAAATAAAGTAAGAACTACTAAAAGGTTTAAAACATATTTAATACAAAATACAATTGTTCGGATTTAAAGAAACTCTCGGCGCTCAGCAGCTGCAGTATGTGTCAGGTGTATCAGTGCAGTCACTGTTCAGTCTGACTGACGGAGGTTTTTGTACGACTCTTTATCACTGTGTCAACACATACTTGCTATTAGGATAGTGAAAACTCTGACAGTAATAATCTCCTGCATCTTCAGTCTGAACTCAACTGATGCTCAGAGTAAAATCTGTGTTTGATCCACTGCCACTGAATCTAGATGATACTCCAGACTGGAGGGTTTTTGCGAAATATATGAGGAGTTTAGGAGCTTCTCCAGGTTTCTGTAAGTACCAGCTCATTCGGGGACCATTACTATCTGTGTATACTCCACTGCTGACTTTACAGTTTATTTGAACACTTTGTCCTGGTTGAACTGCTGTTATTGATGGACTCTGAGTAACAGTGTACTGTCCTCTACACTCTGAAAGAAACAACAAGAATGAAATATAAGACAACACTGAAACAAATGAAGATTTCACTCTTCAATAAATGAACAATGGTGATAAAAATATTACTACACAAACCTTGAGCAAACACTGTGAGTGTCCAGATGAAGATGATGCTGAAAGTCATTGTTGTTCTTGTTGGTTTGTGTGATGCTGAAGATTGTGTTGTGTTGTGTTGTCAGTCATGAAGTGTTAAACTCACAGCACTATAAACACTCTCAGAGCACTGAAGCACGTGATCACAATGCAAACTCAATCTCTACATTTACATCAACACACTCAAACACTGTTTTATCATTTAATGCTAATTTCTCCACATTGTTTGTATTTTGTTTTCTTAGATTATGTGTAGTGATTATTGAACAAGTGTGTAATGATTTGTAATGGTGTATAGTTATTCATTATTTTGTGTATAATGTTGGTGTAAAATAAAAAACACAGAATATGGAGATACACAAGACAGCAGCTTTATGAAAGAGTGACAATAAAGTTGCTTTGTAAATCTTTGGATGTTTTCATCTTCGTATATTAATAAATTGTTCACACTTTCAGGTTTGAGTATATAAGAGTCAATTTTAAGGGTTAAAATTCAAACAAACTTGTGAATTTGTTTATATTACAGTTAAAGGGATAGTTCACCCAAAATGTAGAAAATACATAAATAAACAAAATGAAATGTAATGTGTATGATGTGTGAATGTGTGATAAAGTGTAAAGATGTGTTTGTGATGTGTTTATAGTGCAGTTACTGAAGCGTTCAGAGGTTTTTGTACAGTCGCTCTATTAGTTTGTATCACTGTGGTTCACTTTCGGCAGCGGCACCAGACTGGATGTTGGCAGTAAGTAAAAACATTCAATAGTAATATTAATACAAATGATCACTGCATTTAAATATAAAGATACACTATTAAATATAAAATGAAAAGACTGCTTTAGCATATTTATGTGGTTTAATTAATAACTTTGTGTACTAGTGCACTTACAACTTTTGAAACATAAACTCCTGAGTTTTATTTTCTACATAATAGATTTTGTTAAAGGGATAGTTCAGCCATAAATGAAAATTCTCTCATCATTTGCTCACCCTCATGTTGTTCCAAACCTGTATACATTTCTTTAGTCTGCTTAACACAACGGAAGGTATTTGGAAGAATGTCAGTAACCAAACCGATTTCATCTCCCATTGACTCCCATAGTATTTATTTTCCTTACTGTAGCAGTAAAGGGGGATGAGACTTGTTTGGATACTGACATTTTTTAAGTTGATTCCTTTTTGTTCATCAGAGCTAAGAAATGTTTACAGGTTTGGAAAAACCCGAGGGTGAGTAAATATTGACAGCATATTCATTTTTTGGGGAACTATCGCTTTAAAGCTCACAATCTTTTTTTTAATCAATTAGTTTAGTATGCAATAAAAATTTTCAAAACTTGCACTGGGAAAACAAACATCAAATGAAAAGTTATGTGTGTTAAAAAATGGATTACACTTGTATTTATTTATTATATTAAATATATAGTAAGTTATACATTTGATAACCAATTATTTCTAAGTTTTGATTTCTTTTAAACAGCTGTTACAGGTATGTTATGTTTAGTATGTATATTTTCATACTTGATTAAATGAGTATATGTAAGATAATATGTTTTCTACATTGATTTAATATTAGTTTCATTTTGATTGTAAAAGTGGTGGTAAAAATTGCCAATTCTGTTTAAACATTCATATCAACATGAACGAAAGAGAAAAATTCAATATGACTTTAAAGTAAACTTGTTTATCATTCTGGTCTTTTATGTTTATCATGTAGAGAGTGAAGTTGTTTGTGTCTCTCTGTGAGTTTGTGACTATCGTGTGTTTGTCAGGCTTCACTCGTCCTAAAGTGAGCGTCCTGCCGCCCTCCAGTGAAGAGATTTCCACAAAGAAAACAGCAACACTGATGTGTGTGCTCAACAAGGGTTTCCCCTCAGACTGGAGTGTGATGTGGAAGGTGGACGGGAGCAGCAGATCTCAGGACAGCAGTGTTGGGCTCCTGGAGAAGGACGGTCTGTACAGCTGGAGCAGCAGTCTGACTCTCTCTGAGCAGGAGTGGAGCTCAGTGCTCTCAGTGAGCTGTGAGGCCAAACACAAAGATCCCAGTCATACAGTCACTGGACAATTCAGGAGAGATGATCAGTGTTCACACTAGACTCTCTCTCTCTCCTCTGACTTCTGTTCTCATCTGAGTCTCACTCATGTCTCACATGTGTTTCTACATTCATTTTCTCTCTCCGATCAGACATCTGCTCTGCTTTTCACAAACAACTCCACAAACCAGTTCATTTGTGCTTTATTCATTCACTGCTGATAGTTTCATCAAAATTCATCAAATAAAATCATATTGAATCTTCATGACTCATTTTGTCTTTAGTGATATATCAGAACATCAGCTCTTTTTTATAAATAAACATCACTCAATGAACCATGAAAACACCTGCAGATGAAGTCAATTTCTAAACCAAACTGTCAAATGAATAACCACAAGTCACTTTCACTTGTTTGACACATTATTCATTAGTTGGACTCATACACATCAGACTGACCTTATGAATGTTTTATCAACTCTTCACTCTGAGAGAAGACTTATTGAGTTTGTTAACATGGGCAAAAAAAACCTATATCCATA
Organism: Triplophysa tibetana; assembly: GCA_008369825.1. Taxonomy (NCBI): domain Eukaryota; kingdom Metazoa; phylum Chordata; class Actinopteri; order Cypriniformes; family Nemacheilidae; genus Triplophysa; species Triplophysa tibetana. The sequence goes on from CM017894.1 coordinate 1,275,815, forward strand.
AAAAATCAGCTTATAACATAAATCTCTTTTCAAATGTTTACATGTATATCATTAAACCGGCTTCACAGAAAACTAGGTTTACATGGAAGTTTGAGACTTGCAAGGTGTCATGATCCTGTCCTTTTTGTGAGGTTGTCTTCCAGTTTCTTGTGGATAGGGTCATGACAGTCTCATGTGTGAATCCTTGACAGACAGGTTTCTCGTGTGCAGTTACATCAACATCCATAGTTCGTCTAGCAATTTAAAATGCAGCGTGTAAATCAGTCAGAAGCTGTATTTGTATATGTATTGTCATGTCCGTAGGTACCTGCTTATACAATAATATATGTATTTTATTTCCATCTTGCCATTTCTATATCAATTGCATGATTCAAGGACAGGCTTTTTATGTGTTAGTTTTGTCATGAGTAAGCAGCGACGCCTATACGGCAAAAAAATATATGTTTTCTGACCAAAATATATGCTAAATATATGTTATACCCATGAAGCTCAATGAAATATATTTTTAAATGTGAAAATGTTTTTTGATTTAACAATCACATACCAGAATATATTTCCAAATGTATTTCTGGGAAAGAAAATATTACTCTAGCCATACATTTAGGGCAAAAGCAAACATGGATGAAATAGCACACTACAGTTTAAAAGATTAGTTTCAATAGATTTTGTACTTCCTTATAGATGTTGTATATACCTTGTTTATTATTGTCTATTCTTGTGTTTAGAGTAATAGTTGCAACAAAAAAAATTTGTTATAAAGAAGACAGAGGCAAGGGTTTAGTATGAATTATAAAACAGGTCATTTATATATAATCGTTTGTGATGCACATTAAACATTGAAAATGATAAAATGACACTTAAATCATACAATGTATTAAAATCATGCTGTATAACAATGTTTAAAGTACAATGTATTAATAATTGGAATTTTGTTCAAATAAACAGAACAAAATGTATAAAACTGCTAATATAATGCACATGTAATGTACACATTCACCCAATAAATATTCAATAAATTCATCATCAAAGTTAACAAACTAATTACAGACAACAGTATGTTTACTTTATACGCTGACACATGTCACATTGTATTAAACGAAATGTCAGTTTAATGCACATGAATAACAATTTTAGCAACTCTTGGCTTCCTTCAGCATCTCTTTTAACTAATTCACACCCATTAATATTTTTGAAAGTGTAATCAACTTTGAGTTTTTCAGTATGAATGATCAGACATTTGCACTTGATAGCTTTAGCGGGAATGGCTGTAAGATGTCCAAGATGTTTTGAAACTGGTTCAAAGTAATTTGGATTTGAGACACAGAGACTGTGCTTTGCTCTATCATAGAATCTTCCAATAATATAACCAATCTCATCTTCATTTTGGCAAATCAAGAATCTTATAATATTAAAAAAGCTTTGATCTGCATCTTTCAACATAACAGTGAAGGAATTGCGTTTAAATTCACAACTGTATTCTTCTGAGTTAATTACCTGGCCAGTTGCAATGATCCGTTTAAAGTACTTTACCCTGCCTGTTTGCACCCCATACCGATTCAAAGCCATAAAGTCTTCTTTATCTAGTAATCGCACTTTAGGGCGATCCAGTGCAGTGATACCACATGTGTGAGTCACATGTTTCAACTGTCTTGGTCCTGTCAGAATTTCGAAGATCTCCTTACATTCATTAGAGGCATCTTTCATGATACTTTGACCATAAAAAGGTAAAGCTTTCTGTAACAAAAAGGTTTTGACAATCTGTAGTGCAACCCCTTGAGAACTTTTGATCATGTCTAGAAGTTTAGCATTATATGGCTCAAATACAAAGGCAGAATGAGCCCACAAAGGCCCCCAATTAACTACACTTCTTGGTAAATGGAGGGAAAGATGGACATTATAAGACATATTGGCTTCTCCATAGTATACTTCATGTCTTTCACAAAATCTGTCAGATATGCCTCAGACTCCCTAATGTGCTCTTCGGTTATGTTTTTCACTCAACAAAAGTGATACACCCTTAACTAGTTTGGACCAGTGATTCAGCAATGGTTCTGGCAAGAAACCTTTTAGGACAGGTAAGCTTTAGTAAAAGAGCCACATGTACCACTCATGGGCCTTCCAAAATTTCCGCAATGTGACTGACCTTGGCACACAAGGTACATTACATGGCGGTTTGACCTTCAAAGGCAACTTATCAATCAGGATTGTTAATCTACCAATATACCAATTCATTTCATGGTTTTCACTGTTTAACCACAGCGCTGTCACAGTTCTTTCAACACCCAAAAGTACTGAATGCATATAGTCTGGGACTGACCCTTCAATAACATCAAAATTAGGAAGTCGACACAATACTTGGTCCTTTGACACCCATAACAGGCTGATCTGTTTCTAGTCCACTTTCTGCTAATTCATCGGTTTGCTCCTGATTGCGAAGCTGGAGGTTTTCCTGAAAGGGATACACGTGAGTAGTTCCTCTGCCCTTTTCAACCATTTTTACTTTGTGAAGGCAATAAGAGCAACCATATGCACCATTAACCTACTTAAGCTTTCTGATACAGAAATCCTTCAGTTATATCGCTGACAGAGGTTGATGTTTCTGTTTGCCTTTGTACCAGTTTGTTTGTAATTCCAGGAATTTTCAAAAGATTTCGGATTCGATCTTCCAACGAGAGGTATATAAAAAAATTGGGTGGACCTGTTGGTGTCTTCATGGGTAATGTTTCATGGAACACAATGTTCCAGTTCAGATGACATTACATTATTGCATTGTTCACACACATTATAGATTCTCATAATGTCTTTGGTATAATCAAAAGCTTTATAAAATGAGTATTTTGTGTGACATACTGAATCAATACCACCAACAACCATGGGCGTAAATCCCGGGGGGGACATGTCCCCCTCTATCCGAGAGTTGCCCCCGAACAATTAAACTCACATTCGCTATTGTCATAAATATATTTATATTTACCTAAACTAATTGTGTAATAAGAAGAAAATACAAACGCAAAAAATAAGTTTAGAGTTTAAACAACTGTTGAGTTCTCCCTCCCCTGCCTCTCACAGTGGTTTGGTCCACTGCCTGCTCTCTCATCTCACCTGCGCTTTGCGCAACACATTCAAGTCAGGTAAGCGGCTAAGTTCATCTGCGGTTGTTGAAATCCAGTAAGAAGTCTATCTTATTCACTTTAAATGAATGTATTATCTTTAATGTAGTTGATGCTGATTCATTAATAAATTAGTTGTTGCAAAAATGCTGATTACCGATGTATTTTTCCATGAATCTGCTACCCACATAGCACGATCCATCTGGGATACGTCTATTTGACGTCTGCATTTCAATCTGCAAGACATCTGGAATACATAGTTTGCTCATCTGCAATACGTCCCATCGACGTCTGAACGTCTGTAATACATTTGCTAAAGATCTGGAGATCAGCTGCGTAAAAACATTTGCTTAACATCTAAGAAACAGCAGCTTTACATCCATTCTAAATCATAAACATCTTACAGACATCTTCTAGATGTCTATATGACGACTGACACCAGACATCTCCGAGACGTTTTGCAGATGAGCAAACAATGTATTGTAGATGTCTTGCAGATGTCAATGCAGACGTCAAATAGATGTAAACCAGATGTATGTGTGCTATCAGGGTATGTTTGCGATTAAAACGTTACTTAGTTAGTAAGCGTTAGTTAGTTGACGTTAGCTTGTTTCATAGGACGTCACACACTGTAACTTTACACGCCGAAGCCGTTTCCCATGCATTGTTTTATTTTAGGCGACATGGCTTGATCTGAACATTAACCGCAACAACCACCGATTCTGCCATTCAGGTCCTGTGTCACACACAGCAGCGAACATACCGGTTACAACATTGTGACGTTGACACTATATTTAGCATCCACAAATGGTTTACACCTTTCATGCAGTTGGAGAAGGTCGTTTTCTCAGCATTTATTTTGTGCTGTATGTGAGCGGCGGATAAGCTAAACATTCAGTTTACTGAAACTCGACCGATTCATCAACGAGCACAGCAAATTGTCGCTTAGTGTCGTAGTAAGTACAATTTTGACTGTATTATTTGTGTCCCCTTCAAAATTTGCTCTTGATAAATGTGAAATGTATTGTTCCTCCCTACTGTTAAATGAGATTCACGCCCATGGAAACAACATTAAGCATTCTCATAACATCTTCAAGTCATTGGTCAAACTGTGTTTAAGCTTTAGTGCCAGAAGTAATAGTTGGGCTTGCTCTTTAGTTTGAGCTGAATCCAATGGTACCTCTATTTGAACAGAATTAGATGTGTATGGGATAAGAATCCCGCCACAACTATTGTGGTCATTGTTTGAAAAATAATAAGCGCAAATTAAAAAATAAAAAACACGTGTAAAATAATAGCACAAAAAACTGAAAAACAAATGCAAAAAAAATTGAATAACAAACAAAGCGGTCACGGATCGAAAAGTAATAAGCGTGAATCAAAAATGTAAACACGTTTAAAATTATACTGCACAAAACTGAAACATGTATTCAACATTTTCCAAATCACGAACAAAATCAGGTTTCCCGCTCATATTTTGTTTTTGTGTGCTTACGGTCTTTTCCCCTTTTCTCTTGTTCCCACGTTCTGCGCTCTCGATTCCAAATGTTGCGGTTAGATTTTCATGTAAATTAGGTCGTGCCCAGGGCGGGCTTCAACGTCACCATTGGTTAACTAGTTCTAGATTGACAACTGCTCCTCTAGCCAATCCGTTGAAGGGGGAGTAGACGTCACTCCAATGCGACTCGTGTCGTGTCAGGCGTGTGAAGATGGATGACCAGCGTCAGCAGGCAAATGCCGGACAATCTCAGGTAATTAATTCGGTTTAAATGATTCATTAGTGGGTGACAGATACATTCCCTTTGTGTGTTATGTTATTTCCTGCAAGCTCTTTGTAGTCCGTGTAGACCGATATCTAGCCCGTTAACACGTGTATGGTTCGTTTGGTTAAGTTAGGAATCTTTTATATATATGTCAGTATTTAAGTTGTTGGCTGTAAATTATATCTAAAATTGCATGATTTTGCTATCTTTAACGGTGTAGCCTCGAGACCATAGCGTGACTAGCTATTCCATGAAGATTATTATGGTTTTATGCATTGATCCTAACTCAACGAGACAATTAAGCACTTCCAATAGCACCATTGACATGGCCAGGTGCATGTTACTGAAGGGTTTTAAAGTTATGTTTTGTATTACAATGTTCATTTAATTACAATCTACGTTTTATTACATTTTATTTCTTTTTATGGCTTACATATAATCAATAGTAGAATGTGTGTATTAGTGTGAACAATTGCGAATAAAATGTGTGCTTAAATGGTTGGAAGATTAAGGAAGAATATTAGGGTGCAGGATGGTGTTTTCAACAGGATATGGGGGTTGGGAGTATGTGTGTGTGTTGCATTCCATGCAGGAAGGGAGGACAGGAGAGCATCCTGCACATACAACGCACATACCCATATAGCGAGGGTTTTAAGAAACAAACCATATGTGAAAACTGTGTGGGGGATGTGTGGTATTTTTCTTATGATATGTCTCATGATATGTCTCATGATATGTCTTATGCTATGTCTTATGCTATGTCTCATGATATGTCTTATGCTATGTCTTATGCTATGTCTTATGATATGTCTCATGATATGTCTCATGATATGTCTTATGCTATGTCTTATGCTATGTCTCATGATATGTCTTATGCTATGTCTTATGCTATGTCTTATGATATGTCTCATGATATGTCTCATGATATGTCTTATGCTATGTCTTATGATATGTCTCATGATATGTTGCAGAAAACGAGGAGAATAGAATGTGTGTTTTGCGGTATCATGTGATGTGTTGCAGACAAAGGAGAATGAAGCTGAATGAAGGAAAGACGAGGCGGAGCTCTGAAGAAAGAAAATACACCCTCTCACATACATATAAAAATGATGTCAACTTTTGAAGCGGGGCTGATCTCTGATATACTCTGTGCGTAGAGTGAGTGTGTGAGACAGCCCAGCGCTGAGTTTCAAGTCAATAAACTTCAACTTTGGTACCTAATGTCCAGTAAGTCCAATTTTTGAATACGCAGGACTGAAAGTCCAACATTACTGGGCCATACAGTGAATGGATACCCAATCTAATAGTTCAAAGCTTTAATTTGCAGGCACTCTGTCATTTACATAGTAAAACCCCTACACTATTAAAGTTGACATTTTTATGTTAAACAAACTTAGTTAAACAAGAACACATTTTTATTACTATATACCTACTAACATTAATTTTATGTTGGAAACAAATATAAATTGGGTCAATATATAATTGAGGGAGTTTTCATGTCCATGAGATTTATCTCGCAAACATGCTTATTAAAATAAAAATTTAAAAGTCTTCAGTGTTCTTCATGATCTTGTCTTTACAAACTCCATAGTTAATTATTATGGAAATAATCATTTATTTATAAAAATTTACTAGATATCCCTAAAATGTCAACTAAATAACCGTCCGAAATGAATTACAACCACAATCTCACTACCTAAAAAAGCATTTTAAAAACTTATTCAAAAACAGTTTTAATTATATTATTTACATTAAGTTGAGGTAATTGTGAAGAATGTGTCTTTTTGGGCAATATGTCACATTTTCAATAGAAATTGACAAATTGAATATGTGTCCGAGAAGTCGCTGTCATCTAAGTTACCCATAGCAAATACAGCCCTCAAGGAAGAGTGTGTTTTCCAAATCACATGACCTGCTCTACATGATGTCATTCCCTCCTGAAGAGAAAACTAGCAAGACTCCAAGGTATGTTCTCCCTCCACATTTTCAGTTATTTCACCTAAAGTAGTGCTTGGGGCAAATGTGTACTTATCATATGTCAATAATGTTACTACAATGAATTAGGGCTGTCAAAATTAACGCGTTAACGCGAGATGATTAATTTCTGGAATTAACGGCGATAATTTTATTAACGCATTAACTCATTCCCGCCATGTTTTACCCCCAATTCAACCCTCGCCGCGTTCATTCCTCGTCGCGTAAATAGCATGGGTGACACGAGCGAGCTGGAGGCGGTGTCGGAAGAACCCGTTGGCCCTCTGGATGGACAAGAACTGTAAACTGATTAATATTGTCGAGGACACGGCCCTCGCAGAATTTTTTAAAGCGGCAACTTTAGACGCATTCTACAAGCTACCGTCGAGCGGCACAGTGATGACAAAAATCAACTGACGCTGAAAAGAAAACGAAGGAATAGGATTTGGCTTCAGCGGAATATGTTGCTTTGACAGAAGACCACTGGACCTCCGTTAGTAACAACAATTATCTGGTGTGACGGCGCATCACATCACTAAAACCTGGAAAGTAATGTCGTTTGCTTGAACCTTAATGAAAACAGAAGAGCTTCACGTTGTAAAGGTATGTGCTCAACACTTTCAAATTGTGGCACACAAGTGGAAAATTTAAGAAAAAAATAGATTTCTCGAAAAGAAAAACGTTCCATTCTCTTATTTGCTAAGAGCAATGGCTAAATTGTCAAAATTGTTTAGAATTAAAATAGTTATTTGGATTTGTCAATAATTAAAAAGAAGAGACGAATGTAATATTCTTGTCATTTATCTTTCTGTTCTGAGAACAGTAGACTACACAGAAAACGTGCATTTTTCAATCATATTTAGTATTGTGATTAATCGAAATTAATTCAAGAAACCTTGTGATTAATTAGATTAAAAAATTTAATCGTTTGAGAGCCCTACAATGAATTCATAAATAACTTTGAATTTCAATTTTACTCCGTTGTACATATAATATTTAGAAGAACCTCTCCGTAAAATGCCATGTGGTGTCTGGTGCTAGGCAACCATTTTGATGTTATCCCTAAAAACAGCAAAAATGTCAACTAGGTTACCAGTCACCTATGTTACTCTGCAAATGTAACTTAGTTGACCAAGAGTAACATAGTTGACATTCATGACATGTTCTTATAGTTTTCAGGAGTTCATTTAATATTCTAATTGTACAGTAACTATAAAATACTTTGCAATAAATATTATAAAAGTAAACTTGTTTTCAGGCAAATGCCACGATTATCTGCTGCAGGAAAGCAGCGCCGTTACCGTGCACGGCGAGATGCTGATCCTGCAAAAAGGGAGGCATACTTGGCAAAAGGCCGGCAGAAATGGAGAGAAAAGAGGGAGCAAGGTGCATACTATAAGCCCATATGTGAACAGAGTGAGAGGGAAAAACGTGCAAAGAGAAAGGCCTGGAGAAGAGCCCAGGAACAGAGCAGACGCAGAAAGAAACAGGCTTTTGCTATTGTTACCCCACCACTTAGTCCTGACGGCGAGGAACAACCAGTTCCACAACCAGGAAGGTTAGAAGGTTATGTAAAAAGAACCTCAAACAGAACTATGTAGGCAGGCTATGTAGAAAGTACCTTAAACAGAACAATGTCTCATGAAAAAGTACTTGTTAGATTATAATGTTAGATTACATTATAGCACAATACAGGCAGAAGGGCAACTTTTACATGTTCACAACTGAATTGTACAACCAGGGCTTCACTGCGTGCACTTGGAACTTTTTTGAGGCCAGCCACGGAAAGGGTGCCCCCGATGGGGTAGGAGGCCTTCTGAAGAGAACAGCTGACAGATTGGTGAGCCAAGGTGAAGACATTTCCACTGCTAAACATCTTTTCAATGCATTGGTAAACACCAATACAGCTGTCAAGATCTTCTACATTGAAGAGGCTACAGTGGAAAAGGCCATACAGCAGATGCCACAATGACTCCCCGCTGTACCATGCACTATGCGGATTCACCAGGTCATCACGCAAGCACCAGGGAAACTGACATACCGTGATGTGAGCTGCCTGTGTTCAACAAGGCAGATTCTGCAATGTCAGTGTTACCAAGCTCAGGCCTTCGACTTCAAAGTCAACTATGCTGTTCCTGCATTGCACCAAGGACAACCAGACCTTGAAGTACAGTGGGATAGAGATGACATTGTTGGTCAGTGGTGTGTCATCAGATATGACGATGAGGTTTACCCTGGAACCATTGTTGAAGTGAGTGAGACACATGTTCATGTTAAGTGCATGCACAGAGTGGGACACAATCGTAACTACTGGCCAATGCGAGAGGATGCGCTCTGGTATCCATTTGAGGATGTGCTCAGGTTGATCCCTGCCCCACAGCACGTGACAGCACGTCATGTTGAAATAAAAAGAGATGTGTGGGAAGATATTGCCAAAGCATATCTTCATGGCTAAGGACATGCACACACACACACACGCTAACAAACACGTGGCACAAGCACACGGTCAAGCACACACATATAGACACCAGACGTGTATAGTCCAGGTGCCAGAAAGTAAAAATCCTGCCATGTTTTTGAATCCGCCTCTACATCTAGAACAGGTGTTTTCACTAATGAGCTCATCTACCTGGTAGAGGAGCTGGTTTAGTGATGGTTGGAACAGCTGCTGGACAGGATTTCTACTTTCTGGCACCTGGACTATACACCTCTGATATACACTAACGCACAGATAAAGACACACACACACACTCAAAGATTACTTGATTGAGCTTGACAAAGTCATTGAAAAACAAACCATAATTGGCCATGTTCTTGGGTTAGAAAATGGGGAGTGTGTTCTGTCTCCGCCGGTTTCATGGGTGCCTGGAACTTGGAGGCTATGCCAAAGTTTTACTTGGGTTCTGACATATGAATGTTTTTGAGATACAACTGTTTGCACTATTAAAATTTTGATCCAATGCAGCACACTTATTCTGTTAACCAACAGAATAAAACACTATTTGGTTATAGTTACTTATTGCAGTGCACTATTATTTTTTGTTCAACACAATGCACTACTGTATTTCATTCCACAAACAAGGTTTTCAAAATGTTTACATGGTGGAAATTTTGTGTAAGTGCTGTTTTTGATACTTTTGTTGTTGTTGTTTTCTATGTTAGGATATCTTTCTTATGATATATGTGCTTGTTAATAAAGTTGTGATTGATCCTTGTAAACTGATGTGCGTCTGTATTTCTCCTTTATGTCATGAAATATTTAACAGGTCTTGATTAAATGCAATAAAAGATTAGCTAACATATAATAATTAATATAGTTTAGGATTCTTTTTGTTAAATACATCATCCTACTTTGTCATGTCCAGTCAACTATGTTACTTTTGTCAACTATGATACTGGGCTGTCAATTAAGTTACCATTATGTTTTTAAAAAAAAATATGTATTTCAATGGTTCCCTAATCTCCAAGTAAGTATTTAGAAACTGAGTAGCTGTCAAATATATACCTCAGCATAATTTCATTAAGAAAATTATCATGAATCAAGCAGTTTGGAAACAAAATATTCAGACCGGTTACTTCAGTACTTGAAATTTGGGGTTTCAATTGAACAAAATGTGTATTTTCTTAATTAATTGGGTATTTTAATTGAAAAGGTAGGTAAATAGACACATATTCTTCCAAGAGTAATGATTTTTTTTAATGTCTGCCATTTACTTTAAGTTAAAACTTATAGGTTTTGTCCGTAACATAGTTGACCAAATAATGAGTAAACTTCTTGTTTTTAAAACTAAATATCTCTACCAAGACTGCAAAAGCCTATAAACCTTATGATTTAAATGTAGATCTTTTAGATACAAATTCTGAGACTACCCCCTCACCTGCACACAAACTCAAGCTTGTTCAAGGAGGCCTTGGCAAAAGGACTATCTCAATTGGAATGGACATGACGTATTCAGAGGTATGGTAGTGTATTTGCCTTTTTGAACAACTGGAGAAAAATAAATGTATAGTACAATCATAAGTACAGGTAATGGAAACAAATATTGAACATTTGTAGGTTGCTCTTTATTTTACAATAGTTTTCCAGCACGTTGTATGAAGCATTCATGAAAATGGAGTGTTTGAGTGGAGGATGGATGCTTTATAAGGCTAATGGTGACTTTATATTTACCACTTGAGTCAGTATGTTTTGGGTTATAAAAACATTTGTCATGTTAATTTGATCTGAGATTATAGGGGGTGCGGTACAAGACAGATAAACATTATTCCTCCAGACTCCGAAGGTTACACTGGATCCCAAATCAAATCTGCCTCTGCATCTGGAAAGACAATGCTTTATGTAGTACCTTTACAAGAGGAACTGGAATCCTCCTGAACTTAATCCTCTCCCTAATGATGCCAGAGAATTTACTAAAATGCCAAAGGCAACTTGCCAAATATGCAAAAAAAGCATCCCCCTGCAAGTGCTGGCTCTCCACATTAACGTTTGCCAGTCAAATGATTCAACATCTTCAAATGAAGATGTAATGGATTAAGGCGGTTTAATTATTTAATGATTTCATGATGGGTTTTTGTGCATGTTTTGACTGATTGTTTATTTTTATTAATTTGACATTCCATTTAGATTTAAAAAAATATTGATTACTGTGTGTACATACCATCAAGAGGATTTTTGTGTATGTTAATGTCAGCAGGTAGCTAATTGCATACTTATGATGACGTACTTTGTATGATACAGTTTTTGGTATTTTTTTTGTTTTTAGAGGAGACAGAAGTTCAGTTCGTCTCACAAAACAATCTGGATGAGATGAAACAAGAACATTTTCCATCTGAGGTAATGTGGCATTAAATTTCTACACCCCGTATCAACATTTTTCCATGATGCTATCATATCATTTAAAAATAATTTGTTTGTAGTCTGTTTTACCATGCCCATTATGTCAGCTGAAGTTTCCTGTGGACAGTCTAGAGCTACATGCCAGCCTGTGTGGAGAAGAAAATCTATGTGAGTAACACAAACTTTGGGAAACATTGATCTTGGAAACCAATATGTTTTAAATCAACCCCAAGTGCTTTAATGCGACATGTGCCACTATATAAACACACAAATAACGATTGTCTTCACATTCATGAGTTCACCTTAGCGAATAATTAAAAAGGGGGGCAGCGTAGTTAAGTTGAGAATTTAGTATGCGTATTTGGCGTGCTGTCCGGGGACAGGGCTCCGGGGTCGGCATTCTCTCCCGACCCCGGAGCGCTCCCCCTTGGTTCGGGGCGAGGGCTATGATCTCTGTGTTTGCCCGTGCCCCGAGCGCTTCCCCTCCCCTTTTTAGGGTAGAAAAGAGTTTTAATGATGAGGAGTCGGGAAAGGAGGTGGGATGCTTCGAAAATGTTGAGTGGAAGAGGTAAGGTGATTTCACTATTTATAGAGCTCGCTCTGGTTTGGTAGGATAGGTGGTGTGATTGCTAATGCCGGGCGGCTGCGTGATCGCTGACGCCGTGCAGCTGCGTAATTTATTTGCTCATGCTCCTCCCGAACTTTGTTAATAAAACATAATTTACAGTGAAGTCTCCTGATCACAGCTCTTTTATCCACAATGATGATTATTGTATTGCTTACACTACAACAGGCAATTCAAGCTGTTGACAAGTATTATGGTAAAATTTTCATTTAGCAGAGTCAAAAATGTTCATTAAGTGTCATAGTGTAGATCAGGGTTCCTCAATAGGCGGCCCGCGGGCCACATCCGGCCCGCAAATGAATTGTTTTTGGCCCGCTGGAAGCAATAAAAGTGTGTTCAGTTTCATTAGTGTCGGCATGACATCACCGCACGAGAGCGGCTAGAAAGAACATGATGCATTCTGATCTCACATCTCGCGTTACTCTATCAGCCAATCACAATGCTGGCGCGAAAATGCGAACGGTGCAGCTTCATTGACAGTTAGTGACAAGGGGTGACGGGCGGCGAAATCATGGCGAGTGTAAAAAAGAGAAAGGTAGACACCGAAAACAGAAGATTCAAAAGCGAATGGACTGAACAGTTTCTTTTTGTTTTGCCTGACCACCACAATGCAAAGCCAACGTGTTTATTATGCACCATTACGCAGCATCCTTACGTGTGGCTTGGAAACTTGCAAAGGCCAAAACATGTGCAATTGACATGGTGGATGAACTTCTAAATCACGACGCGAAAACAAAGAAAATGGTAACGGAGCTATTACAGCAGGTTCCATTATCTGATGGCACGGTAACAAGAAGAGTGGAGCCATTGGTGGGTGAGTGCCTGTCTTATATGTTATCCGACATAAAGAAAGCTGAAGCCATATCACTTGCAATAGAACTAATGAAAAATATAATTTTATATTGTGATTTTTTAACAAGTAGACAACAGCAAAATAAATAATAATAATAACAATAATAATAGAAGAACAAACATTGTAGTTATCAGATTATAGTTGGTGGCCCTTGACTTTCTATTGTTGGTAGAATTTGGCCCTTGGTGAAAACTAATTGAGGAACCCTGGTGTAGATAGTGTTCACCATCTCATTATCTCCTGCCACAGCCTCTAAGATATTCTGGAGCTGCTTGCTGGTGGAGTAAATGCAGAGAATTAGTTCCGCATTTGTGTTTCACGGGACAATCTCATAGAGAGGGGGCTCAAGCAGTGGCGAAGACAGAAAAAAGGAAATCCAGCTATCCAGCTAAAGATGACCTTTATTGGTGAAGATTGAGTTGATTTTGGTGCTTTATGAAAGGAGTTTCTTACAGGTAAGTAATTAAGTGGAAATGCTGTTAAAAAAATATATCAAATTTATCTCTGTAACTCACTCACTGCTTTTTCTCAATGTGATTCAAAGAAATGATCAGTGGCGTTGAAAAACGCCTCTTCTTGGGTCAGAGAGCAAATAGTCCACAGTACTCAAACAGTGACCTTGACAATGGTCTCTTCAGGTTTGTGATGTTCTAGCTAAATTTTTAAATCACATGTTGAATGCCAATGACGGAGTACTTTTTTAAACATCACTTTTGAATAACAGGACTGCTGGAGAGATCTTCGCTGTCAGCCAGCTCAGGGTGGCCCAGCCCCATGTTTTATGAGAGAGTGGTGCTAATCTTACCTCACCACTGGGGAAGTTGATGTCACCAGAAAGCTAACCTTAATGGCCTAATTACACATGAAACACACTTATGCTGTAGTACTTGCTTTACAGCTGTTATTATTATTGTCAGGCTGAGGCCCGAACTCGGGTCGTTGGGATAGCGATCAGACCAACTACCACAGAGCCACAGGGTGTAGATGGAATCCAACAAGCAGAGACACTCAAGTGAAGAAATGAGTTGGTTTATTTTCCACAAGAAAATAATTATCCTCAGGCCAAAAAGAAGAATCCACAGAGAGTATAACAAAAGTAATCCAAAAGACAAAAAATCTCGAAAAAAAACAAAGCAGTACAGAGAGATAAACAGAGCTTAAGGCTAGAGATGACTAACATTTACAATAACCAAGCAAAGACAGACAGAAACAGAGTCTCTTAAATAGTCAACCTAATGGGGAAAACAGGTGCAAACAATGACGCTAATAACAGGTCTTGATCAGTGCCGTGATAGGACCCGAAAGTGGCCTCGATTGGCCAAACAATAGAGTCCAGAGCAAAACCCTCACAATTATTGTTATTATTACATTTGTTACTTTTCTTTTCTCCACAAGACCAATTGTTCTTCATTCAGCATGTCAAGTAACACCAATGCTTGGAGACTTGCGTAAAGGGCTCCGGCTGTATGGATTTCTGGACATAGTTAGAGCATCCAAGTCTTTGCAAGAGTATGTTTGTTCCTGGGGAGGATTGCACAGTAAGTTTAATGTTTGTAAAAACATTGTTTTTTTAACTAAAAACCAATTTGTTGTTCTTTTGACAAATTGTTCTTTTTCCAGCCAGATGCAGACTATATTCTCAGCAATGTCGCTCCTGAAATGAGTGAGAGAGGAACTTCAAGGGCTTCGGTAAAAATCATAAACTATTTTCAGGACTTCCTTCAAGAAATTAAATGGGGAGGTGGGCTTTGCATTGTATTGTACTTCATTATTAATCTTAATGGGATGGTTTTCTCAAAATTGAAAGATATGACTTTCTTCATTAAAAATTGCATACTGAACTGGGTTAGAGAAAAAGAGACTTTTAGAAAATAAGATTTGTCCAGTGTTTTCAGTGTAACAGCAAAGTATTGTTATAAAACCAGAGTCTCTCAGTCCTTTGTTGCGTTAACACTTGTTTTTTTTCTTTACACAAAATTATAGAGAGTTCTGAGGATGCAGCAGAAGTGGAAACTGATCCATCATCTTACCTCACTGTCCCTAGAGTCATGCAGTGGATTACAGGCCAGGGGCATAAGCCACTTCTGCTTTCGGAACAGATGGCTTTTCAGATAGTTTTTAAATTTGATCATGACTGTAAAGTCAGAATGCCACAGCACACCATATGCTACCCAATAGTAAGCGCTTGCACTAACACGGTTACTTTTCTAGTAGAACACATGACCACATATGAAGACTTTAAATGCATCATTGTACAAGCCATAAAATCAGGGGGAACATTTAGCAGGGTTTGAATATCATTTAGTGCTGGATTTGAGTTGATCTCTTACAGTTTAACACATTTCCTATCACTACCTGTTGGAGGTCTGCCGTACATTTCTATCTACATTAAGATACTTGTGGAACTTTCTATAGTGAAATGTTTTAAATTTTAAAGTGCTGTTTCTGTAGTTTATATCTGATTTAAGATATGTAACTTGCATTTGCTGGTCAAATTTTTCAAATCATGCATTTTGTAGAGCTTGATTTTACTTATTTTATATCTGTTTTAAGGTACAGATGTTGCATTTCGTTTATAAGTTACGTGTTTTCCAAGAGAATCTTGATGTAGAGGTTTGACAATGTAAATTACAATAATAAGAAACCTATAAATGTCATTGCTTTTGTTTTATTTTCATGCCAAATGTGTTTTAAGCTAACTATAAACAATTAAACTTTTTGTTTAATCTCTGTGTGGAAAACACTCATCAACTTTACAGTCTGATGTTTTGAGCTCAGAATATTGTTATTCAAGAAACTGCTGCACAAAATTTAACACTGATAAGTAAATATCTTGGCCAAAGTCTGTAGACTGTGAAACCGGATTAATGTTTGTCCTGAGTCGAGCCATTTCATTCTCTGAGAGCAGACACTCCACCTGAGGGACCACTACTCTGGTGTTTTGCTCCTCAGTGGGTAAGGTCCATCTTGCACCAAAATGTTGAGGTCCTGGATTACAAAGAAAACAAAAATACTTATAAGTGAACAGTAAAGACAACATATATATTGTGTTTTTTTTATTCATTACAATCATACCTCCATGTCACATGAAACATTGACCGGATTCTGTGCAAGTTTGATTTCCCACAGCTGATTGGTGGAAAGATTTTGCTCTGTTCGGATGGAATGGTCATTCCATGCATCAGTGAAAGTATCTAGGTCTCTTTGGAGGCGGGGAACAAAAACATAATGTGCACAGAAGAGGTGAATGATGTGTGATGGGTCAAGAGAGCCACTCACTTCCAAATTATGTAGAACATCACTATACCAGATTGAAACGGACATCCACACATCTTTCCACAGCTGTTCTACCCTGAATGTAAGAGACAAAACAACCTTATTTCTTAGTCACTTACAATTCAAAAAGTTAAACAAATAAATTACCTTTGATTATGAACGCTCTTCCCCGAAAGGAAACTTCCCCTGCCACAGCCCTGAACAGTGAACATCCACCTTGCAATGTCCACATTTTCTACACCTTGGTCTGCTCTTACCCAACATATTAAGACAGTAAATTTTACATTACATAGTAAGATTTGACAAAACGTCCTATGATGTTGGCTTCAGAAAGCCTGGCCAGAAAATGAATTAAATGTAATATCTTGAAGCTTGAAGCCATTTTAAATGCTTAGTGAGGGTTTTAAGACTAGTCAGTCAGTCTGTGTAGGTAGGTAGAAAGACAGACAGACACACCTTGAAGGAACTCCATGCTTTTTTACTGCCTCGAGAAAGAAACCTAGAGCAGTCTCTGCCTTGTTGTTGGTTGAAGCCCCCAGATACAGGACCTGATGAATAATTTAGCGAAGTTATTGGCATTTTACACAATTATTCCCTAATTGTATCACACGCACGCACAAAGAGATCCTTATCTCTTCTTCCATACCCTCTATTCTTTCAATCCATTCTTTTGCTATTGCTTCCTTTACGATTTCGAATTTATTTGTTATTTCCTGTATATTATAATCTTCCTTAGCCTCCTCCATCGTGTCCACAATATATTGCGTTTTTAAAAAACCTTCTTTAAATTCATATAAAATATCTCTTACTTTTATTATTCCAACTTCCATCCATTTCTTAAAAAACTGTAATTTTCCTTGATGTAAAATGTTGTTATTTAAAAACAGAGGTTGGTTTAAGATGTTCTCTCTCCCTTGTGGCTTGTACTCAATTTTAAATAAAAACTTTCCCCAGGCACTAAAAATTTCTCTATAGAATTCAGGTAGTCTTTCTGTCATCCACAATATGTCTTCCCCATGTTAAAATCTCCACATTTGTTTAAAAAGTATTGCATTGTTTTCTTCCACTCTCAATTTTCACTCTCATAGCGTTTTTCCTTTGTTCTACATCCATTAAACCCAGACCTCCCTTTTCCAACTCCCCTAAAATCGTGTTATAGGCTATTCTAGCCGGTTTCCCCTCCCATAAAAAATCAGTAAAACATTTTTTCAACCTCTTTTCCATCCATATAGGCATTTCGGAAACATATAACACGTACCACAGTTTTGAGACCATTAAAACATTCAATATTAAAACCTTCCCCTTCAAGTTTAGATCCCTCAGTTTCCAAAAGTTTAACCTCCTCTCTATCTCAGTTATCATTTGTTCCCACATGTCGTCTCTTGTTATCTGATCATTCTTCCCCATTAATATTCCTAAAATCCTCATTTCCTCCACTTCTTTGAAATTAAAAACATCCGTTAAAATCATTGCTTTTCCAAATCTCATATACATCGTCTTATCCTCATTAATTTTACTTCCAGACCCTCTACAGTATTCATTTACAATATTCATTACCTCCTTTACACTTTCTTTCGTTTTTACAATAATTGTTGTGTCTTCTGCGTATTGGAAAATCTTTCCTTTTGCCTTGCTTTTTCCGATTTCTATTCCTATAATTTCTTCCTTTTTTTTTATATTTAGTCCTAGCGGTTCTGATATTAGTGAGTATAGTAAGGCTGAAAGTGGACAACCCTGTCTAATCGATCCTGTGATTTTAAAACATTCTGTTAAAAAACGTTACATTTTATCTTTGTTATTGCTCCTTTATATAAAATCTCAATCCATTTCGTAAAAACCTCTCCAAACCCATACCTCCTTAAAACATCAAATAAATACTCATGCTCCACCCTGTCAAATGCTTTCTCAAAGTCCAGACTTATTACATATCCTTCTTCCTTTTGGTCCTTCATGTACCATATTGTGTCTCTTATACTCATCGTTATATCAGCTATATCCCTTCCTTTTACTCCATACGCCTGGTTTGTTTTAAATATGCTCGGTATTACTTCTTTTAATCTATTTGCTAAAACCTTGGCTAAAATTTTTATGTCTGTGTTCAGCATCGTTATTGGCCTATAATTTTTTAAATCTTCTTTTCCTCCCCTCTTTTTATATATCAGTTTCATGAGTCCCATCCTTGTTCTTTCATTAATTTCTCCTTTTTCAAAAATCTCTTTAAAAACTTCATTTAAAATCTTGTTTAAAACTCCTTTAAAACACACATAAAATTCAGTTCCCAAACCATCTATTCCTGGACTTTTCTTTTTATTCAATTCTTCTATTGCTCTTTAAATCTCCTCTTCTCTGATTTCTTGTTCGCAGTCTTCTTTATCTTCCTCACTTACTTTTATTTTTATCTTATTTAATAGTTTCTCTTTTTCTTCCTCTTCCACTCCTCTTGCATTAAGAAGATCTTCATAAAAATACCTTATTTCCTTTAAAATCTTTTCATTCTCTTCTACAATTTCTCCATTTTTCCCCTTTATTTCTTTTATCGTTTCAGATCTCCCTTTCTGCTTTTCAAGATCGAAAAAAAATTTGTACATTTTTCTCCTTCAACCACATATTTTGCTTTGCTTCTAAGCCTCGCTCCCTCATATTGTTTTTCTTCTATCTCTTTTAGTTTTCCCTCGATTTCCGTTATCTTGTCTATATTTTGTTTTTCTTTCTTCAATTCCACTTCCAAACTTTCTTTAATTTCTTTTTCTTTGTACCTTTTACATTTCTGTATTAATCTGCAGTAATCAATAGAGAATTTCTTTATTATAAATTTTACATTCTCCCACCATATTCTCTTATCCTCTTCATACATTCCATTTTCCTTTTCCTTTTCTATGATTTCTTTTATCTTTTCAACATAATCTTCATTATTTAAAATCTGTGTGTTTAAAATCCATACTCCCGGTCCTCTTATCATTTTACTCCAGTCTAAATTAAAAAATAAAAACTTATGATCGCTAAAACTGGTTTCCTCATATTTTATCTTTTCGATAAAATTCTCCACATTTCTGCTACATAAAACAAAGTCAATTCTTGTTTGGCACACAAAAACCCCCACTATTTGTCTTCTTGAAAAATCTTTTTTTCTTCCATTTCTTTCTCTCCAAACATCTATTATGTTATTTTCTTCCATTAAAGCTTTTAATTCTTTTCTCCCCGTATCACTTTTAAAAACCATTCCTTCAGCCATATCTTGTTTACTAAAAACAGTGTTAAAATCCCCAATCATTATAATTTCTTTGTACTTTTTCACTATATTCCTTAAAACTTTAAAATATTCTTTCTTTTCTTTCTCCTCCACTGGTGCATGCACATTTACTAAAATGAAAACTCTTCCTTCATATTTTATTTCAACCGCTAAACACTTTCCCTTATTGTCTTTGTATAAAACTTTGCTTTCTTTAAAAACTCTATTAGTCATTAAAATTGCCACCCCTATTCCAAATCTCCCATCTCCGTTGTTATAAAAAATCCCTCCATCCCATTTCTTTTTAAAATCAATCATCACTTTGTCATTCCAGTTTGTTTCTTGTAATACAATAATGTCTTGACCTTTACATTTTTCTTGTACTTTTTCAAATTTTCTCTTGTCCATTAGTCCTCTTGCATTAAATGTAACGCAATTTAAAACCATTAAAAGAAAAAAGAAAAATAAATACTTAATATGCATTATATATCATTTTCTCTTTCCAGTCCTCTTAAAACTCCAATAATGTTACCTTTTGTCTTTTTTCTTGCACTTTTCAAATTTGGTTTTACCGTCATTTTTCTTCTTCTTATATTTTCTCTCGGCCCTCTATCACTGCTGTCCATTTTTTCTTCTTCACTTTCTATTTCTTCGTCGTCATCCGTCTTTAGTTGCCCATCTCCCTCCGCTCCCGTTGTCTCCACTTCCATTTGACTGTCCTTCTCCATCGTTTCTCCACACTTTATTTTGACTTTGTCCATGTCCCATTCTAAGTGTTCCACGTTGTTTAATTGCGTTGCTATTCCTTCCTCTTTATCTATTTGTGTTTCTTTCTTCCCTTGTTCTGTTACTTCTTCTGTCTGCTCACCCTCTGTTGTATTCTCTTGTTGCTGTACTCCAATTTCTTTGTCCATCTTTTCCCCTTTTGTGTTTGGTTGCACCTGATCTTTCGTCGAAATTATCTTTTCTATTTGTTCCTCTGTGACCGTTTTCCCTCCTTTTCCTTTGTTTCTTTCTTCTGTGGTTCCGTTTTCTGCTACTTCATCTTCATTATTGTGTCTTTCATGCACCTGCCCGTTCTCATTCGTTTCTTCATTGTTCCAACATTGACATTTATTTAAAGTTCTTCTGCAATCCAGGCACTTGACAGCATTGCAATCCCTTGAGAAATGTCCTCTCTCCTCACACTTATGACACTTAAATTCCGGGCAATCCTTTATCATGTGTTCAGGGCTCATGCACATCCTGCAGATTTTCATCTGATGGCTGTGCATCACCCTAAAATATTGCAACCCTTCCTCTGTGTCAAATTTAGTGCTATATGGGAGGGACATTATCTCTTTTGGGAAGCGTGATTTTACGTGTCTCGTTCCGTCCTCAATCATCGTGC